>OZ026618.1:34316848-34916848 GCA_964020975.1 Hermodice carunculata
ATTGGTGTTAGTATGAATATCTTAACTGAATGTTTTCCATCATGAAAGAGCACAAAAAGGCGACAATCTCTCTCTCTCTCTTTCTCTCTCTCTCTCTCTCTCTCTCCCTCTCTCTCTCTCTCTCTCTCTCTCTCTCTGTTATTTGTGTAAATGGTTTTGAGAACGTAATGATTAAATTTATATCGTGATCTTTCTTTACAGTTTTCCGATGAATACACAGCTATTATTTATCTACATTTATCACTGCTCATGCATCCTGACGACATAGTTTTGATGAGCGTTACTGCTACGGAGCTACAAATGCTCGACCCTGGTGTAATAGACGTAGTTTTGACTGTCTCCCTGTCGTGAAGTCAAGTGAAGGCAGAAACTGTCTTAAAACTCTTTCATTGTCAAGTGTCGTGACTGCGCCGAGGAGTCTTCTGTAGCCGGTCATGTGTCTTTTGCCATCTTGAATACCAAGAAAGAAGGGGTGTGATCACGTGGTTACTTTCCACCCGAGGTTGCACACGCTTTTCAACCTTTTGACGCACGTGTATCTCGAAACGTTGCATGCATAAGTTGCATGCAAGTCGCTTGTGATTTCTCTCTGAGATTGCGACAGGCAACATACGACAAACGTTGCTCCACCACCACATCCGTAAGTGGCCCGCCAACTGCCCTTCATACAGAGGGGCCATATACACGCAACAAACCCGCCAACAATGTCAGAACCCTGTCAATGACGAGCCAAATAGTCGTAAGCCAACCGTGAAGAACATAGACTTTTTCTTGTTTTTTTATGCTTTGGTACACGGGAAGACCACAGACATCATTTTTTTACCACGCCACACCATGGTAGTGATCCGCCAGCCGGTGTAAACATAGCATAAAGAACCAACATGTATGTTGAATACATACATAGTAAGCGAGGTCATATATATATATATATATAATATATATATATATATATATATATATATATATATATATATATATATATATATATATATATATTTAATATATATATATATATATATATATATATATATATATATATATATATATATATATATATATATATATATGTATATGCAATTAAGGTTATGAGTGGCCCTTATTTGTTTAATTTTCAGTCAATAGACTTTTCCAGACGATGTACGAAACTTCACTATGTCTCCTATGTATATGCAAAATTGAGTTTCTCGATCGCATGTCCGCGGTTAAGCTGCAAGTGGGAAGAGAGACAGGGAAAAAGAAAGCATGTGTTGGCACACAGACATAACAAAACAGAAACGGCTAGATACAGTGGCTGGTTCAAATTTCATACACATAGTCGAGGAACTGGTGTTGACACATATTATATACAACTGCTGTCATGTCAGCCTCCCTATTAAATAAATATAATAATAATAATAATAATAATAATAATAATAATAATAACCAGAAGAAATACTTGAATGCTGTTTCATAAAGTATGATATACCAAAATCCAACATTAAGCGATGGTTATAATTGCTTACATTATAAATTGTCTTATCATAAAATAGCTCTTTGGTCATAATTATACACGAGTGCGCCCTTGTGTAATTTGCTCCCAATACAGTTCACATTAATGTTAAAGGCAAACGAATTGTAAAGTGTCATGAGAATGCCTGAAAACTGGGATGATATATTTTGTGTTCTTGACACTATATTTTTATCCGTCACACATTATAAGCCCAGTTAATTTAGGCCTACATGGTTGCCTTTCCAATGTACATTGAGTCTATTATTTAGCCCCTCCTTTCCTGGCTGTAGTTTGAGACCGCCTTGGTACAATCAAGCTGGCACCTAAAATTTGGAAAGAACTGGCATTGGCGGTGGCAGGGGTGGTACGGGAAGCCATCAAAAGTTCAATGGTTACAAAATAAACGAAAGTAATTTCGTTTTGGGTCAGAACTCCCTCCCCCCTGAAACTAAACTCGATTTTATATTGAAACTTCGATCTTCCAGAATGTGTACTGTAGCGGTCACAAATTACATAGGGTTTTGCCACTGTAAAAAGGTCATATTGTGGTGTATTTAGGATGGCTTTTAAAGATTGGGATTACTACCATTCTACAACATGAGGACAGGACTCACATCCCTGGATGAATGATTGATATTGAATATTTGTCAAATAAGAGATATTTTACTTTTCGCTATTTGAACAACCCGTTAAAACTGGCGCTCGATCATCGCGGAAACGGTTTGTGCCTGTATGCAAGTTAAAATTTTGATAATTTTTGCTGACAATGATTTTTTGCGATAGAAAACTAAATCGACTTTTAACCCCCTCCACCTAACTAAATTAGGTTCGTTTTTTATGGCACATCGATCTTTTGATGGCTTCCCTAAATGTGAACGCCTTCATGGCATATGTACCCCTAAAATGCCCATCAATTGGGCTTGAAAAGAAGTAAAAAGGAGTGCAAGTGGGGGACGTGAGAGCACGCAGGACAGCAAGGCAGCTGCACCAAACTCCCTCGTAGCCTGAACCCCAAACAGGCCGAACACCTTTACACGTGAACTTTCACTTGTCATTTAATTTGCACATAGAAAAAGCCGGTAGCTGTCGAGAAAGTCGTTGTTTCAATATAACACATCAAATATTAAGGTACTCAGTCAAGACAAAAAATCCGTCATCGCCGCCATCGCAGCTTCGTATCTCGAAAAACAGAAAGGGATTTTTATATGCGTATCCCCAAAGAGAGGTAAACACATAGCACAGCCTTTGATCCACCAGTTGTAGACCACTGGCTAGTGTGACAGTATTTACGTACCACTCGTCCTGGGATCCAATCTTGAGCGTCTAATGGCAACTTCAAAAACAAATACACAAAGAGAACAATTGATCTATTTCATATTTCACGCCTTGTTACTGATATGCTTGCCCGCTTAGCTGACTCTTAAAGTCTGTATTGCTATTTTTTCCCCTTTTTCTTTCTCTATTTATCACGATCTACATTATACTATGTAAACCTTTGACACAATAAGTGTACTGCCTTTACGATGACATGGATGACATTCCGACGGACTGCGTTCTTCGTCCTTTTTTTATTTTTATTTTTTTTTTTCATCACCCAACGTTTGCTTTGCCTTCCTTTTTATGTTTTTTCAAAGCATCCCTCAACAGCTTTTTTTTGTTCTTGTTGAGACGCCATGTCTTGCATTGAATTTGCTTGTTACTGTGTTCCAGACTTTTTCCCTTTTTTGTCGCCATTCTGCCATCATTTGTTGCTGTTGTTGTTGTTGTTGTTGTTGTTGTTGTTGTTGTTGTTGTTGTTTTCAATTATACCTTTATGTTCCTGCATTAATTCCAAAAATGTTTCTCTTTCCAACGATGTATACTTCACTTTTTCAACCATGTTTTATCCAAATGACAAGAAATATGTTCACACTTGTACATGTGTATCAGTACACACTACCAGAATAACGAAAGTAAGACAAAGTTTCATTCGACGTGGACCAGGGGGTAAGAATTACCAATGGGAATTTATTGAATCCGGTATCAACCTCGGCTTGTATAACCTGCACTTAAGAGAACCGTCAGCAAACCAGCTGGTGTCACACAACTATAGGCTTAACCCGGAGTCAAGCCAGGATTTCACAACTCCTCCATGTCAAAGTTAACTCTGGGTTCAGCACAAGGCTAACAGAAACGTGTGCAACTGGCATTAAGATCATTTTAGATTTGGCTGGTGGCCTCATAGGCAAGGCAAAAATGAAAGGCCCTAGGTCTGCAAAGCAGGCAACTGGTATGACTATGACTTCTTGAAAATGCTCTTCGCATTACAAGTTTCAATTACGAGGATTTGATTAAAAATTTACTGCAGATATTTTGTCCAAATATCTTTTTTGTGCAAGATACAAGTGAGGCAAACTTTCATTTATGACAAAAAGTTCAGAGACTTGTGTAACTCCTTCAATCAGCAGTAAAAGTTTGTTAAACGTCTGTTTCACGCGATTATCGAGTGACATTCAAAGCAGGTAGGATTCCCTTCTGAAAACTAAAAGTTTACATATATCTACATTATATTTACAGTTATATTGTATGTGTGCTCTGTGGGCCACTTAACCCTAAATAAAAGAATTGAATGACATGCAATTGAATTGAATGTGCCCGCATTTATGTCCATCACTGACAGTACAGGTACAGGGGTGTACATGCTGACAATTAATGGCGTCTCTTTCTTTCTAGTGAATAGAATGGCCCCAAACCAAATTAATTTGCTTTAGTGTCACGTCAGTTTCTATGCAAGTCATGTAGTCTTGCCTTCAGTGTGCAGTGCACAGGCGGAATGCGTGCTCCCCATAGCAGGTACTTTAGAATCATGGTATCTTCCACAATATCGAAATGTTGGCTGACACAACCTGGAAGTGAAATCTGATGAAATACTAACCAACAGAGTATAATATCTATAGTTAAATCAACAATATATAGGAAGCCATCAACTGTCGAAGATATTTCGCAGATGCATTTTCACCTTATGCTGAGCATAATACCTTTCTGTACGATTCTGCATAACTAGAATGTTACCCCCCCCCCCCCCAAAAAAGCATTAATAGATTCAGTACTTCTTGTGAGAATGTTGCAAGCTCAGCATTATTTTAAACACTATTTGTAAAATTGATATATAAGTGTCAGCTGTCACGATAAGTAGTGCATTGGTTCATCCACTTTAACATTCAAATGAGGCTGCAATTTGCAACCTGACAGACGAAGGACTTAAAAACTGTCCAGGTAATGAGCGACATTTAACATGGACGAATAGATATATGTATATAAACAGTACGATTTCGATTCCGATTAGTGTATGTGCAGAGCTGCACGTGCTTAAAAAATCATTGCGTTTCCTTTCCTCTACTGGAAAAAAATAGGGCAAAACCAAATTTTTGTCTTGATGTCGTTTCTGATTCTGCGCATGTTACGTGGCCTACCCTTCATGACTTGTGCTCTGAAGGAATGCCCATAAAAGGGACTTTGGAGTCACATATATCTTCCACATCCGCAAAAAAAAACGGGCTGTTACAATCAGGAAATATAATCTGATTAAATATTATCCAAGAGAACAGACCATAATCTCTCCAGGTAATTTAATAACACACAGGGAGCCATCAACTGCAATGATGTATGGCAAATGCATTTGCACCTCCCCTAGATGATAGGCAGCATAATACCTTTCTGTACGATTCTCCGTAAGGAAAATAAGATATCAAAGGAAAGGCAATTTTTTTTTTGTAAGTGTGGAGTTCTGATGCAATAGTGCGCCATTCTAAGCTAAAATAAAACAAAAAAAGTAAACAAAAACACGCACAGATACAGACAGGCAAGAAAAGGACACAGATAACATTATACTATAGCACGGATATGTATATAGAATTTGGCTAGTCGGCAGTAGTTGTGCAAGGTCGCACAAATAAATTCTTAATAAGCTAGCTTCAGATACATCTTTGTTCGTTGGGACAATGAGTTTACAAGATGAACAAACATCTGTCGCTTTCCGCAATTTAAATTGGACATTTCTACTCCTTAAATTTACTGAAGCAAAAACTTCAAAGAAACACTTTATTAGCCCCATGGAGCAGCCGATTTATTATGTCAAATTGCTCACAGACATTTGGACGGACACAGATTGGTTTGAAATTACACAAATGACATACATTTTACAATTGAAACTGACCACAAATGAGCCAAATGATAAGTATAAATGCATGTAGGCTCTTCATCCATCACATAGTAATTTACCACTGTATTAATGAATCGAATTGTGACGTGAAGAAAACAACAAATGTATTAGTAATTGAATCCCCCATCAAACCAAAAAGCCGCCCAGAAAAAAAAAACTAGAGATAAAACCAAAATAGGTAAAAAAAAAAAAAAACGCTGGAAACCTGTGTTTGGAGCATGTAAATCTCCTCCCAGGGTACCCGATGCAAAACTCCGTCTTTGATAACAAATACAATTTTAACATTGAATTGTAAAATAAGAAGGCTGTGTGAACAACCCGTACTCAGCTGACTTAAGAAATTCATCACGATAGTAGCACTCTGGCCTTAAGAATGAGGTCGAGGTCGCCCATGTGCTGTGCAAGTTTGGCCTTTACAAAAGACCACCACCATGAACCACACCAAGGTCATAGCACAAATAGATCTCAAGTTATCAGGTGAATAGTAAAATGCAGAGAAGTGATTCTGTAACCTTCGAAATAAGGTAAAGGTCATCCATGCGCTAGGTAATACTGGTGTGCTGGAAGGACGACCACCATGTGCAATGTCAAAGCCATAGATCAAATAGCCCTTACCTCATCACGCTAACAGTAAACTTAATGTGATAAGAGTTGTGACTTTCAGAATGCGGTCAAAGTCACTGGTGTACCATGTAAGTCTGGCCCTTATAACCACAAGGGTCAATTTCGTAGCAATTCGCCAAACGATTTTACAGAAGACTTTTGTCAGTTTTGTCAAAAAAATAAAATTCATCTGTTAAAAATGCACACATTTCATAGAGACTCAACAGAGACGCATCCCCACAAGTTTGAAGTGTATCTGGCCCATACTTTTGGAGAAGTCAGAAAAAGCGGAAACACACAAAACTTCAAAAGCAAATAGATTAAATTGCAGCACTCCTGTTGAACAAATACATGTCTAGGGATTCTTATATATGTCCCTGTGTAATCTGAGAACAATTGGCCACGCGGCTTTGCAGAATTTTTACGATTTTGGTAGATATTCATTAAAAAATCCGAAAATCATTGGAGCATTATCATCTGTAGTAGAGACCGAAACAAGGTAAATTCCTAGTAAGTTTTAAATAAATCTGGCCAGCGGTTTTGGAGAAGTCGAAAATGTGAATTACCATTACATTCCCCCCCCCCCCCCCCCCATTGATTGACACAGTAATGAATGTATACTTTGACCGATAAGTACCCAAACTAACAATTTCGTTAACAATCAGGAATCCATAGCAATGCCAATTTGCAGACAGTTTTGTGTGACCCTTCAACAAGAAAGATTAACGCCAAGTTTCAGCACAATCTGAGTGACTGTTTCGGAGAAGAGGTGGGAAAAAGTGAAAATCCATAAAAATTCATATAAAATGCAGCGCCACTGTTGTACTAATTAAGGTCTCGTGGTACCAAGAAATGTCCTAATGTAATTCTACGCATTTAGCACAGCAGTTTCAGTTTAGCTTTTTTAACACTTTGCCCCAAAATGACCCCCCCCCCCAAAAAAAAAACACCGAAAGATCACCATTTGAACCAACCCGATAGGGAATCCATTTACTGGATGCATAAATAGACTCATACAAAAAATATAAGAGTAAGAGGACAATATTGTACTAACAATTATCCATTTACAGAAAATTAACATGACCAAAAACTTGACATTTGCAATAGTAATACCTGAACTGAGTATTATGGATACATTGATTCATTCCATTCATGTCCCTGATTTTTCAGTATATTTGAGGTCCAGAAATTCTAATTCTTCATAAACAAGTCCATGTGCCAGCTTGCCCAGTATACAGGCAGCGGTTTTTGCACAGCCTTGCAAGCCAAGCCGCAGCTGCCAGAAGGGCAGGCGCAGCATCACCCACTTGGCAACGCAAACACCTTCGTCCGAGGGCATCACTACTGTGTGGAATGAGTCATATCATAACACTCTTAACAATTGATGAGCTTTACATATTGTAATTATTCATAAAATAACTTTCGGTCAACTACCAGCTTGCCTAGCTCAGCCGTTTTATTATTTTTTTTATTTTTATTTAATTGTCTTGGAAGCCTCCTTGAAGTTGCCCTCGCGGCAGCTGCAGGGTGTCTTGTCACACAGGCAAGGCGGCTGCAGCATGCCCAGCCCAGTATTGCAAAAAAAAGCACCGACCATGGCCCGTTCATATGCATCAGGGTAGCCACTCCATGTCCCATTATTCAGAAATTCTTCGCGTCTTAATAAAAAATAATTCTAATAAAGTGGCACAATTTTATCATCTTATCAAGCCAAGACTTTTTACTTCATTTTCATTTCAAACTCAGTTTTTTCAGCAGAACCATTAGTTCGAGTGCCATTGTCCAACATACAAATATAACATGCATTCAACAATCAATAATAAAAACTTATATTGATACACTTTGCACTACTAAAAAAAAAAATAAAACTTAGTGTACATTTTGACCATCACCTAAAAAACACGAGTTCTTTCCCTTTTGTCAATTTTTGTGTACAAAATGTTGTAAATTTGTCAAAATACATACTCCAAGTGAAATTAGGTGAACATATTGAAAGCCTTTACATACTTTCAAGCCTTGTCGTAGAGGATACAAACAATTTGACTCAAAAGAAAGCATCCATATATTTACAATTTTCAGCAAAGATTCCCTTCCAATTTTGCATGATTTGAGCGTAATTTGACAAAACATTGCTGCAAACTGAGTTATGTTATTAATCGTCCACTCATTTATTAGTCCACGTCCAATTTATAAAGGTATATGGCTTTAGCTTCCGCGAAAAAACAGACCATACGTTTAGCATTTCTGATTTTTTAGAAGAAAGTACTTCACACAGCAGAAGGCCTGCTTTTGAAACAAAATTGTGACCTAAATGGCTACAAAATATACATAAAATTACCATGCTAACAAACTTGACACTAAATTGTATTCTTCACCACAAAAGCTGCAAAGATGCCCACGCCATCAAATGGTCATATTAAGACTGAGCTAGTTGATTCCTTTTGGGGACATAGTAGTATTATATGAACCTAGGCATGTGCTATAGAATGTCTTTTGCATGTTACCCCAGATTCAAGTTTCCGTGAGACAATTGACCACACACACAACAGTCCCATTAACACAACGCAATCCCAGTGTTACAGTAGCAGTCTAATTATTCACATAAGGTTGGAATAGTACCTTTTCTTTAGTAGCAGCAACACCACACAAAAATAACATGTAGAAGTTGGAACGCTTTAACTTTCTTATGAATCTCAAAGCCTTTCCTACTGAATATTCCCATCATTAAACTATATTTTGATGGGAAGCTGCAACGAATACTATCCAGGGGAGATAGTGTAATCCAAGAGTTTTCTTGCCGTGGGTTGCCGATATACGGCCGTTTTCAAGGGCATCAAGTACATTAAAGTGTGGCCTTACATACAGTTGAATGTGCAAGGGCAGAATCCTATATACCGAAATGCAAAGAAAGACGATATCCTGGCCAAGTACCTGGCAAACGACCTAGAGTTGCCGTTTATGTTTGAGTAACTCTATGCATGGACGTAACAGAAGAGACCATGCTTTACGTTAAATTATGTAACAGTAAAGCTAGGAAATATATTTCATCAATCTTTAATGTTTCAGGTTAACACCTCTATGATTGTGATATTGAGTACACGTGTTTATTATTTATATGAAGACCAGATGAGCTCTTCAATTGTTTGAGGTTTTTTTCTTCATATTTTCTACTTTTGATTTTGTAGCATAATATACATAGGAGCTGCATGATACTTGACTCTTGTGCACGGTGTAATTTACCATCGTCCATATATAAATCGTGGCTATTTACATTTAAGTTTTGAATCTGATACCCATTCGATATCACTTTTCACTTCTGTCTAATGAAATGAAATGAAATGAAAATGTATTCCATATGTACTTTTAAAAATGTGTATTTGGCCATTTGTCCAGTGATATATTGATATGCATATGATCTATCCTGTGATATCTAAATGCATTGTGCCTGTGTACATGCATACTCTGCATATGGCCAAATGTGTCAGGCAGTCTCTTCATGGATCGGTACTTGTTGCATAGGTGTAGTTGGATATTTTGTTCGAGGTGGTATGTGGCTAACCCAAAATACATATGCCCTTCATTTTATTATTAAGTTCTTGTTATGTTCTCATTGCATTAATTGTTTTCAACTTTCACATATCATAATTTATCGTCCGTGGTTAATGCAACTCTTTTGTAATCAGGTTTGTTCTGACTCACGACTTCAGTGGCTCACTAGTACATAATCAGAGGCTGAAATAAATTGTATGACATGCACAGGTTTGTTTACTGGATCCGCGTGATCGAGTGCTTTTGTTGATGTCAAATGATAAATCAACCTGATTTACATGTACATGCACATTCACGCACGTATGTACATGTACATAAACTATACATGAACTGCGCGATTTCTGACGTGAGGTACCTTTATCATACTTATACTACTTTGGGTACTGCCAATTTTGGTCGGTCACATCTCACCTTTGAAATAATGTACTTCCATCATATTTGAAGCAATGAATGAATTTGCATGCTACTTGCTTGCCGGAAGAATTCTCTTCTTATATAATCTGAGAAATATATATGTAAGTAATAGAACTGGTGAAATTCCAACAAACTAGTATTTGATTTGTTTGACCTCGTATGAAGTAATATTTTTGCTAAAAGATTTTTTTCTTTGAGAAGGCTGATATTTTTAATTATTGAAATTGAAATTGCTGAGATTATATGATTTGGTATGCTTTTGGTCCATTATATCAGAATCGCACCTCATCCAAATTCTTGGTCAATCTGATATTTACTATGAAACACGCGGTGTGGACCAACAGCAAAAATCTTAATTGGAGTGTTCTCAATCTGTTATATACCTTTAGTTTTTGCATTGTAGAGGTCTCCCATCTAACTGGGGTGTACGTTTACTGCAGTCATGTTTCACATAGGTTAACTTTTTTATGTATTATTTTTTGACGTTTCACACATGTACAGATCTACATGTTTTCCTTAATGCAAGTTTCTGCACACTCACAATGTTTCAAACTCACATGCAATTTTTATTTATTTACTTGCTTCAGTTCAATGATTTTGATTTGCCCTTTTGTTTCCAATATAGCTACAAATGGTGCATTATCGTCAACATTTTATATTTCTGCAATTATAAGTACAAATGTTTTGGTTAGAAATGTCTTAAAATTTTGGTGGCGTTGCATAAACCAACCGTAACGAAATATTACACATTGCTGATGATTTGGAGAATGCGATATCTGTTGCATCTGAATCCCTTTATATAGATACTAGTTCCTTAAGTAACTTTCTGAAACCCTTTTCTCAAACTTTTTCTGTCCTGGGTATAAACATTCAATCTGTAGCCGCAAAATTCAATAAACTGACGGTTTAACTAAATGAGCCATCTGACAATAATTTTGAATTAAGTGCCATCTGTCTCCAGGAAACTTGGATTGGTGGTGAAGATTGTGAGTGGCACTCTTCAATCTTAATAATTATACTTCCATTTCTCTACCTGCAACCTGAAGTTTTTGTGAAGGTTATCTTATCTATTTACATAGGAATTTTCAGCACAATGTTCGAAATTTATACACACCAAATAAACTATGGGAAGGTCAGTTCATAGATATAAAAGGCAAGTCCTTGTTAGGATTTTCCTTGGTTTGTACAGGTGGTCTAGCTGCAACTGTTTATTTTACAATCACTGGGACTGAATATAATGCCCCAGCTTGTTTCCAGTTCAGTTAAACATGGCGGATGGTTTAACTAGGAAAAGCTGTCCAGCTAGAAAGGGTACATTTTGGTTCAGGGGTAAGTCAAATTGTTCTTATCTGAACCTGTACTATGAAAATTTGGTACTTATGGTTTGTTTGACAGGTATTCTTCTTTGATATGAAGCTTTGCATTTAGAAGCAAAACTTCACATATTTAGCGATTTCATCAATTGCCACGTTCATATTTATTCATTATCATGTGGGTTGTCTTTGCTGAATATTTAGCTTAGGCAAGGAGCCACTAATCAGAGAGACATGTACGGGTAAAAGGCTCCGAAACATGTTGAGTAGTTACCCGCTGAAGACCCTTAAATTTATTTGGGCTGATACAGCCTATGTCAAAATTTTACAGAGGAACGTGTGCAATATAGACAATAGTAATTCCAAAAAAAACAGGTTAGACAGGGACAGGCTAGCTTATGGAGAGTTAAGAGTTCGAACTGCGGAATAGGATATTGACTACTAGGAAGTGGTTCCGGGCAAAAAGGCACAAATACAAGGCAATGGCTTAAAACACAAAGCAACTTTGTGCAATATATATATAGACCCCCTGGGAGCGAGATGAGGATTCATTTATTACTGATATTGCACCTTTACCTGAAGCTTTATCCAATGAACGCTCTGATAAACTGATTGTGGGTGATTTTAATATGGACATGTTAACAACAAACATAAGAGAACAATATTCTGACTTTCTCGACCTAATGCTAAACAATGATCTTTTGCCCAAAATCACCTTACCAACTCGTTTCGCTGAGAAACGTGCCATCCTTAATTGATAACATATTTTGTTATCTGTGCCATGGATCGACGTCATGCCGATCTGGTATCATCATCACGCATTGGTCGGATCATCTGCCCTATTTTACTTCTTTAAATTAAAGAAATTATCCTAAAGGTCCACCTCAATTCAAAAAAATTCAAACCAAAGACGTCGAATCCACAAGGAATTTTTATCAAGAACTAGATCGAGTCAGTATAATGTCTACTCTTGACCACGATCCAACCTCCGACCCAAATCACAATTAAAATAGGTTGGTTAGTATTATCCAATAGGACAAGGAGAAATATTTGCCCACTATAACAATGAAATTTAACAAATATAAACATAAATTTTCACCCTGGATAACGAGTGGAATCTTGCTATCGGTAAAATATAAAGATAATCTCTACCAGGAATTAAAATGTACAAACCCTTAGTCCTATCAATATCAGATAATCAAGCATAACCTGAAGACCTACAATTATATTCTAGATAAAACTATCCGTCAACGAAAGCAAACCTACTTCCACCACCAGCTTAACAAATTTAAAACTGATACTAGACAGACATGGGACACAATCAGGCAAATAACTTACACTAACAAAATAAAAAATATTTCCCCTTATTTTCAAAGTGGATGGGACAAACATATCTCGTAAAAGTGAAATTGTGAATCGATTTAATAAGTTCTTTACTGAAATTGGCCCTACATTAGCTTCTAATTTAAACACAACAAATGTTTCTAACTTTGTATATTACCTTACTGAGCAACATGACATCACATTCTCTTTAACCCAGGTATCTGCAACTGATATTAGAACAGTCTTTGAGAAGTTCAAGCCCAAAACAAGCACAGGTCATGATGTCTTTTCTATGAAACTTCCCAAGGGTGCCAGCTCAACTTTAGCTGAGCAATTGGCATTGATCATAAACCAGGCATTATACAGTGGCATTTTATTTGATAATTTTAAATTGGCTAAGGTATTACCTTACTTACATTGATCTATAATTCATTATTTTTACCACATCTAAATTATGCTATTGTTGCGTGGGGTCAAAGATGTGATCGTGTTGTCAAATTACAAAAGCAAGCAACCCGCTTAGTCAACTGATCGGCCTATTACGCACATATTGAACCAATTTTCAAACGACTAAAATTACTGCAACTTCAAGATTTATTATATTTAAAGGCCCTAAAATTTTATTATAGATACAATCCTAACCAGCTACCGCGTTATTTTGAAAATATGTTCATTCCACTACCAATCACACACATACATGATCTAGATACAGATATGTCCCCCGTTACTCTCTCCCCTCTAGAAATACCACAAAAAATAGTATTCGCTATTCCATCCCATCCACATTCAATGCATCGCCTCAAAATATCAAGGAAAATGTCAATACTTATTCATATTTCGGCTTTTCTAAATATATCAAAACTCATTTGACAGCTCAATATTCTGAAGTATGGACCATTGCTAATTGCTTTGTTTGTAGCAACTGATTATTCTATTTTTGTCCTCTGCTCGCTTCTTTCAGTAGATTTTCTTTCTTTTTAATTGAATTTCATTAAATTTCATGTTATCTCTATGTATCTTACGTAGGTATAGGTGCTTGTTCTTGTAAGAGGTAAATTTGTTTTAGGTGCCCCCCATGACAGCGGACTGGAATGCTTAACGGATATCATCTTGACTATCTTGTTTGCATTTAATAAAATCATATATATATATATATATATATATATATATATATATATATATATATATATATATATATGTCTCATGGCATTGTATACCCACTGAAACGTATTGACGAGCATGCATTTAGTTAAATAAACTTGTCTGAGTCTTCAACGTTAGCGAAATAAAGCTTGACACGGATCGCAAAGCAAAAGAAAATGTTTACTTCTGAGGGCACATTTAACTACTGCCCTTCTGACAACTTGGCAACGTTACTCAAAACGAAATAGTAACATGTTAAGGTAAACACTGAGTGGAACATCCACTAATAAAATGAAAAAATGAAGAGTGAAACTAAAGCACTAATGCCTCGAACTAACATATACATTACCAAGAATGCATTGCAGATCTACATCTCATCTTTATGAAAAAAAAAAATAGTGCTGCACTGAGAAAAACAGGCACAATGTACAAAAAGAAAAAAAAGTATAGACCCATATCTTTTACATGGATTGCGAAGCAGGCCAAGCCTATATTAATCACTCTCCATGGCACAGATCGTGGCGTATACTTCCTACCTACATGGTTGTGCAATGTGCAAAAATATACTGTACATTTTGACAAAAACAAAATATATTTATTTTATGCATTGCCATTATGTAACGTTGACTATAGACACAATTATAAGAATTTAGCATTACTTCACACAATTGCAAAACTATTTCCTTACAGAAAATGCTAAATAGATGTATTAACACTGTTATGAAAAGCACCCACTTGGTCTGCCTATTTTTGGAAAATGGAAATAATAACTAACTAGCAACCCAACGTTTTTTACTTGCACAAGCCACTCAAAGTGCACTAGTTGAATTCTGGTTTGAAGGACAGTCCTTTTTGTCTGTCTCAAGTACAATGTTAATTCTATTGGCAGCTAAATATTTGCCAAGATAACTTTAGTAAAAATCACGAAACTCTATAATATACAAAATGTGCGGCAAAGTTTTGTTCTTCAGGTACATATACTTAACATAATTATTACCTACACACAAGTAAACATGCAGTCTTCCATTATCAGCTTGATGGCCAATCATTTATAAATACTACAAAGCATGTACCTGATTTTCTGGGATAGCAATGACCATTTGTCATCAACAAGAGTAAACATTATCATAATTTTACATTATATCAAAATTAACACTGTCAAGGGGACCAAAGTCAAGTGGCTAATAAAATATGTTAAGTCAGTAACTTTCCTTTAGGTACATTGCTATTCCTTACACACAAGTTCATTCTCCTGCAGTATCAGTCTGATGCCTACTTAATCATAAATACTGCTGTAAGTGTACTTGTTATTTTCAGAAATTGAAGCAACGATTACCTACCTGTGTACAAGCAAGAATACAATCTAATTGTAATCAACGATGTGTACGTGTTCCATCAAGTTAATTTGCCTTGCAATTAGACAGTTTAAATAGGAAGAAATAACATTGTACACAAACATAATATATCTATGATGTCTGCAAACACAGAAAAACAAATATATGTCCAAATCAGATTTTTATTGAAGGAAATACTGTAAGTATGCTTTTGTCTATGGCCTGTATAATGTAAATAAATCTCATTGTTAACTATATAAAGCCTTCAACTCCGCAATTATGTAGCAGTGGAAACTGGAGCGTACATACTTGCAAAAGCTACCTCTGCAACATTCATATAATGCACTGAAATGCAAACTGTAGAGTAACAGCACATTTTTTTCTACAAGGCACATCATCACTTCTTCCAGATAAATTCACGTTTAGCCGTGCAATATCCTCATGAAGCCCAGTCAGTTGGGAATGTTGCGATGTACATACTTGTGTCACTGAAATAATGATGACAATTACCTGAAATAAAGAGTGAAATATCTACTATTCTACATCAAAATTGATATTAATATTGTACACATGCTGGGACAAAAATAATGACACCTGCATTATGTGTTTTAAAATGAAGTGGGCAAAGTGTAGATTTAAAAAAAGCACTTCCCTGAATATGCCCATCCGTCATTGGCTTGTTATGTTCAACATCATATCTCCCTTAAATAATGAGGTTGTAATCAACCTTACAACAGCACTTTGTTAGTGTGTGGGACATGCTTTCATTATTACTGTTGCCATTGACCAAGACTTATGTCATTCTTACCAGTGATGCTTTTATCTGGGGCATGTAAGCCCAATGACTGTCAATCTGGCACACCTGATAACCACAATTAAAAGTATCTAATGTAATGAAATACTCAGTATAAATACATATGTGAAGCAAAGAACACGGATATACATGCAAGTATCATTCTGTTTTCACTGACGTTTCTTCGTATCATAATACCTCCTAAACTGGGTCAAAATTGTTAGTATGAATATTTCACAGACAAAGAGTAGTGGTTGGGGGACAGATCTTTATTCTTGTAGGTGAATACCATAGAGAGCATATGGTGGGTTAGATGTTAATGTGAGATTAGTTGCAATACATCCTGGACCTTCTCATCCCTACCTACTCTACAAATTATACCCCTCTATCAACCCCCCCCCCCCCATCGCTCCCCTCCCCGTCCCAACCAAATCTGCAAATTTGGACTGTATTGAGGAGTCAGGACCCAACTTTAACATCAAGATCTGTCCTCCATTCTGAAAATATTGACCTAGATAATGATGCTTATCCCCATATCTGCTAATCTTCCATTGTAAAAATGCATATTACCAACTCTTGATGGGGGTCAAGGAGGTACAGCCAACATTTCTCGCGCAAGTAGGATGATAGGTACTAGCACAATTTGTTAGATCCTGACCATTTTTTCTGATTCATTCTGCATACCTCAAACAGTCAAGATATTTTTTATGGGAGGGGGTTACAGCACTCATCTTTATAATCACTGTACACTGTTCGTTTTTACATTTCTTCTATTTATGAAGTCAAATAAACCAAGTCACAATACATCTCAGAGCCCTTTTAAGAAACAAAACCAGGTATTAAATTGTATGCAACACATTATGTTTAGTTGGAACAACTGAAATTGGCTTTAGTTCGGGCGTAATCCTTAAGATGTCCTGAAAAAAATTAAATTGTAATATCAATCCCAGTATACAAACATAGTGTTCCAACCATGAACAGAATATCAGCCTTTAAAAACCAATGATCTTTCTTAACTGTGCTACAATTTTCATATTGTACCAAAGAATGTAGAGGGCAGAATATAATCACCAAAAACCACTTTTGTATCAGCTTAGATTTTGTACCCATACCTCAGTATCACTTCCAGCTTGATGACATTGGCTTAGTTAAAAGGAATGAGAAGTGATACTACCACGAAGTGGCTAATTGTATGTTCACTATATGCAAAGGGCAGACCAGTATACATACTGTCAGCTCAGGAAGTGGGCACCACCTCAACCAATGTCACCCTGACCATCATGTCCGGCCCTCAAACAGAGATGAAAGAAAAGATATTTATCACATGACCGTTGCGGGATCATATCACAGCTGAATAGCCTACCTAGGAAGTGAAAAAAATGGCCCACTATTTCTAGCTAGTTGCCATTACTTTTTCAAAATTATGTGATCATATCAGCATGTTACCCATATAATATTGGTCTATCGAGCGGTCAAAGGGCGCAAAACCTATACGGGTTTGTCCCAAAACCCATCTCAAAGTTCCGCATTGATTTTGACGCCGAATTTTGAAGTGATTTTTCTACCAACAAACACATGGAATGTGTCAGATATTGACGTATTTCGTAAGCTAGGGCCATAATCTTCCGTAGCTAATACTCACATTGACGAATATTTTTTTATTTTAGCTTAAATCACATGCGATAAGTGTTTGAAGTTAATTGTGCCGGGAATCAATCGACATTTTGCACCTGGAGGCAGAATTTCGGACTAGAATAATGGAGAAAGTCGGCATGTAATACGGGAAATGAAATAATACGCTTGCAGTCAGGGTTCTGTATCAATGTGAGCTTCTTTGAAATAAAACAACTATGCTATGAAATATATCAAGTGAATTCAATAATAAACGAATGATAATGTTTATGAACATGGAGCTTTGATATTCAGCTTGAATACACGAGTAAATCGTTTTAGTTCTGCTTTCGGGATTTTGTATCTTTACTTGCTCCATTATCCAGGCATTTGTACAGTGGCGGCACATTTGGAAGTTGCTAACAGCCAGAATAGTTACATCTCCAAAATACTTATGATCATTTTCCTTAGCCATTATTTCTTGTAAATGTTTGTGTATATGCTAAATCATATTATTACCAACCATGAACACTAGTACTGTCGTCATCAATTATGACTAAGTGCACCTTTTGCAGCTTGCCATGAAAGGGGTTCAAGAGGCTTCTGAGAAGATTCACGTACTGGTATGTTCCATGTATTGGTGACCTGAAAACAGAATGTACAGTTATACTACCAATGGCAAATGCTCTGGTGCCAGTTGGACATATTGAAATTAAAGGAATGTCCTCAGGATCATATTTTCCTGATCCCGAAATAATGAAAACAATCACGATTAATCATTCTAATAACACGGCTTTTTCAAACTCCACGGCAACCGCTCAAGAAAATATGGTATGGTTGATTAGGTTTGACTGACCTGAAAGCGTGAACTGCATCTCCACACCGTTTACGGTTAAACGTGTCGAAACGTTTTTGCTTTTGAAGGTGTCACTTTATCTTTGTCTTGCTTCTGTGGTGAAATTTGAAAAAAATATTGTCCTGTCCTATATGTGTACCAATATCTGCAACCAATTGCATATCCAGTCTATCAACCTTCTTCAATATGACCCCTTTAGTCTTCATCTTCTGCTTTGGTATATTCTGTACCAGGTGCCAACTCATTCCGTGCATTCTCAGGGGGGGGGGGCTTTTAATATCCCCATGGCTTCTTGTAAACTAACATTTGTGTGTGAGTGTGTGTGTGTGTGCGGTGTAAAATGAAAGATTTCACAGACTCATGGTGAAGATAGTAACTTGCAAAATGTTTCATCAGATCCTTATCTTCGTTACACCAAGGTATACAAAAAAAAAAAAAAACTTGTGCCGATATCTCATATCACACAGATAAACAAATTCTGCCAATACCTCATGTCATCATCTTTATCATGTTTGCACCCGGAAAAAAACCAGAGTATTGCCTGAGTACCCCTTTAATGTATTACTTTGTTCTTTTTGAAGAGTTATGACGGGTTTGGGTTCATTTTAATCAGTTGGATCTATATTAGTTGAATTATTGTGCTATCCTCAAGGTGTGTACCATGAAGCAAATTCTGCTTTTCGTCAGGTCCTTAAGATCACTAAAAACATAGGTATCAATCACAATGGTGAAAAAAATATATTTATTACCATCTTCTAAATTTCGAAGTGTACAGTAGGGTTTTACCACTGAAATTCTTTTATCTGATGCATTTGTGTTGACAAATACAACTGATTTACTTGTCGTCTGGCTAATAACCTCCTGAGAGGAAGGGAAACATCCACTGTTTTCATGTCAATACCATCCAGACAAAATATAATCTAAATCTTTGGAAAATCTATCAGCGCAATTTAAAATGCGTTGGTTAAGGTCTTTCCTTAAACTTACTTAAATATCTCGTTCAGATTTGTAATCCACATCACTTGTTCAAAACAGTTTGAGGTAAGCTCCAATTTCAAAATCTGTATCTTCTTCCTGCAATGAGTAATCTAAAGGTTTTGCATACAATTCAAGACTTCTTCAAAAGCAGCCTGCTCTTCTGGCTAACTAATATCATCACTGTCCGTACTCTCTTCTTTTTTAAATTGTGAATTAGATTTGACAATTTGACGAAGATTTTCCCCTTTCTTTTGAAAGTCTTGCAAGTCACATATCTTATCCACTGGTTCTGTCATGTAATTAATGCCATGCCAGAGTCAGATTCGAAGCCACTACAGACCAAATTATCATTAAAAAAATAAATCATGACCTATGATAATTATTAAAATACACTTTGCAAGTACGCAGCAGTACCAGCCACATACATTCATGTGAGGGAACCACAATACAAAGACATTACAAAAGAAAAATGTCACTATACTGCTTCGTTCGTGAAATTTATCGGAAAAGTGAAGAGGCCCAATTCAGTTTTGAATAACATGCAGAAGTTAGCCTCTACTTAAAGTCAGTCTTCAGCACTTATTTTTTTCTGACTGGTCATTCAACAGCCAAAACCTACACTTCTACTGCTGAGCTTCTCTTGCTGGACTGCTGACTGTTATACCCCCCCCCACACACACACACACACACTTTCTCCTCTCTCTCTCTCTCTCTCTCTCTCTCTCTCTCTCTCTCTCTCTCTCTCTCTCTCTCCAATACACTACTTATGTTACTAATTCACTGGTACGTACTGTGACACGACCATTATGTGCTCTCTCTGACACACACACACACACACACACACACACACACACACACATCAGAATATTGCTTAGGTTAGTGATTCGATGGGACGTACAGTAGAAGTGCATACAAAAGCAAAGTCAGTTGGTAACAATTATCAGACAAATAAAATCAATACTGATAATTCTTAGAAAACAGACACTGACCTATGACTGATCTTAGTCTTATTCAAACGTTTTTGGCTCACTGCACATTCCGGCTGGTAAGCACTATACTCCAACTGAAGTTGTCGACTTTGCTTACCGGACATTTGGCCCATTAATTGAGAAAATTAATAGGCGTGTGTTAATAGTTATACAGTTTATATAATTTAGTTCTAACCTGTGCTTTGTTATGGTTCGAGTCATTAGCACCTTCAGCTCTGATGATCATAGGTTGCAGAACTCTTGCGATCACTACTGTCTAACCATTCATCATTCCGTCCGTCCATAAAAAAATTGCTTGTCAACGCGATCTTTGGGACATAAATTTATGAATGAAAATCTGGGTTCACTGCACCGTCAACAATCCTTAAGTTAGCCATTTTAAGATTTTTTAGGAATAATTTTATTTTACCTTTTAATATATAATGAAGTACAATCACATATAGTCACATGTAACTATCTCAAATTTTCAAGTGACTATAACTCACCAGCAGGTTCATGGTTGATGTTGTCTGGCACATCTGCCGCATTTTTATTTCATGCAGGATAAATTGCCTTCGTCTTCTTTTAGAATCTCAAAGGGGCATAGAAGTGAACACTTTATAGTCATTAAAAGGTCCCTCAATCCTTGGTCAAACTTGATGAAAGGTGACATGTCCATATTGGGCAGACAACTATATTGACACTATTTTAAAAGTGGTGCCATCTGTTGGTAAATGTAAAATAAGAGGCAACATATGTTGAGATATAACTGATGTATTACCTTCAAAAAGCATTAGAACAAAATGATAACGAATTTACTTCAAATTGATTATGTGCAAACGTTTGATACATACATGTGACCTTGATCAGCTGTCTCAAGGTCACTGAATACACAGGGTTAATGACTTATTCATTGTGATATTCATTGCATCTTTAATACATGTGCCATCACTAAAATGATAAAACTAGACATGGCTTCAACACAAAACAGTGACTACAGGGTCTGCTGCAACAAGAATGTAGTTAGGCTGCCATTTGCTCAAGCAAGGTGACGGTAACAGCATAATCTAATCAGTTCATCTTGCCAGGTACAATAAGCATATTATCAAATTTTAGCAAAATACATCGAGGCATTCTGTAGACATCGCAATAACGAGAATGTGCACATCTGTACGGAAGGAATCCGGAAAGACAACACGAAAATACAAAGGATTCTGCCATGGGGCAGACCCTTAGAACGCCTGGAAGTCACAACAGTTGCTGATATCAGTGGACAAGAAGGACCTTTATATCATCTGGAACCTTTCATATTTATACATACTGTTAATCTTTTAACGTTCCTGGCAGGAGAGCATACATTATAACTTATACATTGCTATGCGCCATGAAAAGATAGCCAGAAGGTTATCCACCATTCACTTTTGACATAATGGCCAATGGTTAAGTTAAAGGTCCAGATTTTTTCATGATTGTCGTATGTATTGTGTAAGCTAAGTCTTAGATGATTTACCAATCTGTCTTGTCGAGCACTTATGCGTGCATTTCTAATCAAATTTGTGTATTGTTGAAAATAAAAATGTTTGCAGATTATATCTGTATTATTTTTTCCTTCAAAGTACACGTCAGGATGTTCACCAGAGGGTAAACTAGCACAATCCTAGATAATAAAAATCACATTCGCATCAGTCTGCCCTGTTTTTTCGTAATCAAATTACGGAATTTAAATCTTCAGTGTCTTAAAAGATACCGTAACGCATGGAATCCCATTAGCAGTGCTTCACATTAAGGGTTTTGGCCACTTGTCCCAGGAAAGCTCCTCGTTCACACTGAATCTGAAAAGAAATTTACTTATCCCATACTTTTTCAACATAGGCTCCATATGCCAATTCATCAATTTGTGAATACAAAACTATCGACTTTTCTTTGTTACTAACACATTTATAATGTTTTCAGTTTTATTTATTTAGTGCTTTAATTACATTGTTGCTCAGTACACATTTGTAATATGTGAGAGAAATTCACAACGCCAGTCTGATAAACTGACATATTCCATGAGATTAGACCCACAAAAGATATTTTGGCTATGTTCCATACAATTTTTTACAGTGTTTGATTTAAAACGTGTTATTTGGAAATAAATTTATTTTGCGAAAAGTTGGTTTTTGTGATACCTTTGAAAGGCCTCTCATTATTCACAAAGTTGTCAAAGATAATCTGGCACCTGTGTGTCATAAAAATATCTCATTCAACATTCGTCATAATCTTCTGCCCAAGCTACCAAATTCTTCAATAAAGTTTTGTTTGTTTGTTTGGTAATTGTATTTTATTTTTTCATGAATTTATTTCACATTGCATTTGTGCATACAATGGTGCTCCCCAAGACTTAATGATTAGTGCACCATCTAGTGTCACTTTGAGGATTTACTGAAAATGTCATGTGCTTTAAGCTGTGAATGTGACGTGATCGATCCACGCTGTTTGAGCTTCAGGACTATACATTTGAAAGGTTTTAGCGAAAAATTAAAGCTCGTATGAAGCTTTTGAGACACCGGTACATATAAGCCCATATTATCACCCATTGCAATCTTTTCTTTATTCCGTTTTAATAATGAAATCACTGTTTACTTTAGTATTGTATATATCCTATGTAATATTTGAGGTTGCAAGATATTTTCTTATTCTGCACAGTTAGTTTGAAGATAAACATAAAATGTATGACTTGAAGTCCTAGAAAGCCAAATGATTTGGTTGTCCACTGGGAATTACTGGTTATCCGTTCAGGCTTGTAATTTGGAATTTTACCTGTCCCGTGTGAAATTCCATCTGTAATCAATTTAACCTTAAGTAATCATAATCTCCGGTAACCTTCACTCAGGAACGTGATTTCCTGCACCGACACTCGTGATCGGCCAGCAGAATTTGCCGTGGCCGCCGTTCATATCGAGGCCTAAAATTGAGGCAAACAGATAAACGCAGTGTAATACTCTAGGTACATTAGAACATAAATTAACCCACAAATTAAATGTGTCAACACTGCAACGGATTCATTCCTACTAGACATTATAATAGAAATGGCAAAAGCTGTCTTTATTTTATTTATTGACAAGATATCAACCATGGAAGGTGTCAAGCGTTTTTTTTTTTTTTTTTTTTTTTTTTTTTTTTTTTTTGTTGGTGGGCAGGTTGGGGTTCTTTGTGACGGAACGCCGCAAAAAGTTTGGCGTAGCTACCTCTGCTCCCAGTTACTGACAAAGGACCGAGCCCACGAAAAAGGGAAAAATCCACTTTCTCCTCATAGTGGCCATAGTGAGTCGTTTGCTTCTTTCTCATTCATCTTTCGTTTGTGCTTGTACGTTCTGTGTCATGCCGCTTGTGTGGTCACCCCAACGTCATTGAAACAAAGGGGTCCCAATAGAAAAAAAACCTCCAAGACATGTTAAGTCCCTCTGCAAAATCATCAATTAAGGCCTGATCATGTTGAATACATTTTTATCGCGTTACTGTCATACCAGCCAGTGCTACCCCAACCGTCCCAATATCAAAATGTCCGGGACAAAATACCCCTCTGTAAGATCAAAACCCATTCCTTATATGTTTGCCGTATTAAAAGGAAGCTAACGTCGGCAGGTCAGGAAGCTGGTTCCTTTGTTTAATACTTACAAAGGATGATCGTGGAAAATTCTCTTGCACTTGTCCTTTAATCGTGTGGATAAATACCTTTCCACCAATCCCAATACAGAAACATTAGACCTGCTGCCTGCAAGGCGTTTTAAGATATACTTTCCTTTAAGATGGGTAGGAATTGCCTCTTACGTATGCTGCTGTTTTTGCATCAGTGACACTCGAACGACACATTTTTACAGTTCGAGACGTGTGACAAAAACAAACGCACAACTCTCTCGCAGCTTTTCAATGAATTTGGTTTGGTTTGTGCCTGTGTCTGTGGTTATCTGCCTATTGTTCAGTGAAGAAAATTTGTTGAACTCTCTTTTGTCCAAATTGGGGGCGGGGGTAAATAACTATTCTGAGTACAGCATAATAGTCCCATTTGTTGCAATAGCGGGTTGTTTGGAGATTTTTTTATAATATTTTTCAGTCGGCTAAAATTATTGCTGTACATTCTATCTTTCAATAATGTATTAATAAAACAGAAACAATTTTTTAATTGTAGGGTTTTTTTAGAACTGTACATGTCTTGACATTATTATAATGCGGATCATATATACATGCTATTTTACTCCATCAGCTTCACTTTTAAACATGGTGACTAATACTCAGCTAATAACTTTTAACATCCAAGCCATGTCACATTGTTGCTACAAAACCTTTTCTAATAGACTAAAACAAAATTTGATTTTCAACACAGAAAATCAATAATAATTTGATTTTCTACACAGAAGGCTATCATATCTCTAAAATCAAGCCAATATAAATAAATCTAACACAAGAAACACCTTGTTTGTAACTTATATAGCAGGCGAAGAGTATTACCACAAAGTAGCTCAAGCCCAAAATAAAAATCTGAAATATGCCACCATTTTAATTACAAACTCTGTATCTTTTTATCAGATCACATCTTGAGACAATCCATGAATATTTTTGAAAAAAAAAAAGTTGTATGCACACTGGCGAAAAGTTACTGTTAAAAGCAAAAATGAAGGCTTCTGTGTACCATGGGTGTTAATCATCGGTTTATAAGTATAGTCAGCATTCATCACCTGAATGTGACTGAGTTCAAGACGTGTTGTTTCTGAAGGGTGCTGTATAATCTGTAGAATTATCTAAGCCCTCCCATCTCCATAGTATTGGGAAGTTGACTTATCAAAAAGTGGCATGTGCATACACAGTTCTCTATACCGCATCCTCGACACAGGTCCAAAGTGATTAATATAATACATTGCCATATTTTCCGTTTGTATCCATATTTTCCGTTTGTATCTATCCAAAGTAAATATATGTGCACACCAATGTCACTTAAACATGAGGTTTACTCTCATTTAACACGATCTAATTGTAGTGCAGTATAGGCCTGTCAAATATAATGGTGTGTCCTCTTCTGTCCCTCTATGTTTCTTTGTTTCAGACGTTTTATGTTGTTGTATTTAATGCTGCCTACGTAGATCGCTGGAAATAGGTCTACCGAATTTCAATGCACCCCTCCAATATATTCTGTACTTGTTTTATTTTGTATTTTTCTTTTGAAAAACAAACAGTTATGTATTTTTTTATTTATTTATTGATTTATTTATTTACTTATTTTACTTTATTTCATTACCTAAATAAAAGCTATCTATCAGAGTAGCGTGTATGTCCAACCCACCCAGGAAGTAAAAGTTGCCCACTTTTTCTGCCCACTTGCCACTACCTTCAATTTTAACCTTTTTTTATTTTTTTAATTAGGAAACGTGCATTTTAAAGTGAATGAATGAATGCCTGCTGCAACTATTGGCCATCTTCCTCTGCCAGTATTTGTTCTAAATACGGTTCAGTGTCTTTTGTACTGGTGCTTATAGCCCAAGTTGGTGTTGCGTTCAAAAAGGTTATGTAACACATCTGGCAAACTGGCGATGAATTCACCCTGTTTATAATCTTAAGTATATGGGCATACATATTTGTATATGTCTGTGTACATCTAAATTACCTGAACTAAAGTGTTATGCATAACATCCGAAAATGATTTTGAATTCATGTTATTTATATGCCTACGTCAGTAGGGTACCAATACAACTTTTTGGATGGATGTCTTCGAGTATTGACAAGTACAACTCTGTGAGATTTTAAACTGGATGGCAAGTGTCCAAAATTGTTTTACTCATCAACAATTTCAATATGTGGTCAGCGCTATGAAACAGAAGCATGCCTCAACGTCCATCCCTGTCTGAACATACCATCACTAAATTGTGCGCTCTACGTTTGTGTAGATTCTGGGGCTAAAGATGAGCTCATCCCCATGAAACACAAATATGGCTCCACAACCAAAACAATTCACTAAATCAATTATAAATGCACCCAAACTAAAGTATTTTAGACGCTAAAAGAGTGTAGCTAGCAGCCAAAGTTTTGTGCCTAAACGTAGGGCTCTTTTCAGCCAATATCCTTCATGTCCATGTTTCAGTCTGGGTATTTCAATGACAAAATTTATCTCCACCAACCACCTTCTCTCAAGAGCATCTGCATATCCGAATGCGGCAAAGTAGACTACTTTAATTTTTGAAAGAAAAATTTGATACAAATTTCGGTTTGAACGTGCGGGTACCAAAAGCTGAAGGGAACGTCTTATTTGGCATAATATACGGCACTTTTAGTAAAAAAAAACCTCCACGTATTGCCGACGCGGACGCAGTGAAGAAGTATGGGTGTACAAGTAGATCTAGCAAGTAGGTGAATTACCGAGAGGATAAGGATTTCAGGTTCCAAATTTTTAGACTGACATGCGAAGCTGATGCATTACAGGTTGTGGGTCAATGCTGGGAAAAGTGAGATAAATCTTCGCAAGAAAAGAGATGATTTCTTGCTCGCAGTCAATGGGGATAAATATCTAAGCCTATTCCTAAAATGGACCCCATTGACGGCCAGCAAAACTTTTATTTGGGCCTGTGGTTCAGCACTTGCAACCTCAGGAGCCCACATTGTAGGAAGGTAATCCATGTTATGAGCAAAGCTGTTTTCATCAAATCTTGTCTTGTTCACGATTATTTTCATCATATGCACCTCCATCAATAAATTGAGTGCATAGCACATTATGGGTGCCCAGTTTAGTGAGTATATCCTGAATCATAGACATCATAAAATTTAGTATAAAATTCCCCAACATTTAGGGCCAGCAGCTAGGTGGATTCTAGGCAGCTTTAACATCTTCAGAATCAGATTATATTTACTGAGGTTACACAAGTAAGTGATGAAATACTGGGCATAGTTTGAATGTTGAGGTACGCTAATGTTGTGGGGGGACAAATGTTGATAAAGGCAACTTTGCAATATACAGGAATAAAAAAAGAGTTGTAATGAAAGTTCAGGATACGATAGAAGATATTATTTGGAACAGATACCACACGTCTCAGATAGTATCTGATCTGTCCTGGCATTATATAAACGGGATGGGTTCTGCCAATGATGTAACAAGGCTGTTGTAATTGATAAAATGGAATGTAGAAAGACACATGAATTAGGTAAAAAACAACAAATACTTAGGCCTTATAGGATGTCAAAATAAATTCAGATCAAATTCCCGATACTTTATACTGTACTTCTATAAATTACATTGAAACTTAAATGGCATCGTCAAAATGCTTAAAAATCACAAAATTAGGAATGCTGAGATCTTCCCAAGAATCATTCCGAATACAACACCCACCTTGCACGTCATGGTAAACAAGTTAACTAGGCTATGTACCATGATTGGATAAAACCAAAATCCGCTCTTGCTTAGGGATACTATATGACGTAAACTTTCACAGGATACAAATAAAAATATGTGGGACTTGCCTGTCTTGGCATTCAGGTGGTGTGCCATGTACAAGAAACTGGCTAGCCGTCGGATGGTTGGTGAGCCCTGTAGGCAACTTTCACTCTCTTGGTTTGCACGGTGGGGGCAGGCAGATCGATTGACTGTATTGACACCTGTCAACTTGCTTTGGACTTGTTTCTCTAATTGATGGGGACACCTCTCTCGTTCAGAAAATGTTAAACCCTTTTCCTTTCAAGTTTCCTGTATCCCACTACGTCGAGCTCCCCCTCACGTTTGCCGAATCTGGCCTTTGTGCTACATGCATGGAAATGGTTTTTCCTTTCTTTATCAAGTAATTTACAGGAAAATCTTGAAAACTTTGCTGAAGTAGGCATTTTTTTTTTTTTTTGGTCATCATTTCCTTCGTATAGCCATACCAGCATTGTGACTACAAAGCAGGATGGAGCTTTTGCTCATTGAAATTACTAATCGTGTGAAGACCATCAATCAACTGTACACTGTTTACAATGCATATGTAGCTACTTCGATGAATTTGACTCTTCTTGCAGCTCAAATCTATGGCTTTAGTTTTATTTCTTTTTTATTTGCGTCTTTCCCCTTTAGTGTAGTTTGTGTTGGGTGTTTCAACATCAAAGTTTATTTAATGTTGGCAAAAATAAACCTGTTGGGTCACATTTATCTCTCTCGATGTGGAAAGGTCATTGAGGAACAGCGTTTATGTATATTGGTTTCAACGCATTGTCTGGCAGTTACCGGAAACGGAAGTACTTTTCTGTCACAGAGAGCCATGTTAGCCTATCTTGTGAGTGAAACGTACGTCTCACTTCCGATATTTTTAAATGGTATTTATAGCACTATGTCCTCTCTTAATCGAAGGCAAAATAAGTCCCAGCTGGACAGAAATTTGGATGGCACATGTAGAATTGTCACCCCTTGCCCAAGTGTGTCAACCTTAGGCCTCACGTTGGGTGAACATTCTCATGCCTCCATGCCGATGGACGTTCAATCGAAATATAAAACCACCTACGTCATTTGTCTGTCACATCAGACTAAAAAATAACCAGACAAATGTATCACCTGTCATCAGTGAGTTCATTTAGCTGACAAATTTCATTCATTACTCATCTCTGGGTTTGGTGATATGATTGCTTCTCTGCCATAATCACTTCAGACATGTCTTTACTAATCAAGTTGTCAATTTTGGAAATGCACATTATTAAAACTAAAAATCTGGTGAGTTTATACTATACTCTAGAGGTGGACAAAAGTGTATTATGTTATTTATATTGTCTTTGTGTCCTTCTGTTAGTTTATGTAGCCATTTTGTAAAGAAGATGCCATACTGAGTATTTCTGGAGTGGTTTTGCCTCAAACTTGAATGAGCAGACGAACGCACTCTCATTTGCTTGTTACATTATTATTATTATTGTTATTATTATTATTATTATTATTATTATTATTATTATTATTATTATTATTATTATTATTATTATTATTATTATCTTCTCTTTCCTACCCCCAAGAGTACACATTTGGTGCAAGTTCCATACAAATTTTGCATGAATATGTCCTCATGGGGGATATTGCCGAAACAGTCGAAAAAGAATATATGCTTTGGTAAGTTACATCATGTGCAAGCTTCATTACTACTGTAACTTAATCAGATGATCTGGTACAGTGTTTTATTGTCCAGTGCTCCTATATTTTGACCCTGATTGGCATTATTGGGCTTACAATTTTATATTTGATTGTCATACACGACATTACACATGATATTCTCAAACATTCAAATTCCACCTCAGTTTTATATGCACACTTTGCTTTATTATACTGGTATTATTATTACTCATGTCCAAGATAGAGATTTGCCATGCTTCTTTAAGTCAGGACTGAAATTGATATCGTTACATTGGTATTGTATGGTGAATGCTGATGTTTTGGTAATTCTTGAATCTGGGTCTTTTCTCTTATTAACTTTGCTTTCATCGTTGGGTTTAAATTCATGAATATGGGCAATGTTTTTCTGAACTATTTGGTATGCATTGTATTCTTTTTCAAAGACTGATCATAAAAAGAAAAAAAGTGGTCAAATAAGCAGGTTGTCTATCCATGGAGATGTAATAACCCTTAAGACCTGATAAATGCGGTCATAAAAGTCAGGTGGTATATCAATGGAGAGACCTCCAAAGGAGGGCCTTGTTTCACATTGTATGTGTTCCTGTGTCACATTGTATGTGCACAATTGGTGAGTGTCGTGGCCTACCAGTGATATTAGTATGTTAAGAAATTGTCAAACTTGTGACAATATACTTTATGACTCCACGTCCAGGAGGAACCATTATATCTTTGGCTTGTCTATCCAGCCTCCATTTGTTTGTGAACGCGGTATCTTAAGACTATCCACCACCTGAAACTCAAGTTGATGTCCCTTGTACCTGATACTACTTCTTTTTCTGATTATATTTTGGCGCCTTATCCTCATTTTTGGAGGTCACAGGAGCCATATCCATGATAAATATGCAAAGATGGACCTATAAGTCATGCCTTGCATCCACGTGCATCTACCTTTAATTTCATAGAGAACTATGAGAAAGGTTGAAGCAGTCAATTGGCATGCCCACACCCAGCTCTGTATTCTCTCTTTTTCATTTTGCAAGTGCGGAAACGATATCGTGGACCTTGATTTTTGCAAGTGCCGAAGAGATATCGTGGAGCTGGGTCTACTAAGGAGGCAACAAGAAGGAGCTTTGATGGCATGTCGTCAGGGTAGCTCAACTTGAAGGCAACAAATGGGACAAATGTAATTTTCCTCCAATGAGCAGAGAGCTGTTGGTGAAAAACCAAATGGACAGATACATGATTCAGATTCATGATTATAAATGCCTTTATGATTGTCAGTACAACCATTATGAGTATATAACTTGGAAAACAGGAAAAACGCATGTACGCAGCCTCATGCTACGGCAAACATACCTCAAAAGTCCTTACTTATATCATGCCAATTTTGTTTACTAAAGGTGCCTATTATATAAGAGATGGAAAAAGAGCGACAAAGAGAGGGGGATATATCAAACATGATTAAAACATAATTCATATAGGTACCTATCCATGCAAAATCCTTTGGATTTTAGGTGTGACTATTGCAAAATCATTATCGGGTCCTGTTGATTTTTGTTCTTGTAAAATCCAAGGGCATATGCATTACTACTTGGTGTATGGGGCAGTTTTTATGTCCACGCAGACTTTATGTTTTACGTTATTGCAATAATATACATGCACTCATTAGAAAAGCCCTTAAGGCACAAAACTATGATTGAATAAATGGAAGATTACTCACATTCTCTGAATCCATATTTTGTATATACATCTTTACATTTGGGCTGTTATGTTGTCAGGGACAAGTAATATTATTTGCAGACAAGGTAGACAAGTGGGCAGATATAAGCACGAAATATCAAACAACTCAACATTAACGATGTTGTTCCAAATGGAGGGGTGGGAAGACATAACTAAATAGACCAGTGAAATATAAACAGCATCTTGTGTGTGTGTGTGTGTGTTGATTAGTCCAAGAAGTGAAAACTTAACATGACGCCATGTCATTGATATATTAAGATATTGGGAACTGTGTTTTCCAGAATCACACAACACAAAGATGCGAAAATTAAATAAATACGATAATGTATAGTTGCGAGTGAAAATTGACAACTGTTATAGGGCTTAGCCTCATACATATATAACGTCTGTCAGAAATATACAGTGTTGATATTCCTGCAACAAATATGTCGTTCCGAGAATTCAGAATAAGTGAGTGAATCATTAGATTAAACCCTTCCACCTTTAAAAACTGTCAAGATAACAAACTTTGTTTCTGCAATATCAGCTGGGCACTTAACTTTAACCTTTTGTTTTTTTTAAATACAGGAACATTCACTTAAACGTGACTGAATCAATGCCTGCTGGAACTATTTGCCATCATCCTCTTCTGATTATTGTCTGAGTTGGCAAAATGATGTTGAATTTATTCTATTTATAATATTAATTACATGGGCCTACATATATGTATATATCTCTGTACATCTAAATTAACTAAACTGAAGTTTTATGCAATACATCCCTAAATGATTTTCAATTCATGTTATTTATATGCCTATGTAAGTAGGGTGCCAATACAACTTCTTGGATGGGTGTCTTCGAGTATTGCTAAGTAAAACTCTGTGAGGTCTCAAACTGCAAAGCAAGTGTCCAAAGTCGTTGTACTCATCAACACTTTCAGCATGTGGTCACCACTATGAAACGTAGCATGTCTCAATGTCCGACACACTTCAAACATATGATCACTTAATTTGGGGCTCTACACTGATGTCTCTGTAGATTCTGAAGCTAAAGATGTGCTCACCCCCATGCAACACAAGTATGCCTCCCCAACCAAAACAATTCCACTAAATCATTCACTAGTGCACTGAAGACGCAAATATTTTAGAAGCTAAAAAGAGTGTAGCTAGCAGCCAAAGCGCTAGTCCTAAAAGTAAGGCTCTGTTTATGCCATATTCTTTGAGGTCCATGGTTCAATCTGGGAATCTCAATGAAAAAATATCTCCACCAACCATTTTCTCGCAAGAGCATTTGCATATGCGAAAACCGCAAAGTAGTCTAGTTTTAGTTTTTGGAAGCAAAAATGAGTACAAATTTCGTTTTGAACATGGGGCTACCCAAAGCTGAAGCGAACGTCTCGTTTCTCATAATTAAAGTCACTCTCCGTAAAAGACGCCAAGCTTTGTTGCCGCCGCCAATGCAGTGAAGAAGTCTGGCTGTACAAGTAGATCTAGCAAGGAGGTGAAGGAGCGAGAAGAAAAGGATTTCATGTTCCAGATTTTTACACTCATATGCAGAGTTGATGCATTGCAGATTGTGGGTCAATGTTATGCAAAGGGATATTATTCCTCGCGAAAAAAAGTGGGTATTTCTAGCTCTCAGCCAATAAGCATTAACATCGGAGCCCATTCTTATGAATTTTAGTGAGTATATACTGAATTATGGACATCATGAAATGTAGCAGAAAACAGCCCTACATTTAGGACTAGCAGCTAGATGGAGTTTTTGAGCTTCTGAATCTGTAGATTTAGATTATATCAACCAAAGTTATACAAGTAAGTAATGAGTACTGCACATAGTTTGAATGTTGAGGTATGCCTATGTTGCGGGGTAACAAGTGTTGATAAAGGGATCTTTACAATATACAGAAATAAAAAAAAAGAGTTGTGACGAAAGTTCAGGATATGAGAGAAGATATTATTTAGAACAGAAACCACATGTCTCCAATAGTATCTGATTTGTCCTAACATGTATACAAAGAGCCTGTGTTCTGTCAATGATCAAACATGGCTGTCATACTTGTTAAAATGGACTATGCAAAACACATAAATTAGTTAAAAAACAACACATATTTAGGCCTAAAAGTATATCGAAATAAATTCAGAAGTTCGCTTTATTTGATACTATACTACTCTAAATTTTGATTAGCCCTACATGGCATTGCCAGAATGCTTAAAAATTACAAAAGAAGGAATTTTGAGATCTTCCCAATGGTCATTCCGAATACCCTACATCTCAGGGTAAACAAGTAAACTGGGCTATGTACCTTTACAAAGTACTGTAGTGCTTTCTGGTGTAATTTCTAAATATCAAAGTCCTGCAGTGATTGTCTCAGTGTTTTCTAATATGGAAAAGACGGGGTAAGTGCAGTAGAAATTTAACACAAGCCAATTTGTTCTGAGTGATGGATAGATGACTGTTAGGCATATGCAGTGTTTAAGTGAGGCAAGTCTAAATATTGTTATATGGTCCTTACGGAACACACAGCGAGAAATCCTGCAGTCTTTCTAAATATATTTATGTAATTACATGGTGAAGAGGCATTATACTTTTCTGTTAAACCATACATGGTAAACACATATGTGCTTATCGAAAACCAGTAACCGGAAAAACTATATGTTCATCACCACTCGAAGGATCCATCAATACCTCTCGGTGTGGACTTAAAGGAAACCTTAATAAGTTTAGCAGTGATTGTGCCATTGCAAGTAGAGGATAAAAGCAGAACCCAAGTGAACAAATTGAAGACTTTTCTGAAATTGTTTTACATGAGTTCATTAGCAATGTACTTGAACGAGTGCTTGCCACCTAAACTCCATAGAGTTGGACCGTCAATAGCAGCTCCAGCTGCTACTATATATTGAGAGAGTGAATGAAATATGTAAAAAGAACAGTGAATCTCTGACACAGGTCAGCACGTTAGCGTACAGGCCCACAAAAAGTTGAATCCTGAAATGGATGAACTTTACATTGGGTAGCTCACAAGGTTTTATCAATGGAAAGTGTTAGGTGTGGGGTATTCTATGCCTCACGACCTTAAATCTCACTGACAATGTGGCCCATGAACACTATGGAACACACCATCAATACGTGTTGAAGTGCTACCACTGTGACCTAAGTGTGGGGCTGTCTTCCCGTTGGACCAATATAAAGGTTGTGCTGGGATTATCACTCAGCCTATGCTGGTTCATATTTATAAGACTCGTCAGGATATTGGAGAGGGAAAACCGTTCTCCACTCAAAGAACAATTGTTCTCAGACTGGACAGAGCCTACTGCATGAAGGGAGCACCAGGCCACCTGGCAGTGTATCGGGTACAGTGGTAGTTGTTTGAAGGTGGGAGGTCTTCATTATTGCTTCATCTCATAGCTGATGGACAGACTTTCATTACCTTAAGAATACTACTCGACCAACTCCATCTGGTGTTTTTCGGATTGTAATTGAAAAACAGTCTTCAAGTTCAAACAGGATGATGCAAGCTTCCCCAGAGCTGCTGCATGCCTTTGATGACTCGTACTGGCCTGAATGGACATGGAAGACTAACAATACAGATCTAGTTTGATCCATCCACCAAAATATTTCAATTTTCTTAAAACAATATAAGGAAGATGTGTACATGATATGGAATGTAGTAGAAATGCACTCGATGGAAAAGAATTCTTTCTTCGCACTTAATGGTAACCTTATTGACATTGCAAGGGAGTAGGCAAGGGTTGCCCTGGAAAGGATACACGAACTAAATGGTAATCATTAGATGTGAGAGAGTGACCAGTAAACGCCATGAAGGAATTGGGAAGAACTCATCGCCCATTGACCATTATAATTCCTTACATTGGTAAGCTTCGGACCGAATTTCAATGAACCCGGGGTTAGGTAAAAAGAAGAGGGGGCTGCACCAGAAATGTTTACCTGAGACTATGCCTTGTTGTTAATGTCAGCGAGTATTTGCCCTTTATTAAAGGAAGGCTAGTGTTACTTTGTAGGTTTGTCATTCAAGGGTTGTCAATGGTTAATATATATTGTATGGAAATGGTTCCTCAATAGCAATTTTGAGAATACTTCAATGTTAATATAGATTCAAAGTGGATGTTTGTTGGGAATGGAATTTAAGGGTGATGGCATGACGACGTGGCTGGAAATGTAAACTTTAAAGTTAGTAATTGTTGTTTCACGAGATTACATGTGTATTGTAACTCTTTATGTCTGAGGTGGTGATGGTTTTGAAAAGGGAGAGTAGGGCTTCAAACTAAGCATAACAAGTACGTCACTGCTGTGATTGAGAAACTTTCTTCTCGCACCATTAGCCTAAAGCCTGTGAAGAAGTTTGAATGAATGAAACTGTGATTGTTGATTGCTGAAAATAAGCATTAGAATTGTCTTAATGTGGCTGTTGAATGTGTAACTCTTGATCTCGAAAAGCGCATAATGTCACTGTTTCAGTGAAGGGGTGGTGAGGGGTTGGCAGGAATACTTGGATCAGACTATAGGAATATTATGACTGTTTAGGCAGGCAATACTAAGCTGGCAAAAGCTAAACCTGGAAAGTAGTTTGGCAATTTATGAACATGAAGATAAATGTAATTCTGGAGTCAAATAGTTTATATATTGAATATTATTACAAAATTATTATAATTGTTTTAATTTTGGATTGGACATTTGGGTTTCAGCAAAGTAGCCAGTCATGCCTGTAGGAACCCCACCATGCAAGTCTCCTTCCTTGTGATAATAAGAAGAGGTATTGGAATTCTACTCATGGGTCTTTCAAAAAAGCTAGGGTTATAACCCAAACGATAAGATAAGTTAAGCAATGAAACCATTAACTATGTTTTGTGTGCCTGCTGAATTTGTGACCTCCTTATGGAAAGGTGTGAGTTCTGATCAAACTCTGTAAGAATTACGGCCACAGGCAAGCCTGTGCAATTGTGGAAGGGTATTTAGAACTTTTTTTTTTGTGAAGTCTCTACAACAGGTCTCATGGAACGTGTTAAAGAATTTCCAGACAAGACCGTAGACATGTTCCTGGCTAATAACTTAAATTAATTTTTATCCTATAATGGGTATGGGGGGAAAGCATCAAGCATTTTGCTACAGCTTGCCGGCGGAAATCGCAGCATGGGGCTAGGGGCCAAATTTTGCAGAGTATCAGTATGTGCACAGTACTGTCACGTTAGTTTATGTTGGTGGCGTTTTCCCTGCCCCGATGTATACTAAATGATGCATGCCAATGATAATGCAAGTTAAATTTCATGGTACCCCATAGGTGGCCTAAGTGCTAGTAACCCCTGGCCCATATAAGAGTATCATAATCTGGTCTATGCTTCTCATTGTTTAAGTTCCTGTTTCAAAGTTTGTGCATTCCATAATTCAAAAATATGCTGGCAGGCTTTACTTAGATTGTTAGGTTGTCAGATGACTGAAGTGGGATTATGTTAACCTTTCAGATAAGTCAAGAACCATTATGAGTCTTACAGGGGGCTACGATTCAGTGCAAACCCACATTGTATATATTATTTTATGAGCAGTTTTGATTCATCGTGATGGATCAAAATTGAAAAATGGGTGACGTTTGTTAAGTGCTTCAGCGACGTTTGGGATAATTACTTCATATCAAAGTCCTGCAGGGACTTTCTCAGTGTTTTCTAATGCGGACAAGAAAGGGGTAAGTATAATAGAAATTTAACACAAGCTAATTTATTCTCCGCTGAGAAAAAATTAGCTTGTGTTAAATTGAAAGGCATGTGCAGTATTTAACTGACGCAAGTCTAAATATTGTAGGTCATTAAACAGTCGTTAAGTAACACACAGTGACAGGTCTTGTATACTATCGAAATATATTTCAGAAATTACATGGTAAAAAGCCACTATACTATTCTATTAAACCAGACATGGTAAACATATATGTGTTTATCGGAAACAAGTAACCGGTAAAAATATACTTTCATCAACAATTACAGACTCCGTTGATACCTGTCAGTGTGGACTTGAATGAAACCTATATAAGTTAAGCAGTGACTGTGTTATTGCAAGTGTTTGATCAAAGCCAGAACTAGGAGAACAAATTGGTGACTCATATACAATTGGTTTACATGACTTCAAAAGCAATGTACTTGGAGAATAAACAAGTCTTTACCACTTAATCTCCAAGAAAAGAGTTGAATCGTCAATAGCAGCTACGACTGCAACTGGATGATGAGACAGTGGATGAAATATGTAAAAGAAACTGTGAATCTCTGATGCAGGTCAGCAGGTTAACAATCTCATGAACAGTTAAATGCTGAAGTGGACGAACTTTATACCGTGATTGGGTAAAACCAAAATCTGCCCTTGTATAGGGCAAACTATGTGACGTAAACAAGCATTAGATACAAATACAACTCTGTGGGACTTGACTGTCTCGGGATTCAGGTTTGCGTGCTGTGTGCGAGAAACTGGCTGGCCATGAGATGGCGCAGTAAGCCTTGCTGGCAAATATTACTTTGCTCGATTATCTAATGGGGGCACGGGGATCGACTAACATAGACTCTATTGACAGCTGTCAAGTAAGTCAAGACTTGATTCTTTAATCGGCAGAGACACCTCTCTAACTCAGATGATGTTTAACCCTTTTCCTTGCAAGTTTGCTGTATCTCCGTACATCGAGCTCCCCCCCCCCTCAAATCAGCCAAATCCAGCATTTTTACTGCATGCATGGAAATGGTTTTTCCATTCTTTATCAACTCATTTACAGGAAAATTAAGAAAACCATCTGCAGACAAAGGCGTCATTCCCATTGTATGGCCATACTAACATTGTGACTAAAAAACCAGGATGGATCATTTGCTCTTTGAAACTACAGATCTTGCAATCACTATCGATCAACATTACGCTGTTTACAATGCATATCAAGCACATTTGACGAATTTGACTCTTCATGCGGCTCATATTTACATGTTTTTTCATTATGCATCTTTCAACTTTTGTGTAGTTTGTGTGGATGTTCCTACATCAAAGTTTCATCATGGTCGGCATAAACAAACTTGTTGGGTGACATTTATTTCAATCGTTTTGGAAAGTTCATCAGAAACCAGCATCCATGTATATTGGGTTCAATGCATTGCTTTGCAGATATCTGAAACAGAAGTACTTTTCTGCTATCGTTAGCAGCCTGAAGCACCATATTTGGATCGATGACCCGTACACTGACAGGGAGTCACGTTATTGATCTTGTCTATGAAACATCCAACTCGCTTCTCAGATTTTTAAATGGGACTTTTAGCCCTCTGTCTTCTCTAACTCGAAGGCAAAATAAGTCCCAGCTGGTCAGAAATTTGGATGGCAAATATAGAATTGTCACCCCCTGCCCAGGTGTTTCAACCTTAGGCATTATCTTTGGTTACAATTCTTATGCCTCCCTACCGAAGGACGGTGAATTAACAATAAAACTAGCTGCATCCTTTCTTTGTCACCACAGACTACCCAACCAGACAACATAATCACCAGTCATGAGTGGGCAGTGACCAGAATAGAAAGGTACCGTATCCTACATGATAAAATGAGCGATCAGGGATACAAAGTTGCAAATATGAAAATTATCCCCAATTCAGAGTGTCCATGGATAAAACAATACCACCTAAACCCTACACTTTGTGCCAGTGTTGATTACTTCATTGATAATTCTACGATACATGTCACGGTGCGTGTGAGTTACATGAATGTATGCTAGTGGATTGGGTAAAAGTCCTGGGTTGTGAACAAAGGAGTAAGATGTGTGAACTGTATTAACTCTGAGAGTATCAACGTTTGACTCAGTCAACAGACAGTGCGTCCAAAATGCGCCAAGGCACTCTGTTGACCTGAAACATATTTACGGTCTCTTCAACTGTATAACAGAAAAAAAAAGAACTTCAATGTATCATCAGTTTGCAAAGATGTGTATCTGACAACTTTATATGAATTCAAAGAACCTCAACTTTTGTCGTAATTGGCAGTGAAAGAGTTGAGACAGACTGCCTATTCTTACTATATGTTGACAGTGGCTTACACATAGTGGGCCCGCAGCTAATATATTTTTATGCGTCTTGTATATTAAAAGCTTAACATGTAAATGTATAGCATCCAGGTAGGACTTAGATGACTCATACGACACTCATTTTGTGCAGAATAGTTAACTGAATATATGGCGTCACATAATCGGAACTAGTATTTCATCGAAACGCAAAAGTAAAGCAGCGTACAGAATGTGTTCTTTTGCCTAGGCGGGCAGCAATTTAAATTAGGGGATAGTTAGGTACTGCATGGCTTATGATAGAGTTTGTGTACTGTGAAAAGCTGTAGAAATATCTTGTCTTATATGTCGTTTTGTTTGGAATGACATAGGTGTGTTATAAAATGTTCATGGAACATAACTTTGATATTAAAAGAATTTCTCTAAATCATGAAGGTTTTGGTTGAGAAGAGGTCGACATAATCACTGGAAAGAATTGTAACAGAGCAGTATAATTAACGGGCCGATTCCAACAAGCACAGGAATACCTTGGCCCATTCCCATTATCACATGAATGCAGGCAAACTTAGTTCCACTAAAGATAGTGTCATAAAAAAAATATTTTTTTTCCTACATCTATTGAATTTTCAGCGTTTTTGACAAATGATTCACGAACGAACAAATGGCTACAAATTTTTGTACAAGCTGGAAAGCATATATATTAACTTCATGTAATACTCCAGTTGTATATTTCCAGAACTCTTATATTCGACGCCTACTTCTTTAGTGATGCATTGAGCGAGATATATATATTCACAGACGTAAATTTGCCTATGTAACCACAAGGATTGAAAACTGGGGCCTCTGTGGATAGTCAGATTCTCAACACAAAGTAATGGTTTTAGAACTCGTATTATTATACCTTACGCTAATATTTTATGCTAAGTTTTTATAAGGCCCTACGTTCCGAAGCAATAAGTTATTGTATCATATTACCCATGTCTTTTATACACGATATAAATAAATCAATTTGTACAAATTTTCAAGCTACTATATGTGTGTGATTTGTGTTATAATTGGCAGTACAAGTCATTCAAATATGAACTATTTAGCAATTTGAAAGTGTACAAAAAGCTTTCTGGCCATACATGCTTCTCGGTCCCCGCGAAGGTAAGACGTATGTCTGCACACATTTTGTGTTTCACATGGGCTTAGGCTCGTCAAATACCATAACCTCGTAGACCAAAAACGGAAATCTAAATGATAAGCTTGTAGTGAACCCAGTCAGTTTCCAGTTCTGTGATGTAATTCTATCTTCAGCATATGAGTTCAAAAGGAAAATGCATTCTTCTTTGGTTTCATAAGTATATGAATATGTTATATGTACGAAAATAAATAAAGGATAAATAAATAACAAGAGCGGTGTATAAACAGCCCATGCACATTGACCTACAGGTTCATCACACTGTGGTTATGTAAACTTAGGATAGGATCAAGGTTATCCATGTACTGAGTAAGTGTGACCTTTCTGGATGAACACTAACATGTGTAACAACAAGGCCCAAGTTCAAGTAGTTGGTAAGTTAAAGTGAAGAGTAAAATTCATGTATCTTGCACTGTGATCCCAGATATGAGGTCAACGTTGCTCAAATACTGTCTAAGTGTGACCTTCACAGAAAAAAATCAACATATGGGACAGCAAGGTCTTAACTCAAAACATACCTAAAGTTATCAAGTAAACAGTAAACTTCATATCACTTGTCTTGTGTCCTTGGGAATGAGGTCAAGATCAAAAAATCACTGGAGCATGACTGCTAGCACAAAATACGTAGACGTTTATATAAGGTACATCCATACCAAGTTTGACACAGATCTGGCCTAATGTAACTAGGTTATAACTATTACATTCAATTCCCATGATATTTTTTGTAAAAAGCGGATCATGAAAAAATCCAAAAATCACTGAACAGTGGCCATTAGAACAAACTTGGTAAAGACTTACCCAAGGTACCTTGCCACCAGGTTGACTAATGTTTCATCACAGAAGTACAAAATGTGAATTTGCATTAGAATACCAATTAACTTAAGTAGTAATCAATAGGAAAAGAATCCACAGCAATGCCACCTAAAAAACAACTTTGTTGACCCTCAAACAAGGAACATATACATGAAGTGTTAGCTTAACCTGAGAGACTGTCCTGGAGAAGAAGTCATAAAATTGCAAAAACACAGGAAAAATCGTCAAAGTTCGGATTGAAAATGGCAACCCCAGCTGGTGACCAAATTACAAACTGGGAGTTCCTTGACCTGTACTTATGTATTATCAAAGCAATTGGGTGAGCAGTTTCCGAAAAAAATGATTTTTTTTAAGATTTGCCCAGAAAGAAAACAAAAATATTCATTGAAAATCCAAAAATCACTGGAGCAGTACCACTTCAACAAATATGGTAGAGAACAACCTTAGGTACGTTGCCACCAAGTTTGAAGTCAATCTGGTTGATGGTTTCGGAGAAAAGGACGAAAATGTGAATGGGCATTAGAATGACAATTGACTTACATAGTAATCAAAAGGAAAGGTATATTTTACGGACAAGTACCTGAATTGACAAAATTCGTTAAAAATAAGGAATCCCATGCAGTGCCACCTAGTGAACAACTTTGTCCCTTCCACAAGGTACATCACCAAATATTAACTTAATCTGAGCGACAGTTCTGAAGAAGAAGTCGAATATATCAAACATACACAAAAGCATACGAAAAATAGAAAAAATATTGCAGTGCCATCTAGTGCACAAGAGTTCCTAGGAGGGTTCCTGTATCATATCAAAGCAATTGGGTGAGCCGTTTGGAAGAAGATTTTTTTAATTTGCCTCTAAACAGGAACAAAAATTAATAAAAAATCTAAAAAGTCACTAGAGCGTGATCATTTGAACAAACAAACTTGATACAGACCCACTCAGGGTACATCCTCGCCAAGTTCAAAGTAAATCTGGCTTACAGTTTTGGAGAATTGGAAAATGTGAATTGTGGATGGACATCAACGGATAGACAATGATGGACGGATGACAGACCCTCTCAAAAGCTCAGTTAATTGACATGTCAACTGCGCTAATAATGTACAATTCTCAAGGATGACTTTTCAATGCCATCAATTCTGTAGGCAAAGGCGACTTGAAAAAAAAGCAAAACACATGTAACACTAACATGTAGTAGATGTAACAGAAAAAAGTGTCTTTAATCTACATTAATTTAGTGTATAAGACGTAAGACTGTGTGAACGTTTGCGTCACATTGTAGGCCTTTGTCTGTGTTTGTTGTCATTTTGGCCCCTGTCTCTTGTTTCAGTGCTACCAAGATTTGATTCTTCTGGAAGTGGATTTGTTTTTGAGATAGATTTCCCGCTCCATTGTACATACCGCAATAAGTATGATGGACATGCTGTGATATAAATAGACAAGACTAGATATGGCATGAAAATAACGAAAAGAAAGCAAAACGCTCCTATTTCACCTAATGTAGTTCATTTTATGATAAGGGTGTATATTTTTATTAGTATGCATGGATACAAATTTAAACTATGCAGAAGTCTTTACTCACATGGAAGCAAGAAGGATTTTACTATCTGCCACTTTCAGCTACATAGCTATTTTAAATCTTTCCTCTGTGGAGCATAGAACCTGTCGTATTAATATAAAATATCTGCAGACGCAGCACTGTGCAGTTGGGCGAATTTTCACGCTCGTTTATCTAAAGTGTTCTGGCAGCCTTTTATATCATATTTTCATATACGAAAGACACAGTTAGTGCACTGACCCACCCATGTCATCTATTGTGTAGTTTTTAAATGTATTGTAGTCAAAATTAAATGATGGCCAGCTTCCATCACAATTCTCATGGAAACATTTGGATCATACCATGTATTTTCCTTTCAACCAGAGCACATAACAGCTGATATATCATTAACTGCTCGCGAAAGAAATGTTGACTGTGCTTTGTGCATAGGGTGGAAAGTCTTTGTCCCCTAAAAAGCCCCAACAGTGTTTAGATAAATATAGTGTTGGCATATTTCTAGAGGCTGCTTGCTTGGTAGATCCATGGCCCCAGTGCTGACCGAACATGTGAAAGTATTGTTACCCAAGCCAGATGGCTAACTGCTACTTTTGTTTCCTCACAAAAACTAGGAAAACACATCGCCTTGGTGACGTGTTAGAAACAACCACGGAATAGTTTTGAACTTTGAATCGCTGTGAAACCCGATTTGAATGCAAATAACTGGCTATATTGCATGAGCCAGGAGGAGCAAAATTGTGACTTCAGAGGCTTATCTGATGAACCAACAGTTTTCAAATGTCATCAGTTCATATTCGTATAATAAGTTTTGTTCCTTTGGATGGTCAGATAGCTGTATCAAATACCCTCCAAAATTATGCAGCAGGGATTCCTTATTGCTTATATGTGGAATACACAGTTATTTTATGAACAAAACTAAGCAGAGAAACCTTTCAGCATCTGTCCAGTATTACTAGTCATACTCAACCATACTGCAGATATGTTGTGCCGGCGTGAGGTACAAGGAGTGATTTCAATAGACCAGTTGTCCGTGAACACCACAGGCAGCTATGCAGGGTTGGCCTGACACGACTTGTTCTTATGTTTTCTTTCTTCTCCTTAATACGTATTTAAATAACATTACAAGTGTTGCCACTGTCGTTTGTGTGGTCAAAGTTCGAAACAATTTCCTGGCTTTTCTATGCACTCGAACTGGCTGGTGTGTTTTATTAGTTTTTATGAAAATAAAACTGGCCCGCTGATGAAAGGCCACATAAAACATTTGATGAACAGGTAAGGATAAAACAAATGCAATTCACAAGAAACATTCTGGTTGCTTGATAAACTTTTGCAGCTAAAAGTCAATTATGGGGTTAACCGATGTCACCAGATACACTGTAGATGATCCATTGATCCTGTAAAATAGATGTATTAGACAATAATTCATTTAATCGATGAAAATTGAGCAGGATTACAAGGGCACAAAAAGATTATCTATGACAATAACATGTTGAAAATGTCAAACTCAATTATACATTGATATATTATCTACAACTCTTGGTGGAGAAATAAAGCAAGTGGGTTGTATAGTTGTGTTTTGAATAACCAGTGGTTACATCCTGTATTGTGTGTGTTTGTTTGTGTATGTGTGTTTGGGAGGAGAAAGATACTCATTGTTCATAATCCTATCATGAGGAAAACCTAAAGTTTCCTATTAACAAGTGAGCAACACAACTAACAGCAGAAATCCTGTTTTTATGTTTCTTTGCTCCGTTGAAAGTTTACATTGTCAATTATTTATTAAGCATCTGCAACTTTGATACAAAATTATCACATTCAGCAAGGTTTCTTTTTAAGTCTGGCTATGCTGCTTGTGGTAAAACATAATTTAAATGTCGAGTCCTGTGAAGTAATGTATTGGGGCTTAGAGACCATTGCTGACGCCTAAATCCCTACACTAAAATAATCTTGCAGTAACGACCAATAGGCAATAATCTTTAGATTGTTTCATCATATTGTGTAAATAAAAATCAGACTAGCTCAAAACCTATCGTAATTTGTAAATATCTGACATAATATAATTTGTTCAAATGACTGATATGCTGACAGCAGCCTTTGTTCCATAAAACGAAACAACTGTATGATGAGTGACATCACAAAAGAGTATCTTTGAATAGTTATGGTTTCCAATAGTTTGTCAAAAATACACCAGCTTTTAATTCTCAAAATTAAACAATATATATTCCATGAAGAAGAACATTTTCCACAACATTTATAAAAAGGAAATATGTAAGCATATGTGGGCATAATTCTTTGTCAATTACAGGTTCTTGTGTTTAAGGAAAGCTATGAATGTAAAATAAGTACCCCAGCTAAATAAATGGATGCATTGCACAGGTTTGAATAAAACATAATTAATCCAATGCTTTAAGAAATAATACAATCATGAAGTGCACAATTTACCATGTCAAACTGAAATTATTTTTCTGTTGTATTTACCTACATATAGAATTAGTTTTCCAATTAATAAATAGTTCTCTATTATTTGTATTATCATTGGTAGTAACCGTAGTACCAATTGCTGCTGTTGTTGATCCATTGATATTATTAATATGGTAACCTGTCCCAGGAATATAATTATCTCTGATAGCTTACGTTTTTTAGTTTGAATACAATTTCACACATTTACACAGGCAGCTCAGTTTATTTACTCATCATTGATTCATTTTCAAAACAGGACATAGTATAGCTACCGCACGTCATCAGAAATGCCTGTCACACAAACTGCAACCATGCGCCCGTAATTACACTAGAGAGGAAGTTTAGTTCTTAATTGACTTTTGCTCAAGACTGTGACTAGGTCACCCAACAGTTTCCCCCTAATAGCCATATCATTCAAGAGACGGTCTTTGAACTTGGAAATTTGACTCCATGGCATGTTTTAAGGACAGAAAAGACACCAAAAATAAATCCCATTTTAGTCAATCCTACCTCAAAATGTATTGGCGTTAGGATAACATATCATATATGTGTGTACTCGTCATTCTCCAAAGAATTTATATGTCCCGTATTTGGGTGTCTGTGATGTCAATTGTTGAATAAACAATTGAAAGTTAAAAGCATCCACCCCATAAATGTTGATATAATTCACTAATTATTTGTGATAAAATCATAATTATGCCCCCCTTCGAAGAAGGTGGGGCATATAGCGTTGCACATGTCAGTCTGTCGGTCTGTCTGTCAGTTGGTCGGTCGGTCGGTAGACTGTGGTTTCCACACAATAACTCAAGAAGTTTCAAAGCTAGGACTTTGATACTGTACAGGTGTATTATTCTAGTCAAAACTAGGCAAAGTTTGCGGATGGGTGACGTTGAACTAATTTCCAAGGTCACCGTGGTCCCTGAGTTAACTTTGGTTTCCGCACAATAACTAAAGAGGTTTTTAAGCTAGAACTTTTATATTGCACAGGATTATAGTCCATATTTGGTGCAGATGGATGACCTTGACCTTATTGTAAAGGTCAAAGAGTCACTTTACTGAATATGGTTTCATGCTTTCTGCATGATAACTTATACCTTGGAGCTAGAACTTTTATATTGCACAGCTTTATGGTTCTCTCTAAAGGCTATGTTGAGTTTGAAGATGGGTGACCTTGACATAATTTCAATGGTCAAAGAGCCATATGGTTGAATACTGTTTCTGCATGATCACTCGCATTTTAGAGGTAGCACTTTTATATTGCAAAGCTTTATGGTTGCCTATAAGGGCTAGTTTGAGTTTGTAGATGGTGACCTTGACCGGGTTTTGAGGGTCACACACAGACAGTAGACTTCCTGGGATTTTTGAACGATAACTGAAGAAGATCAAGTGAAAATGAGTGACCTAGCCCTAATTTCCAAGGTCATAAAGCCACTTTGCTGAATATGGTTTCCAAATAATGGATAATTTTTCAGCTATAACTTTTATATTGTCCAGGTTTTTAGTCGTTAAGGGCTCGGTTAAAGTTTAAAGATATGTGACATTGATGTATGATCAACTTTTACTAATTTTGTAAGGTCACGAGTGCCCAATCTACCACTATCAATAGGGTAGCGAGGGCAAGGGTAAAGAGAGCAGGGGACATCTATGTTTTACAAACATATCTTGTTACACTTGCATCTTAATCCTGACATATTGGCAAAAAAAAGCGATCCTTCAATATTTTATGTTTGGTTTCGTTTTTTTGTTATCCATCCTCAAAGTTTGCCATTCCAATTTTCCCTTTGATTTTCAGGATGTTCCTTTTTTTCGTTTCATAGAAAAAGAACGAAGCAAACTTTTGAAAATCGCTGAAATTTCTTTTGCAGTTTAGACATTACAAAATCAAAAGCCATTAACCCGATTAAATTTGGCCGAGCCATTTTCTTGCAATAACCAATCCCAGGTGGGGTTCACGTCTTTTTACCCTTTTTGAGAAAACAAGCTTCAAAGGCCTTTGATGTTGATCATTTGCCTCTGAAAAATTACCATTTACTCAGGTTGAGCTGATATTTGTACAAAACGTGTAAACATCGTCCCTTAACATTTGGGGTGGTTGTCAATCAATTCTGGGCCCTTCTCATTAATAACAGAGCCTTTGAAGTACAGATCACATTATTCAGCGATCTGTCAAACGCCGACAGCGACAGTCTGGTTCAAAGTGTGACGTCATGGAGGCGGCACTTTGGACCCCGTGACCTCCAGCCTGACAAAGATAGTTGTGTTGCTTTGCTTCGGTGGAGCAGCCTACGGCCGCTCGTGGTCAGTGCACGGATGGCGGGTTGGGCCTTCTGCCCCCTACCTCTTCATCCCGTTTTTAGGGATAGTATTTTATTGTATTTACTCCTATCTGTATACCTTATGAAGCTAGCTTGTTAGACTTGTCTGCTCACTTTACTTAGTTAGCTTGTCATTATTTTGTAGTCATTTTCTCAATGAGTTTTATTTCCCTTTCCAACCTGAGTGCTGTAATGCTATTTTGTGTGTTTTCTCTGCTGTTCACGTTTATGTTAATTTCAATGTGTTCATTTGTACTTTTATTTCCTCATTTCTGGGTTTCGATAAAATATCATTATGTACATGGGCATTGTTGATTAAGGTACCAGTTTTTTCCTCGCCTGTCTTTGGTGTGAAGGACCAATCCATTGCGGCACGGCCTTTGAAGTTTGAACAGACATCGTCTGACGATTCAAACAAGCAAGATAACTAACTATAAAGGTAACCACCAAGGCTATGATATCTTAGTATGTTTGGATCTTTTCCCTGCCCACAAACATACTTTCGGCATGCCGCCTTATTTTGCATTGCCGCCCTGATATCACTCTCCTTTTGCCATGGGCCGTTGCTACCTTCTGCCAAGTGACAGGCTGTTAAGTGGACAAGGACGTTTGGATGCCCACATGCTTGTGTGGTTTTGGCGTTTTTGTCATATTTCTAATTTAGTTAAAAGCTTGAAATTTTGACAACTAACAGAAAAGACATTCATCTTATAAAGACCGTAAAATCTTAAAATCGGTCATGCAAAGGTTTTTGGTGTCTTACCTGTCCTTAAGAAAAAGCGAGTGTTCGCGTTCTCATAAAAACATGAGAGACCTTTGACAAGATCCAAAATGTATAACACTCACCTTTTCTTAACAGCCTTCTGCAGTCTTGCCGAATTCATGAAGTCAATGAGGAACAGATCCCATTTTTCCAAGCTGACCACCTCAACCGCTCACCAGAACAAGAATCAGAGTAAGAATTCTTTTATTTGACAGAGATTACAAGTGAATAAATATTACAAACAGTATGTAATAATTGACAGATATACGTTCCATGCTGTTGTTTGCAGAAATGTGAACAGAACTGTCAGGATCACCCCAGTTAAGGACAGCTTTTCCGCTAACACTGGGGACACCTTGGTTCAAGAGAGACACAATTACAAAATATTTATACTGCAAATAAACTCTTGGATTTTATGTGCTTAATATATAAAGAGAGATGACCAGAAGATACACCCATGACATTGAATTGATAGACATATAATTACGCATAAACAGAGACAAGTTATTTCACTGTTAAATACATAACAATTTGGCATACTCTACACATTTTGGTATTGACCTAGGAAATGAGATTAAGTATGATCTCATAATCCATGATATAAGTGTGTATACAACTTTACGGTGATGCAAGAAGGGAGGTCTCTAATTGGGAGGGGATATAGTTTCGAACGCAGTGTTCTGAAGTAACTTTGTCAGGCTTTGCAAGATGGATATTTGTTTCTTCTATTTCTAGCTTCATAGGAGTGGGTATGTTGTCGAGGAGTAGCAAATATATCATTGAAATATGAAGGTAATTGATGTTGAATATATCGAAAATAAAACTGGATCGCCTTTAATTTCATTTTGTTTTACCTTTAAAATATTAAGCTTTTTGAAAAGTGGATCAATTTTCAGAACAAATAAGACGTCTAGCTTTTTCCTATAGGTTCTATATGCGATCACATGACAAGCGCCAAGCAAGAATTGAATAATTAAGATGTGACAGACAAAGAGAATTGTAAATTAATAATACCGTGGTTGTAGGAATATATTTATACAATGTTTTGAAAATACCAACTATTTGGAAAGTTTATTGCCGATTTTGCTATGTGCTCTCCAATCTAAATTTCCTTGGATCACTAATCCTAGAAAATAAAATTCTTCAATTTTAGAAATTGAAATTTTGTTTATTTTTAAGTCCAAATTAAAATTAATTTTGTTTTGGCAGAAATGAAATGACATGTATTTTGTCTTCAGTGTATTCAATGATAACTTATTTGCAACTAGCCAGTTATAAATCTTGTTTAATTCTGTGTTTATATTAGTTGACACATCCTGTCCATAATTTTGAGTGTCAGAGGTGAATGAAAACAAACTTGAAGGACTGACCAAAGTATTATAATCTGCATTAAGAATTGATTTAAATTTTGAGGATGCTGTATGAATATTTGCCTCCTAAGCAGACTTTCTTGGGGCGATACACTATGTTGGCCCCCAGCGAAAGTCTTCCTGGCCGTGTCGCAATACCATTTCAAGAGGCAATTAGCAGATCTGGCGATAACGTTGTCAGGCGCCGCTGGGCCAATGAATTGTACTTCGCTTATCGGGAAAGTTGCCTACTGCATTATTAATGAGCTGTGCGTCGTCCAATCAGATGCGAGCAACACGTCACTTCCCACACAGCAGTCAAAATAACTCCACGAGGTCGAGGACCCAAGGGAGTAATCCAATTGACACCTTCTCAAACGTGGTTTACCTGCTTGTGTATCTGTGACTTACTGGAGTAAAAGATGTCAGAATGGAACAGGGTGCTGTGTATTGCGATCGGGAAATGTTCCTGTCGTCACCTTCACCCAGAATACAAGACGACGCCCCTAACTTGCTCAGTTCTTGCTGATGAGATTTCATTAGACTTACGAGCGGGCAAACTAAGATTACTACAGGTTTGGCTGGAATAGGTGTTTTCCGTTTCACCAGGTCAGGTATTAGTTGGAATATTCGGCTTTTTCCACTGCCTGTTGGTAAAATAACAAAAGTGTCTTTCTTCTCAACAATAACATTAAATAGGCCTAATGCTTGCTCCTGGTGTTTGGTCGCCTGATAATTTACTCCCATCTCTTGCCAGCAATCCTCAAAACTTCCCGGGCTGAGTGCGTAACACAGTTATCGTACATGGCAGAACAGTAGCTGGATCAGGGGTCACATCAAGCTTGCGTCCTGCGTCATAGACGCAAAAAATTAAAGAAATGACGCCTGGAAATTAATAAAACATTGTCATTTTGCGTCTCTGTGGACGCATGCACAAAAACGCGATGCATTTTTGAAAGATACAACAGCAAAAATTACCTCAGGCGGTGACGGTGTTTTGTATCGACCATTATCAATCTCGTGATTATTTATTATACTGATGGAATCCTCTGATGTTCGTCTTTCTATGTAACAAGCTCTCTTATTTGCTAAGAAAAAATATTCGTGGGGTATCCCTCCAAAAATTTGCCAGAATGGGAATGGATGAACGTCACTTCACCTCATTATAAATGCTGAGAGCACTTCCAGGCTTCTCATTGGATGGATTTGATCACGTGCCGCTCACTGTCCAATCAAATTCGTTGTTCCCCATGTGCTTGTCTCATGTCCGCAATGTTGGGAAGGTACAAGTCGTATCACGCAAAGATTGTTAGACTAAGATGTTAAATTTTCAAATCACATTTTCACCAAGAAGAGTTCCATCGAAAAAATCTAGACCCAGATAAAGGCACGAGTGAAAATTCATTACGGACGGCAAGGAAAATACGCAGATTAGTCATCGCAAGGTTACACGTGGACGAAGCGAAATTTTGCATTAGCCTGCCTGACAGCGTAACACGATGTTGTTCATCACTGTCTCCGTTGGTTCACGTGGTTATTGGTGTTTTTGAAACAAAATTTAGTTGTTTTGATTTCATTGAAATGTTGGAATGGAACAAATCTGTAGGAATTTAAAAAAATTATGATCGGAGGCCAGAAAAATGTGTAGCGGAAAACCATGCCTGGGTGCATGCCCGTGACAGGCTGTGTACACTCGCTTGTGTGTTGCACGGCTTGTGGGCCTGCCGTGTTGCTTGGTGAATTAATTTACCGCAATTAATATCAGACTCTTAACACCGCCTACGGTATCAAATTTTTCAGATATATTGAAATAGAAAGTGCACAGAAATATAAATCATATAATTTCTGACAATTTCCTCACGTGGAATCTATCGCAAAAATAACAGAGCCCAGGCATGTTCAATCACGCATGCCGCTTGTTGTGCAAGCGAGTTAAAAAACTGTTCGGTGACACACGGTGTACAACACCAGATACTGGCACAGTGGCAGCGTGCTAGGGCTTAAGACCCCATTCACAACCAATTTTTTGGTAGACCAGGGATGTGCTATACAGAATTAGTCGTAATAGCAGGTTCCTGGGTAGATTGAATCCATCCTTGGTACCGTCAACAACTTTTAGACCCTTTTACATCAAGTTGGCATATTGGTAACTTTTTATTCAATCTAAAATTTATAATAATGAGTTACCTACGTGAGCATACAGACCCTATGTTATATTCGTTTCTAGGCTTAAGTTACATGCATGTTTTATGTATTTATCATTGTGATATATGTTAATTATACCAAATAAAATCAATTAATCAAATTACATCAAATGAAGTCCAGTTTGCACAATTTCAGACTGGACCCATCGATTCAGTTCATGGACGGTTGGACCCACTATTTTTCCTGAAAATGGAGAAGATGGGTCCAACGGATCCACACCGAAAAATCCTTAATGTGACCACTGCTGGATATCGCACAGCAGAGGTGTTAATCCCGTTACCCCCATTATGTTGTTCGCACCTTCCCAGCAGGTGAACCCAAACAGTTAATTGAGCGGCGTGTGGTCAATACCACTGGGCCGTGTAATAGCCTAGAAACAAAATGGCGCTCACAGAGTCACTATCCCACAATCCACTGCGCGCATCCCCACACCTGGCCATTCGCTGGCTGCGCTGCCAGGACGGCGCTGCCTGCTTCCAGACAGTGACGCTGCCAAAGAAAGGCAGACGTTCGCCGGGGGGGTAGTAGACCGCCAAGAACCGATGTTTATCAGGCAATATGAATATCATTTTTATAGAAAATAAAAAGGAGCAGACCAAGGATGGATCCTTGTGGCACACCAGTTTTGATGGATAATAATTTAGAACTAACTCCATGAAATTAAATATACTGAAGTCTGTTTTATAGGTTATTTTGAAACCAACGTAAAGCGGTGCCAGTAATACCATAATAATGCAGTTTCTTAGAAAAATATAAAATCGTGCCCCTCTTGAGAACAGAGTTTTCCTATCTCTTAGGCGCGACTAACCCATGTTCAACTGCTGCTCACATAGAACCCTTCTCCACTTCGGCCTTCAAAATTCTCGTTTGAATATTCGCCACCACCACCAAGATGTGCACCCGTAGCGGCTCCACCCGGCCCGCGCCCTAGGTTTCTGTGCTCATCACAGCGGCCCTGTTACTCTGGCGGCATGGCATCAGGGGTGCACAAGTTGCCGTGACGGCCCGGTATTGGCCCGATGCTCCAGCACCGTCCATTTTCAAAAGTGGCACACGTGTCTGGTTTACCATATGATAACCCCTTAAACCATAGGAGACATGCATATTAAATTCCCGCCACAACTGCACACCTGGATATCTTTGTGACCATAGTCTTGCGTGTGCGGGGAAGTTAGATAATACTATCATTTAATACTTAGTATCTGGCTGACGGAAATTAATTATTGTGACCAATTGAGCAAGCACTAAATGAATATGACTTTTGTATTTGTAAACCTAAATTTCTCTAAAGGACACTTATTTTGCTAGAAAGGGATATCTTACGCTGTTTATGACAGCAATATACCCGTGTGTCCTCCATGATTGACTGGCGTGAGCTCCGTGCTTTGTGGTGAAAAATAGATATGCATGTCACGTATTGTCGAGTGCCAGTGACACTTTGTACATGTAGTAGTCACGTAGGTATCATTTCCATATTTTCCCAGTAGGTGTCTCTGCAAATTTAATAAACTCACAGCAGTATTTTATTTCACACAGAGAAAGACACCCGTGAATTTCTTTTAAGATCACTACATTGCTTCAAGGTAAAAGATCTGCCGCCAACCTGTACCGAAAACTCAATGGCTATTATTTTTCCCTGTGCTTCGATTATTTCTTTGTTTGTGATTGTTTTGTTTTTTGTGTTTTTTTCTTACTGATAGGGGTGTACTGTCACATTAAACGGACATGAATAAACTGGAAAAACAAGGACACATCCTGTACAGAACTAAACCCAGCTATGTGTAATTGGCCAGATATTATCACATTGTTTCTTCTACTTTTACTCCTGATTAACGTCATTGCAGGTATGCACACCATCTTGCTTGTTGTCAAGGGATTCACTTGATTTGGGCATTTAAGTTGCCTACATGTTGCAGGAGATTCAATGGCCTTTGTTTGTTCCAGCAGTTTCAGGATAAATAAAGGCCAACACAGCTTCCCTGTCACAACTGTGACAACACAATTGCGTGCAAAGCATGTTCTACACCTGAAGTAACCAGATTTGAGCAACACAACCAGAATTATCTTGACTCTAGGATATGTATATATGGGGCATGAGATACATGCAGGTTTGCACATGGATTTCATTCACAAATTTTTTTAAAGGGTGCGCCCATGGGCTTGGTGAAACGCAACATCTTGCATCACAATTGTATTATGCATTATGAGGACCTATACATATGTACCCTAGCGTCACAGTAAAGGTATATAAAAAATCAAACCTTGACACCTATACCGTATTGCCTAGTGGATATATTGTAGCACAAAATACGAGCAGGCGCTGTGAATGTCTCATCTGTAGTGAGGTTTGCTTTTAATATCTTAATGTGATTGTACATGTGGGAAATAAAACATAACTACCAAGCCTCATAATATGTCCATATTCGTGCATTACATAGTTCATGGTCATATTATGCTCTTACACAATACTGAATGATGTATTTATGCGTTGTGTGCATTTTACATGCAGAATATGTTTATCCAGCTCTGGCTCTTTATATGTGAAAACGTCTTAGCATGTTTCTATTTTATGTCTATGAACAAATTGTTTCAGCAGATATGCAGCTGCCTTGTTTGAATGAGTACAAAGTACATGTTCATGTGCATCAGAGGTTTTTGTATGGGAAGCCTGTTCGCATGTTTTTAAAAGTATGTACTGTGTCTTTGGAAGATCTTTCGCTCAATTTGCGCATGACAAACGCCACAATTTATAGTTCATCTGTTACAAGGCGTTGATATATAGATATAATGAAATACCTATCCTATATTCATGTGCAATAAACATCTAATCATATTCATATTGTAATTTTGTTTGCATGTATTTGCTTCAGTTTGCATATTTCAGCTTTGCATACACTGAGCTGCATCATTGCAAGGCCTACTCTGTGTGTTTTGTGTAGACTGGCGAATTCGTGACTGGTTTTTTAATAGGATTCTTACACACAAACCACAGTCCTTCATAGACATAAAATTTATATACACCTAAACCTACACCATGTTTAAAGTAGTCGTGGTCGTTTTTCATTTGATCATTTACAAGCTAAAAATGTTAATATATCACGTAGTTTGATGTGAACACCATGTATATTCCGTCTGCCGTAATTATATCAAACTTTTCTCAGACTACAGGGTTTGCAAACACCTCTTGGTATACTTACTTCTTACCTTGGGCCTATGGATTTGATATGTGATCTCGTAGGGTGCGTCAGATAATACTTGCAATCCATTTAACTGTTGCGTTCATTGCAATTTGTGTCAGAAGATGAACCTGTTTAATCAATGGCAAGAACATATTGTGCAGATATAAATGCAAAGTATACAGCTTTGGCAGTTTAAATATTTGGCCAGTGGTGTAATAAACGCCGATAAGAGCTTGATTATAACTTGCCGCCTTCGAGAAATATGTCTGATATCTGTGACCTACTTAAATATTTAACACTGATATGGTACAGATCAAATTGATTGAAATCACAATATAATTTCTTATTATGCATACCCTATTATCATGATCACGCCATACTGGTATACGACATACCCGTATGTGCATGCGTGTCGATGTTCAAGTTTGTTTTGTGTTTCTATTAGGAGTGTGATTGAGTTCGTCAAATGATAAATGTATGAACTGAGTACAGGGTACAGGATTGGCAAAAAGGTTGATATTAAATCATCATGAGCAGCAAAGGGTATAAATAACACAAAATCAGAAAATAAGAACGTACATTCACATGTTTTAAACTTTCAGACAGCCCCATATAAAACAAGTATATACATAAATTGGTTAAATCGCTGTTAATGTTGGCGAAATACATCATGTTTGATACACCTGCTAGGTCAACACGAACTACCTTTAAACATCTTTAGGCACAGGCCATGGTCATTTAGCTCTTTACACCAATGCAATACATGAAAGGTGTGCAAGCTATTTTAATATGAAATACTAAAAATGACCATAAGGTATATTCATTCGATAGATTGACATCTGTACCAATGACATATACAGGCTACGTTCATATGAAGTACTTATAATCACTACAAGGCGCATATGTAGTAACATGTGTATCTGCACCAATGTGCATCTTTCATTGAATCATGAGAGATTGCCAACTTTCACTAGCTTCAGTGTAATAAAAATAGTTGCAGATTTTCCGATATCTTACGAGACTGCCAGCCTTTGCTGGTGGTTTTTAAAAAAGCATTTGGTCCAATGGAAAACCCTCTGGCTTATGAAACATTACATTTTAGAAATTTATGGTTCGTCAGGTTTAAGTGGTCAATACGTGCTGGAATGTGATAGCATAGTTTCCATATAATGATGCTCCATACCTTGGCCCACAGGACTACAAAATTAAATTTAACCATCAAACCAAGATACTGATGATGACGATCAAGTCTGCAGGTTACATAATATGAATAACATGCAGAATAGCGACCTGTCGGTATTGATTATTAGTCCGTCGTAACATAAAGAACACATCACCAGCCACCGAGCAATCCAGCATTTCCAAGTATGACATGAATGCACTGTACAGTGATTATCATTGCAAATCAAAATCTGAAGCTGAGTGAGTTGAGCTTTGTAAATCATGGGGAACCGTTTCGAAATTAAGAGCAAAAATAAAGATTTGTAAAAGAATTGAATGCACTCAGCGGTGCAATAGAAGAGGCAAAGATGTTTCCTATTGAGTTTGGTTGATATCACAGTGAACAGTAAAGAAACCTTTGAGGTGATTCCATTGAAGAGATTAACACATGTAAGTTACCTGTTCGACGGGAATGAACTCAAATTGGCTTGGAAGTAGTCAACCAAAAATACAGAGAAATACGAACAGCATTGGAGAAAAACGATATGCTCATTGTCTCTGTATCATTCGTGCATTGAACCTGCAAGCTTACTTTGAGATTTTAACATAAATGTAGTGACCAAATACCACATCAGGGAGGCGGCCAAGTTCTTACCTCAAACAGAAATCTGTTGACTTCGCATGAGGCAACTAAGGTCCACTTAAAAGAGTATCTGATACACCTGAACAAAAAACGTATTGGTCAATTGTCCTAAACATAAGGTCAGCACAGTGCAAACGTCGCCACGATATCCTTCCCAAAAAGGCATAAAGAGAAAAACAAAAAACCGTAATGGTCGACAATGTCAGTGTCCAAAGAAAAGGTTGACCTAGGAATAGGACCACAATAAATGGCGGCATAACGTGGGAGATGGCCAAACAGATGATAACTAATATAACGACAAAAACTTCACATGGGAATGACTACTCATTCAGTGTCACCAGCACTGTAGGATTTTAGGGAAAACCCGAAAGACCATTAGAACCAGCAACTTTCAATTAAATATTGAAAAAAAAAACCCACCAGAGACCAATTGGTATTCAAGCAAGCAAAGTGACTACCAAGAGCTCCGACACAGCGATTATGACAACCAATGCTGTAGACGTTAATTCCCATTAGACAGAGAGCAAACACTTTACACATAACTATTAAGCATCTAAGCATAGAAAAGTTCAAAACCTGCAAAGGAAAATGTGCATATAATTGCCAGAAGTTAAGACTGAGCAAATTCAAATTCCCATAGCAATCTGGACTCTACAAGAAATAACGTGTGGCTAATTTTGTCATAAAATAGATCATTGTTGGATAACAAATGAACCAACTAACTGATATTATTGGACTTGTAGACACAAATGTTTATCTAGCTTTCGTTTATCTTCATAAAGAATACCCCTTGCAGCTATGGGAGACAGTTCACAATCATGCGAAAAATGAAAGTGTCTGCGTACATTTTTGCCACAGGGAAAGTTTTGGTGACTGGTGACTTCAAGGGTATCATAAAAGAGCGCATCCTAGCGGCAAATTTAGGAACTACATTTCTCTGCAAAGATGATAGCGTTAAGCACTAGCTGTGCAAATAGAATGTCAAGATACACGTACATTCTGTTGGACATGCGAAATCTATATTAATGTCACGAAAATACTGGCAGTCATAATATATTTTAAAACTATCTGGGAACCTTTAACGTTCGGTAAATATGCAAGATTTAAAGTCTATCATTGCGAATTTAAAACCAACGGATTTTCCACTCTTACATATAATTAAAAATCTAAGAAAATATATTCAGCCATCTGTCTAAAACATGTAATGTAAGAATGAAAATTATTATTGAAAATTTAATTGAAAAATATGTCCAGGCGATGTAACCTTTATCAATAGTTATAGTGATAGTATGAGTATATGACAAAGAAAATCACATAATACAGAAGCAATGAAATACCTGGTAAAACAGATATTTTTAGAAGAATATTATTTTTGAACACAAATCAAATTAAACCACAGTTATTTGTGTCAATGTGATGTACTTGGTTTGTATTTGTACTCAAAAGTAGGTTGATATCCAATCATCAATAAACATACGTACCTTGCTTAAATTATGTTTAGAGCCACGTAGATGCCACACTTAAAATTATATGGTAATTTCCCACGTTCGCTTTTGGCAGAAAAAAATGTAACAAAGTGTTAAAAGTTTGCCATGAATTCATTTTGTTCCTTTCCAACGTATTTAGTCTTGAATAATTGTTGCTTAGTTTTGTAAAAATAACGGTATAGTGTTTTGCTTTGCTTCTATCCTGTATGTGTCTGGGCACTAGAAATCTTTTCATTCCTCCAGTTTCATGGATCAAAGAAACTCTTGCAGAACAGGTCCGTCCCACAATGACAGAGAGATTACCCTTTGCAACAACTGGCAAAAGTGTACTGCATTATATTGACAAAACAGTCAGTGGGGTGTACAGAACACCCTAATCTTCAAGTACCAAAACACATTGGATAAAATAAAAGTTTGTGCCGCTTACCATTTTCTGGCGTTGAAATGCCATATTGATCTACCTGCCAAACTAAAAGGTTGTAGTCTATCTCCATGCTTCATCTATGTAATAATGGATTTGATACTTTGTGATGGCAAGACATGTGTTTCAAACTCCAAAAACGTGGCGTCTTAACACAGCAAAGTACATGTAAAATGCAATAGGCAATAATATTGACCTACTCATCTCAGTGGAATAGGGTCCCAAGGGCCTTGTGTCAGTGGGGTATAAAGTAGTTGAAATTGTTTCGTGTACACAGATGACACATTATCACTGTCAAAACTGGATATTATCTCCACAATTACCTGAACATCTTTAGTACAACGGAATTATTGCACCAAATGGAAATTTGAAATTAACATAAAAGTTGCAAGTGAAAAATACGATAAATTTATGTCGACCTGTATGGGATTCGAACCCACTACCTTCGGCACACTCGCCTAGCCAGATGTAAAGTCGAACACCCTGACCTCTAGGCCACCGGGGCAACCCAAACTAGGTTGACTGAGGACCCAGGGTGATGTTTTAGCAGGTGTGGCTTGTAATTGACACGGTAGGGCACTTCCACAGACCGACAATTTATGAAATACACCTCTTATATGAAAACTCATTACTCCAGTAGAACAGGGAGAGCCATAAGGGACCATTTTGGTCATGGAAAGCATTTAGTTCAGGTAGTAATTAATACCTAAAAAACAAAAGTAGATAATTAAAACTTGGAACACGAAGTGTCATCAGCCTGTTCAATTCTGTCATCAAAGCAATAGCATGTATTCATATCTAAATGCAGTCCTAGCAATAGGATGTATTCATATCTAAAGGCGGTCCTACTGTAACACCTACTGAGCAAAAGAGGGAGCCACCTGCATCAGGGAAGATCCATGAAAAAAGCATGGTCAAAAGTAATTTCTCAATAAAATAAACAACTCGAACACAGAATAATCATAAGAAAATGTATTAACAGATATTTGAAACATAAAGGGTGCTTAAATTGATTAGAAATGGGCACTCTTTTTGTAGAAAAGGTGGTATTAATGGATGTTTATGTAGTATACAATACAAATCTGCCCTGATCAAGGTCGAAGCATCAGTCTGTTGCCCAGGCAACACAGGAAGTGACCAGGATCGCAGTTAAATATGAATGCCTGACCTCTAGGCCATCGGGGCAACCCAAACAAGGTTGACTGAGGACCCAGGGTGATGTTTTAGCAGGTGTGGCTTGTAATTGACACGGTAGGGCACTTCCACAGACCGACAATTTATGAAATACACCTCTTATATGAAAACTCATTACTCCAGTAGAACAGGGAGAGCCATAAGGGACCATTTTGGTCATGGAAAGCATTTAGTTCAGGGTGTAATTAATACCTAAAAAACAAAAGTAGATAATTAAAACTTGGAACACGAAGTGTCATCAGCCTGTTCAATTCTGTCATCAAAGCAATAGGATGTATTCATATCTAAATGCGGTCCTACTGTAACACCTACTGAGCAAAAGAGGGAGCCACCTGCATAAGGGAAGATCCATGAAAAAAGCATGGTCAAAAGTAATTTCTCAATAAAATAAACAACTCGAACACAGAATAATCATAAGAAAATGTATTAACAGATATTTGAAACATAAAGGGTGCTTAAATTGATTAGAAATGGGCACTCTTTTTGTAGGAAAGGTGGTATTAATGGATGTTTATGTAGTATACAATACAAATCTGCCCTGATCAAGGTCGAAACATCAGTCTGTTGCCCAGGCAACACAGGAAGTGACCAGGATCGCAGTTAAATATGAATGTCTCCTCTTACACTAAAATTATACTCTCCTAATCAGATATCAAATATATTTTGTAATTTCAGGTTTGTGAAGCCATTTATATAATGGGTAATAAAGGAAGAATGGGAGCAGGATAAAAACTGAAAATTAACCGAAACGAACTTAGGGGGGGGGTTAATACATTTTTATGATATTCCTATTTAATGGAATATAGAGTTTTCTTCCATAGATTAAATCCTGCCGGGACCTTAAGACAGTGTTGGGTGCATAAAGCAAGCATATGGTGCAAAAATATGGAAACTTTTGACACATTTCATGTCTGGATCTAGGTAATGTTCCCGGCGTTTTTTGCTGGAATATATTAATACATTTGAATATTTTCATATTAAAACAAATACAGAGAGACTTTTTTATCATTTATTTATTTCAGTTAATGCATCCAGCATACTAGAGGCCAGTTTTTTTTCTCTCAGTCATATTTGGTAAGATCTTTGGGCTGAAGCTCCATTTCTGAAAAATTCTCCAAACTTTATTACCATTTTTGGCATTTGTGGCAATAGAATAGTCCTGTTACCAGTGTACACAACCACAGTCATCATCTATTGGTGTAAATCAGATTAATCTTCTATTAAAGAGGTTGTGCGTTGTTTTATTTTGGGGAGGGGTATCTGCTTAAATGATACATTTTTTTAGGTGTTTGCAGCAATACTACAAGATTTACCTGGACTCTAGGCCATTCTAAGCATGTCGGGAAAGTTGTTGCCACACACAACATAGTATCCGTCTTCAATGAAACACTTGTGGGATGTACTTTATGGCTGAGTTACAGACTATCAATTGGCAATAATGGCCACCACTACACTTGAATAAATAACACTGTGCCTAAGCAACCATTACAAACTCACATTGCCAAATTCTGTTCCACTCTTCTAGGAGGGTATGGGTCAGTTTACACAAGGCATCAGTGTAAAATCGCTGCACAAACCAGTGCAACATAGCAAAGGTCCCTTTCGGCGAGATAACCACATAAGTCAAATAGATAACCTGACTGAACCAATGTGATAAAAAAAAAAAAACAGCCGAAGGTGTCCACATGTCGAGCATATTGAACAAAAGTAAATATAATAGGGGTTATTGTAGTTGTGTGTCTATATGTATACAGTAAAACTTGTCTATTTTGGACACCACTGGGACTGGCAAAAACTGTCCACAGTTGACAGGTGTCCCCAATAGACAGGTTTGCTTAGCAAGAAAATTGACCTTTCGGTCCTGGACATAGCAGTCCAGATTATACAGGTGTACCCATTTAATATAAGTGTCCACAGAGACAGGTTTTACTATGAATATATATATATATATATTTATATATATATATAAAAATATATATAAATATATATATGTGTGTGTATATATATATATGTATGTATATATTTATTTATATATATATATATTTATATATATATATATTTATATGAGTGTGTGTGTGTGTTTGTGTTCCAATTTCATATGTGTTTACATACAGAGCTACAGTATATATGCAATATAAATATACCTATATTATGTATATGTATCAAATATGTATACAGAAAATTTATATGCACCAGGTGCTTCTTGCACTTACATGAGTGATTGGAATTTTTACATATAAGTGAATTCACATGTCAAATTAAATAAATACAGATTTAAACGGAAAAAAACGGAAAAAAGACTAATTAGCATGTCAATGTAACTTCCAGATCCCCTGTTCTTCTGCAAGGAGACGCAACGGGGAGCAGAATACAAGGGGAATATCTCACAAACACGTTCTGGTTTAACATGTCAACGATGGGATATGACCTTTCCGCATAACCATGGAATAACTGACTCAGCACTGTTCCCAGAGGATGACTTGAACAGTGCTAAAAATTATTGCAGAAACCCAGATCGAGTAGTTGAAGGACCCTGGTGTTACACAACAGACCCTGGAATGCGTTGGGAATACTGTGCTGTTCCATTCTGTCGTATGTTACCTTATCGTTCAATTCAGGTAGACATTAAAATGTCTTTAAATGTTGCAGTGTTACTGTAAGTTCCTTTTAAGACATTGGCCATTCGATCATTTAGTGTAACGGAAATTTCCTTTGATATACTTAATTTCAAATATTGGGCATACTACTCGCTTGGCTTGAATTATGTATTATCCTGTACTGGCGCATAAAAGCAACCATATGCTGTAGTGTCCATGCACGACATTTGAACGATATTTGAAGCTTTTGAACCAACGACGAAGAAACAAAATACGCAGTTCGTTGCTGTCATGAATCAGTGTGGGGAATTTAATGAAAATGAATGACATGATCAATCTAGATGACCATTGCCCAGATCGGATAATATTTTTCTCTTCTGTTAATTTCATGGATCAAAATTCACATTTCTCCTCAACTTTCGGATATCACTGGTGCAACACTTGCAAGAATGTGTCATACCTCAAGTAATCTAAATATTAATTGACCTTTGCCCACAATCCTCAATACACAGGGTGGAAAATTAAGGAAATATCATGCATACCATATTTTCAACAAAGGACCAGTGCAGGCGGCTGTTGAGTATGTCTTGCTTTCCATGGGAATGAGGAAGATGCATTTGCAAGGTCACAAAGCCTACGAAAATATCCTTTTCTATGGACCGTTGTGATACTTGAGTCACTTTACATGAAACAGCAAATGAGAATTTTAGCAAAAGTGTTTACACATAATGATTTGCATTGTAAGCTCCATGCATCCTTAGCACACAACCAGAACCAGCATCTCTTTTCAAAGCAAATCATGCATTTTCTCATGAAAATCACTTAGCCATCCACATTATTTATTTCACTTATTCCCTGCCAAGCTTTATCATGCGATAAATATATATATATATGGAGAACCGTTTGACATTATATTGCATGAGATCTATATGTGTAAATTAAAAAGCTATTGTGGTGGATGATATAGATCCTTTGAATCATCCTGCACTTGCGATCAGCTGTCTTGGCATAGTAGTACAGTGGCGAGTCCACCAAAAAATTGAAACCGTTCAACCGGCAAAATACCCAGCTGAATTTGGTATCAATCAAAAGATAAAAACCTGAAGTTTAAAGTCAGGTAGGGTGTATGATAAATTTTGTGGTCAGTTTTTATTTATATTGGTTACCATGGCAACGAAATTAAGTTTTCGAGGAATAAAGCCAAAAACACCTTATTAACCATAACTTTATACACATACAAAGTACCACTTCACAACTTTACATCAGCATACCTGCTATACAGGTGTTTCAAAAGAAACAAGTTTGAGATAGTAAGTGTCAACAGTTGGTTGCCATGGCAACGGAATATTCGTTGAAATCACTTAAATTTGCAATTAAACATTAGAACCTTGTTTATAGTTTTAAATATCAGGAATAATTTTCATCACATTTGATGTTAAAATGCAAAGAGATTCTTTCTGCACTAAAAGTGATGTCAATTCAGTGACAAAAGACTGTATTTGGGTCGCCTAGCAACGTTTTTTCAAATGTTAAGATTACTCAAAATGAGCAGATTTTTCTGGATATGGCAATTTGGCACATGGCCAGGGCTGCGCATTGCTGAGAAATGATACATGTGATAAAAATGCCGGTAAATCTTTCTTCAAACAAAAAAATACCTAGATAGATTTGGTATTAATTGAAAGATAAGAACCTGAAGTTAATGGTGAGGTAGAGTGTACTATCAATTTCATGGGCTATATATGTTTTTATTGGTTACCATGGTAACGGAATTTAGAGTTTGAGTAATCAATGGAAAACACATTTTTAACCATTACTTTTTAAACAAACAAGTTATCAATTCAAAACTTTACACCAACATACCTGGTATATACACACTTCATACGAAACCAACTTGAGGAAACAGATGTTAACAATTGGTTGCCATGGCAACGGAAAGCTAATTAGAAAGCCTGAATTTGCATTGAGACACTGAAAACCTGTTTTTGCTTTTCATATAGTATGCACAATTTTCATCTAACATCTTGTTAAATTGTTAAGAGAGTCTTTCACAATTAAGCTTGAGGTCAATTGAGTCAAATAAAATTGATGATAGTTGCCTAATAACACTCCCTTAAATATACAGATTATTCAAAATTTGCACACTTTGGTTGATACTGGTGATTCATTATGGCCAGTGCTGTGCATTGGGAGAATGATACATGTGGCAATACTGGCAATAGATTTTTACTCATACTTTTAAAAACCCAGCTGAAGTTGGTGTCAAACGAAAGATGAGTCCCTGAAGTTTAGGGTTAGGTAGACTGTATTATCTATTTCCTTTGCAATATGTGTTTTGATTGGTAACCATGGTAACGCAAATTCAGTTTTGGAGTAATCATTAGGAAAAAACATCTTTAACCATAACCATGATAATATTCTGTACATTCAAGTTGCCACTCTAAATCAACATATCTCCTGAAAAGGCCCTTCATGATAATGCAATCTCTTGTGGTCAGTGTCAATAATTGGTTGCCATGATAACAGAATTTTTAATAAAATAACTAATTTTCCATTAAAATATTAGATACTTGTCTGTAGCTTGAAGTGAAATGAAACATTTCACCAAATGTCATATTAGAATGTTTGAACAAGAGAACTGTGACAGTCCTGTGCTCAGCTGACATGTACCCGTGCCATTTAAGATTTGCCTCCCACCAAAAAAAAACCCCTAAGAAATTCATAAAAAATCAAAAAATCAATGGAGCATGACCATTTGCACAAATCTGGTAGAGACCCACCCAAGGTACATTGCCACCAAGTTTGAAGTCAATCTGGATCTGGTCGAATGTTTGAATGTTTTGAAGGAAAGGTCGAAAAATGTGAATCAGCATTAGAATGCACATTGGGTCACATAGTAGTCAATAGAAAAGGTGCATTTACTGATAAGTACCAGAACTGAAAAAAAAATCGTTACATCAGAAATACAAAGCATTGCCACCTAGTGAACAACTTTGTTTGACCCTTCTTCAAGGAACATATCAACCAGGTTTCAGCTTAATCTGAGTGACGGATCTGGAAAACAAGTCATAAATAGCAAAAACACACAAAAATAATAAAAGAATTAGAAAAAACAAATTGCAGCACCACTTGGTGAACAAGTAAGAACTAGAAGTGTTGCTGTGTGATATCAAAGTGATCGGGTGAGCGGTTTCAGAGATGATTTTTTCAGGATTTGTCTAAAAATAAAAACACCCCCCCCCAAAAAAAATCATAAATTGAAATATCAATGGCGCGTGACCATTTGAACAAATCTTGTAGAGACCTATCGAAGATACATTACAACCAAGATGAAGTCAATCTGGACAACGTTTTAGAGAAGAGGTCAAAAATGTAAAGAAGCATTAGAATGCCCATTGACCTTTATAGTAATCAATAGGAAAAGTGCATTTACCGATAAGTACCAAAATTGAAACAATTGTCAAAATCGGGAATCAACAGCATTACCACCTAGTGAACAACTTTGTTCGACCCTTCTACAAGAAACATCTCAACCAAGGTCAGCCTAATCTGAGCGATGGTTCTGGAGAAGTCAAAAATACCAAAAACACATAAAAAAAACATTAAAAAAATAGAAAAAAACTACATCGTCAACTGGTAAACAAATTGTTAAACAGACGTGTCTAGAAATGAGTCGCTAGAAATGTGGCTTTGTGACATCAAAGGAATCAGGTAAGTGGTTTCAGAGAAGAAGATTTTTTAAGATTTTCCCAAAACTGAACAAAAATATAAAACTCATAATCAGTATAAAAAATTCACTGGAGAGTGACCATTTTAGCAAGCTGGTAGAGACCCACCCAAGGTACATTGCCACCAAGTTTGTATTGAAGCTGGGTGAGAGTTTTGGAAAAGAAGTCGATTTTTGGCGACGGACGACAGATGACAGACGACGAAGGACTAAGGACCATAAGATAAGCTCAGCTGCTGACAAGTTAGCTGAGCTAAAAATTAAAAAAAAAAAACAATGGAGCGTGACTGTTTGAACAAATCTGGTTGAGACCCAGTCAAGGGACATTGCCACTAAGTTTGAAGTCAATCTGACTGTTTGAACAAATCTGGTTGAGACCCAGTCAAGGGACATTGCCACTAAGTTTGGAGTCAATCTGCTTGACGGTTTTGGAGAAGTACATGAACTGAATAAATCCTTAAAAGTCAGTGAGCCACAGCGTTGACACCTGTGAACAACTTTGTTTGACTCTTAAGTCCACAAGGAACATATCCACTAAGTTCCAGCATAATCTGACTGATGGTTCTGTAGGAAAAGTCAAAAATAGCAAAAACAAACATAAAAAAAATCATTAAAAATTATCAGAAACTTGCGGCACTACCTGGTGAACAAATTAAGCGCAACGAGTGCCTGGGGTGTTCCTGTGTGATATCAAAGCAATTGGGTGAGGGTTTTCAGAGAAATTATTTAATATTTGACCCCCCCCCCCAAAAAAAAAATCATCAAAGCCCCAAAAATCACTTGACCGTGACTATTTGCACAAACTTGGTAGAAATCCACCAAAGGTACATTGCCACCAAGTTTGAAGTGAATCTGGCTGACGGTTTTGGAGAAGTCAATTGTTGACCACTGATGAAAGACCCAAATATAAGCTCAGCTACTGACAAGTCAGCTGAGCTAACAAGTATTGCTTTTCTAGCTACAATTATAGTCAATTTAGTGTAAACTAAACATAACTAAAGGCAAGTGTTGACTGAAGGGTCCACAATTGGCTAAAAATTAGGCCATGGTGACACCCAAATCAAATCAGTTCATCTGGGCATGTTAGATAAGCACACTGCCAAATTTAAGCAAAATACATTGGAGCATTCCGGAGATATTGCGGTAACGAGCCCTAATGAGTATGTAATTAGGCTACCATTTGCTCAAATTAGGTCATGCTGAGACCAAACTTTAACCAGTTCACCTTGGCATGCCAGATAAACATACTGCCAAATTTGAGCAAAATACATTGGAACTTTCTGGAGATATTGCGGTAACGAGCTAATATAGCTGCCATTTTTGCTCAAAATAAATGAAGTCATGGTGACACCAAAACCTGATCAGTTCATCTAGCCAGGTCATATTGTCAAATTTGAGCAAAATGCATGGAGGCATTCTGTAGTTATCGTGGTAACGAAAATGCGCACATCTGGACGGACGAACATCCAGAGAGACGGACGGACGGACAGCCAGAAAACATAAAGGGTCCCCTCTGTGGGGCAGACCCTAAAAAATTTACCACTGTTTCATGCCTACCTAACAATATTTTTAGCAGAATTTTGTTGATATAGTCTGTCTTTATGCTCAATGCCACTGGTATTGATAGTGTAAATTCTATACAATGAATTTACCTAAAATGTCTTCATTCACGCAGCATATCTTTGATGGAACACAAGTTCCAGGCAGAAATGAGTACATGTTTCAACGGCATAAATTATTTTTCTTTAGTTGTCATGGCAACCAATGAAAGTAAAGGTAAATTTTAAGAATTAAAAGTATAATTGCATTACAATTCCACTTTATCTGATATATCAACTTCACCCCTTTACATAGATGCAGTATAATGGAAATGTACTTTTAAAAATATTTTGACACACATATGGAACGGACAAATTCCCACGGCAACTTGAAAGACATTACCAAAATGTCACATTTTGCAATTATACAAGAACAGCAGGTCATTGTGCCTGTATCACAAGTATTTGATTTTTTTACACATTGGTTACCATAGCAAATAACTACAATACTTGTAAAGTGGTCCCTCTCTTATAAGGCCCCTCTCACCTGAGGCCGCCCCTCTTCAAATGCCAGCATTCTTGTACAGAAAGTATGGTATTTCCATTACAACCCCCCCCCCCCTTATAAGGCCACGTTTTGGCTGCATTTGGGGTAGCCTTTAATATAAGGAGGGGACCACTTTATAGTTGGAACTCCAAGATACCGTATACAGTTGCGACCATAATTCAATATAATTTCATATTTCAAATTATCACGTTAATATAGGTAGAAAATAACAATAATCCATTTTGGTGAAATTGACAGAAAACACGCTTGTGCTATAACTTCAATTTACCAACTTCAAGTTGCCACTTTACAATTATGTATCAAAATATATGTCCAAAGTAGCCTATATATAGAGGTGCTTAATAGAAAGCAAATTTCAAATAACCACTGTCCACCATTGGCTGTCATAATTCCCGCTGACGACCCATTGTTACATTTAGGCTGATATAGCCTACGTAAAAATGTTTATAGGAAATGGGTCAAGTAGACAATAACATTTTCTCTTATTATGTTGAGGTTACAGAGTGACAGGCTAGGATAAGGACTACAGAGTTTAAACTATGGAGTAGGTTATTGAACATTAGAAAGTGGTTGTAAACAGAAAGTCTCAAATGTAATAGAATGGTAAATAAACAGTCTCTGTATCAGTGGATGTTCAGAGAAAGGCCTAGACTAGTTATCAAACCAATCTATAGAGCCAACATTTCCCCACTAAGCTAAGATAAAGCAGCAATGACATTGTTTGCACTCATACAATATCACATCTGAGTTGCTACCTGTAAGATTGAGTAATGCCAGTATAGTCCTTGTCAAATTTACATATATTCACAAATATGCATCACTTTTAGCCATTGTAACAGAATATGATAATTTTGGATATTATTCAATCCACTAATGTAAAATGGAAATGTACCTGATGATGTACAGTACAGCTAATATCACAGAATTACAAAGCACCTGTGAGCAAACGAACTTGATTAAAGGTGGGATTTGATTCAACGGAACTTTTGCAACAGGTATACCATATCCCCACACATTACAGAGCATGCTCGTATAAATTAAGATGCTCACAGCGTATGAATATAGAGCACGCACTTAAAAAATGGGCAAAATTATTTGGTAAAATTTGAGTACCTGATATATCTGTTCATATGCATATTAACAGCTGCTTAATATATATTAACCAACGGGTGGAAAAATATTGAATTACAAGGCCTGTGTTGCCATGGAAACATCCAGAATAATTTGCATTTGAGGCATCCATGCCCTGGTAACATCATAACTCAGTGGTTCATATTTTATTAAGAAACAGTGCCGCTGAAGAACAGGAATGCTGTTGTGTATGTAGCTAAATTAAATTTCAAAATTCTGCTTTTGCTGTTCATTGCAATGGAATGTAAGTTTATCTTATTAATAATTGGTTTCCATGGCAACCAGCTATGAGGCACAGTGAAACTGGATACAAAGTAATTTTTGTATCAGAACAATTGGTTGGAAAGTGTTTATATAATCTGCAGCAACACATGGTAGAGGTCTTACATTCGTTTAGTTTACAGGGACAAGAATGGAACTACAGCGGTACGAAGGATGTCTTACATGGTTGCTACGCAACTGCTGCTGGCGAACTTTTTTTTCAAATTGATACATATATCAAATACAAAATGACTTAAATGAATTATTTGATAAAATTTTAGTGCTGGAATACCTTATTTTTATTTAAATTTTAAGTATGACGATTGAGATTAGATCATATTTTTCATGCTGGAAACAAGCTTCTGATGCATTATGTGATTTTTTCTTGCAATATTGGTAACCCGTCCGTTGCCATGTTAACCGATTGTTGACAAATCTTATCTCAAGTCAGTATTTTATTAATTGTTTTTATATCAGGCATATTTCATGCAAAATTGTGAAGTGATGACTTTGATACTTAGAAAATTAAAATAGTGACATTGCCCTGATAACACAAAAATTCAATTCCGTTGCCATGGTAACCAAAATAAGTACATTTTGACAATAAAATTGATCGTACACTCTACCTCACCTTACACTTCTAGTTATTATGTTTTGATTGATACAAAATTGAGCTAGATGTTTTCAAGTTTAAAAATTATTTCCGAATATTTGAAGCTAGTAACAAGTTTCTAATGTTTGATAGCAATTTTATGTGATTTTTGTGAATATTCCGTTGCTATGGCAACCAACTGTTGCCACTTACTATCTCAAACTGGTTTCTTAGGAAACGTCTGTAAAGTAAGTATGCTGATGTAAAGGTGTGAAGTGGTACGTTGTAAGTTTATTCAGTAATGGTTATAAATGTGTTTTTCCTTGATTACTCCAAGATTAAATGTCGTTACCATGGCAACCAATAAAAACACATATAGCCCATAAAATTGATAGTACAATCTAACTCACCTTTAACTTCAGGTTCTTATCTTTCAATTAATACCATATTTAGCTAGGAATTTTTTTGTTTCAGGAAAGATATACCGTCAGTATTATCACATGTATCATTTCTCAGCAATGCGCAGTGCTGGCCATAAAATTGCCATATCCACAAAAATCTGCTCATTTTGAGTTATCTAAACATTTGCAAGAACGTTGCTAGGTAACCCAAAACACTCTTTCATCCCTCAAATGACCTCATTTTTAATGCAGATAGAATCTCTTTACATTTCAACATCAAATGTGATGAAAATTATTCCTGATATTTAAAACTATAAACAAGTTTCTAATGTTTAATTGCAAATTTAAGTGATTTTTACAAATATTCCGTTGCCATGGCAACCAACTGTTGACACTTAGTATCTCAAATTGGTTTCTTATGAAACGCTTGTATATTAGGTATGCTGATGTGAAGTTGTGAAGTGGTACTTTGTATGTGTATAAAGTTATGGTTGATAAGGTGTTTTTCGCTTTATATCTCGAAAACTTAATTTCGTTGCCATGGTAACCAATATAAATAAAAATTGACCACGAAATTGATCATACACCCTACCTGACTTTAAACAACAGGTTTTTATCTTTTGATTGATACCAAATTCAGCTGGGTATTTTTCCGGTTGAACGAAAACTGAAAATAAGCCTTTTTGAAAATTTAGCTGCTCTACTATAGAGGATTGCTACCCTTTAGGCCTTTGCCTGGATATATAATTACAGTGTATGTTACTCACAGTTTAGAAAGTTACTTCCAACTTGTGAGCTTGTAACTTGTGGTAATATTTTTAAGATCTTTTGATGAGAAAGTAAGTGCTATTTTCAACCGTGTTTCTTATACAAATGTAAGGTGAAGGAAGGGACATGTCAGTAAATTTTATCAACACGTTTTAGAGCAATATTGGTGGGAAATGTAATCAAGTGTTTTGTTGTCACTTTTTGTTTTTGTGGTCTTTGTCAGCAAGAAAAAGGACAAAAATCAACGTTTGTTTTCATTTACGGTGACAACAGTTTCTAAAATATCCTAGGTCTTTTTAATATTGCATTTCCATTTTTCAAACTAGAATGGCAGTGTACCTTTTCTATTTGCAGCTAGGATCCTTTATATGCTCTTCGATTTGTTTGCAAATGCCATATGTACACATATGCAATTTCCAGTTTACTGTTGTAAATGGATTATCAAATGCTTCAACAAATAAGAGCGTGGCGAATAAACTCTTAATAAAATCTTTAATTGTCCTGTCAATGTTTAGATTATGTGTAGAACTATGGTCTTGTAATTCCCTTTTATAACTGTACTTTTAAATAAAGGGCCAAATTCGGTTAGGTCTACTTTAAATAACTGTGGGGTTTTTTCCCAAAGTGGGAGGATTTGCATCCGGAAAACTGGTTGAACCCTCTGCCAATATGTTGGTAGCCTGTTCCAAGTGAGGTAGAAAATACCCTTTTTCCTTTAAATGTCATAATTGTTGGTCATGGATCCTTCGGACAATGAACACTAGCAGGTCTTACTGTTTCGAAAATGATACTGGATCTGTCAAGTTTAGCTGGTATTCGAGTTGGTCTCACCACTATCATTAAAAACTGTTGCTGGCTTCTCATTTCGTGGAACTATTATGTATTTCGCAAACATTTTGAACATTCAGGCATTTTCTGCACAGATTGCAGCGCAGCAAGTGTTCCAAACGTAGAGAGACTCATGTTGTTTTTATAGTTGCCTGATGAGTATAGTTTGTTATTATGAAAATCATATCAGGTTCGCTCAAAGTGTTTGATATGCAGCTGATACATGGTTACTTTCAATAAATGGATAAATTTATGTTTATTTGACTTTTTCTCTCTTTTTGTGTTTTAACTATTACCATCTAAAGCAGGTGACTGGCAAGTTGACCTATATCTGATTGTCAATATAAAATTTAGAACTGTTACATGGATGACAGCTGCACTTACAGTTACCTTTAGGGATTTCAGCATGATTTTTCTCTGGCTTTCTCTCTTTTCATAAAATATAACTCTTTCTCTGATAAATGTGGTAGAATTTTATAATAATTTGGACTGTTTTACATTTTGACCTTTTATACTTTATAAAATCATGAATTAGATGTACATTATGTATAGCTGACTTGCAGATGACTTCGAATGACAAAATTTTTTAAATTCTGAGTTATCACACTAATAAAAAAAAAAACAAATTAGATGATATGAGGGATAGTATGATTTCTTCAACATTAAAATGTCCTTTAAAAATACTTCTAGAAACCATAGTTGAAACTTGACAGCTATACTAAAATTCTGGCTACTGTGATGAAATTTGACTACTCTTCTTTCAAGTTTTGACTCCTGTTTTGCGGTGTCAGGCATGATGTCACTTGTTTCTGGCTGATGTTTGACATTTGAACCAGAGTACTTTCAAATTCTGATGCTGAATTGCATTTTCACCACTAATCTTGCACATTTAAAAACATTTTGTTTGGAAATACTCTTAGTTTATCTCCTTTAAAACAACATCATGCCTTTAGCTACATGTCTACATCACATTGAATTCTATAATTATGTTGTTTGGATTCTTGTTGATGGTCATTTTAGGCCTAGGGGGCATTTTTGATGGGTTGATGTTGGTATAAGTGTCATGATGTGGACTTATATGGATGATGATCATTGTTGAGATGGAGGTTGCAACTATTACTTTTTAAATGCTTAATTTTATTGATATTTTCAACAAATTTGGAACATGTGCAAATTCCCTGCTGTGATACAGATTTTGGTCCATTTTCATGAAATGCACGGTCCTATATGTACATGAATTATGCACCTGTTCCAGCCAATTTACTGAAATAGGCCTATAAATTTAAACAAACATTTTTGCATTTTTGTCATGGTAAAACTAGATATGGCTTTTTTTACCCTATGGACAGTTGAACGCATGTTTTGGATTTGTTTTTAAGTACAGACCAACTGTAAATTTATTGATTCAGCTACACATAGCAAGGAGCATTGCCTTTTGTCGGAATTCACTTAGATTTGTTTCATTAGGACCACGGTTTGGATATGGTAATGACACTGTCTACGCTCAATTAATAAATTCATGAAATTGTTCGAAGGTGACGTCAGCTGTAAGGTCAACTACATACGGTTGTATTTTGAATCCACAGCATATTAGGTCTTTTGGAATACACTGTGCACACACACACACACTTACATACATACATACATACATACATACATACATACATACATACATATATAAATATATATATACTTAGCTTCCATTTATTCCAATTGTTGAACCTATTATGTGTACAACACCCATATATATAATTTGGATTGTACAACCAATACATATATTTATGTTCTTATATGCTAGATAACGAGCAGAAACCTGAGCTGTATGCGGATTGTTACAAATCAGACAGTGCACAAGGCCCTCACCATATCTCTTGCCTACAAATTTGGTGGGCAGAGGCAGGCTGTTCATCAGCAGGGTTATCAAGTCCAAGAATTGTTAGCACATACTGGAACACCGTGACTGCTGGTACTGTGAAAAAAGATATGAAGAGTTACAGAGCCTATGCAGACCAAAATAATTACATGTACAAGTTGAAGTGCTTGGGTCGCAACTCATATGGTACATAATGTTCCAATTATCCAGTATCCATCGAATTATGCATTAAAAATAAGTAAAGTTTTAGTTAACTAGATAAAATAATAATTGAAAGAATAAATAAATAAATGGCTGGCTGGACAGACAGACAGACAGACGGATAGATAGATAGATAGATAGTTAGATAGATAGATAGATAGATAGATAGATAGATAGATAGATAGATAGATAGATAGATAGATAGATAGATAGATAGATAGATAGATAGATAGATAGATAGATAGATAGATAGATAGATAGATAGATAGATAGATAGATAGATAGATAGATAGACAGTGAATATCTTCAAGTGTAATTGTGTGTTTCAAGCATACAGTCAATATATTTAGCATTAGATTTGTCAGAAATATCCATTCCCCTATCTTCAAATGACAACCATAGCAATTCGAATTGACAAGGCATTTTCTATTCTTACTGCTGTCTTGGCATCGATTTCGTATCCATGTGCTGATGCAGAAAAAGTGTGACCTATGTAAAAATTTCAATTGTTTCAGCATGTTCACTGCAATTTTAGTGGATTCAAAATTTGTTGTTCTTTGCCAATTAATCATGATATGAGGCACCTTTCGTATTACCAGGGATATGAATCTGAAGCATTATAAACAGGAAAACAGGTCTAGGGCTTCTGTGAAGTAGAGCGTGAATGGCACGTGAGAGAAATAGTAAAATATTTTCATTCACTGATTCGTACATTTGGTGCACTCAACGCGCAAAGCATCTCCTAAGCTGATACGGGCGATCTGGGTTGGTTTAATTTCTTCACACACAGCCTTTTGTTCATATGATACGTGTTTGTGACACCTAGGAACCCATGTCATTTGAGGTCAAGTGGGTCAGCAAAGCCCATTACACGACAGTGAACCTAAAAGTTCCACACTGCATATGAGGAGGATTTTTGTAATAATCATCTTCTAATCTACCTAATAAACATATTATCTTATAAATACACCCAGGTGTGATAAAATGAAAAATTAATGCTTATTTAGCAACATACAGAGAAGTTAAAATTTTATCTGCTAATTCCCTATATTATTCTATGGAGAAAAAGTGAAGGTCATGGAAAGTGATTAATAATCAGGAACAGGATGGGCAGCACCATCTTCAGGCAAATTTAATACTAACCCATATATAGACTTTTTGCAGCCATGTGCTAAATTAATCACCATTAGTGTGAAATACATTTAATACTACAGATATTTTCATCTGACTTGCACTGACAGGCATCACATTGAATGGCAGTGTCGCTTCCTCGTGATGGGTCACATATATGGGCTTCGTTGTTTCAGTTTCAATGATCCTTTATTGAAGCCTCAGTCACATTAGTAGAGGGAGAGGCTGGTTTCATGGGTCATGCATGTTGCAAAAGAAAGCTCTCTCTCTCTCTAGCAATGTGTAACAATACCCTAACTATTAGTATCATCTCTCAGGCCTTTCTAATTTTGGCATTAGTCGCGTGTCAGATTAAATGTAGAAAGTAACCAAGCCCATCCTGGAAATAATATAATTGTAAGAAACCATCTTGTAAGATTTGACAATTATCAGTTTAATTTATTTTGCAGCAGAATGTGATGAACGCGAAAAACTTGAATTTAGGAATATGCGTGGCCCGTACCACATTAGTTGTCTCGACCGTTGGTGGAGAGATGCAGGATGCCATGAAGCTGGTCTAGCTGCCCCTCTAAACAACCCACATGGTGTAGACATTTGGAATCAGCTGCCTACTATGGAAGCTGTGAAACGAAATATGACAAATTTGAGAAATCTAGTCGATCGGATTGGTGGAAATGAAGGCTCTATGTTCAAGCTATTTTGTTTTGGTAAAAATGGAACAAGTGAGTTGACATTCCTAAGAAAGTGGAGCCTTTTCCTGGATGAATCAAAATTGCGCTAAGCCAATTGCTGCTGCTGTCCTCATTTTTATGATGTAAGGTGTAGTGGACAATGTCCAGTGTTCTGAGGAGTTCTGCTTTCAGCCAGTCCTTTTGTGTTCAATTATACTTTCTGATCCATAGAATCATGTATATTGTCGTTTGCATGGGCCTGTAAATTCAATCTGAATAGAAAAGTGAGGAATGTTTTGTAAGAAAAGTCGGCCTTAAGATAAACGTCTAATTTGCACATTTTTGCAATTTGTCTTTTTACGTTTCCCTTGTAATTTTGGAAATCTGTTTTATAAAACGTCATGGTAACATTGAAGGTTGAAATGTTCATTTTTACTACAATGCAAAATGAAACGTCTAACTCAGGGTTGCATGTGACTCTCAAAAAGACATTCCTTTCTTCTTCTGTACAGGCCACAAACCCCCACAATTAACCAATATATCGCAAAAACGCAGAAAATCCAAAGCTAGGTGCCCATTTCAGTTTCACAAAATCGATACATTATTTTGTGAGAAGAATTAATGTTCATCAACGTTTGTTGATTCCAGTGCAAAAATAGCTTTTCACTTAACACCTTAACTTTTCTCTTGTAGAAAAAGCTGTTGGGTGTGATATCATTGGTATTTTGGGGAAAAATACCTGTGGTATCTGTATGATGACATGTCTTTGCATTACGTTTGTGACATTCAAAAACTGGTAAGAGACCATACCTTTAGTTTATACAAGCATAACAGAACTCAGAGTCATGCAATTCATACCTTTTAGAAGATTTGGAATGTCAAAATTGCAACAAATTGATTGCAGGCAGGCTTTAAGTGACAGTCTGTGCAGTATTATATTTATCGTTAAATGCACTGAATATTCTTTGTCCAGACAGGGAGACGTCCTTTTCATTCAAAGGTAGCAAATACATTGTGGTTAATGTAGGACCATCTGGTATTACCTGGAACGCAGCTGAGAAAGATTGTCAGAAGAGAAAGGGACATTTAGTTTGTTTTGAAAGTAAAGAAGAATATAGTTTTATTTACAATAAAACTGGAACCCTGACAATAATAGGTGAGTCATAACTGTCATTGTGCACCAAGAAGGTCTATTTATTACTATTTAATTTGAAAAATTCAGCGACATAAAAGACACAAAAAAAAGGATTATGCCCGTGTCACGTTCTTGCACTTACAGAGACTGGCGACGTTTTATCGCAGAGACAAGCATGTCAAATATTTGTATTCTCCTGTACAGGGAAAGCATCCATGGAAATGGTATAGTCCTTTCATCAATATTACGAAGATTATACTTTTATTGTTTCACTTGACTCTTAAATTTGATGTGTAAATTCAGAGTCGTTCAAATACAAAAATCCGGAATTTTGATATCAATTATTGGATAGAAATACTGCACAGGCATTGATGTTTACATCTTAAGCTCATAAATCCAGGCAGAATCATACAAATGACTGAACATACTTATCAAAGATAAATGGTTATCAAGTATAAATGGGTATATATTTTCATTTTCAAAAACACCAGGCGCCACTTTGCGTTAGTACTACCAGTATCAGTGTTTCTTACATTTGCTCAGTCTCATCCAGAAAAAAATTGGGAGCACAAAGAAATATACTCAATACAAGTCCTATTTAAATATGTTAAAGTGATAAGATATTTTGGAATAACCTACAAAGATACAGGACGCAAAAGTATCATGACTTATAGAAATGTAATTTTTATTATAATTCTTCCATTTATATACGTTAGCAGGGTTCCTGCAAACTTTAATGAATGACGTGATTGTGTCAATTTCAAGTTTACTATTTCCAGTCAAAACAAGCTTGTCAAAGTCATGCCAAGTTTTTCATACTCAAGTCATCAACCATTCGGGTTGGTGATACCGCAGAATGGATGTATGAAATGTAGTTGCTTTTTGATCGATCATGCGATCAGCATCATTGACATCTTCTTCTGCCAAGAAATAACATCTTTCTCAGAAATCATATTCATACATTTCCATAGTTCGAAGCATTCTACATAATGTTTGAAAAGCAGTGAGGGAACCTTCTGTGGTTTATTTTTTATTTTATTTTCGTCAAGTAAAATTAACAGAACTACCCCCCCCCACCATCACCACCCACCCACCCCCCACCCACCCCCTCAAGGCAACGATTTGGAGAAAAATTATTGCCTTACAATCGACCTTCTGAATCCTTTTTAATATTTACAACAGTATTAATCTGTTCTTGTTTTATCATTACACGGGCAGGGGTAACTAAAAATGTAAGGCTCTGCTTTAAATGTGTTCACTGTGCAATATGAGGATCTAAAATGGTTAATCATAATTGCGAGGTGAACCTGCTATTCACTGCATGTGATATTTGACATGCACTCTTTCACACTTGTTGAATGCTTAAATCAACTCACCAATATTTAAGACCAAATGAAGTATTTGATGGCCCCTCATTACCCATAGGGAGTGACCACAGGTGCCACCTTAAATACTTTAAATTTTACGTGCGAAAGGACCTAAGAAATGAAATGATTAGTTTAATGTGAATTTATTTTCAATCTACGTCAGTAAAACTAAATTTGACAGTAAGAACTACTTTCTGTGCAAAATACCTGGCAGCTAATATCTTGTACCTTGCCTCATGGTAACTCTTTTGAAAACCTGTGCTGCCTAAAGCCCTTCCCCATGTCAAAGTCATTGGGAATTATGTATGCACGCCCACCACAAACCAGCCCATCACAGCCGCCTGTCAAATTTTGGGAACCTTCATCGTGAAGGCACCAGCATTCCAGGTAATAATTTCGTTGTTTAAGCACAAAAGCAACACAGGATTTGTGGATTGAACCTTTTTTTCTTCCACAAGAGGTTATTTTGTCCAAAATGAAGGTATTGAACCACTTGATGGAAGCCAATATATTTCATGGGTCAGATCACTGTTTTACTTTTAAATGAGATGGACAACTCGGAAACTCATAATGAAAATAAATAGCTACAGACAACCATTGGTTTATACTGGATTATGACTTATACATTAATTGCAGGCTTGAATGACCAGGCAGTGGAGGGAAAATTTTATTGGTCATGGGGAATTGAAATGAGCTTTTCACAATGGGCCATTAACAGGTTAATTAACGTGGACAGGGCAAGGCCACAACGTTGGACAGGAAATGAGTTTACTGACTGTGTGGCTATGACAGAGGAGGGATGGCATCAGATACTTTGTTTTGCAACATATAAAGCTCTGTATGTGTGTGAGCTAATCGCTAAGCATGGTAGGAATATTATACATTATTTGTTATATGTGTACCAAACTGTGCTGCACTTTACACCTCTATGCAATATATGCTTATGTCACTGCAAGTTCTCTCTACCATCTAAAAAAGGGGGGTCCTTTCACAAGCAAGGTGCACAGTAATCCATTTAATTATACAACTTTTCGGCAGAATGAAATGGTTTGCATTTTTGTCTCTGAGGACATTAATGCACTATCACCCCATAGAGAGATGATAACATTCGATGAGCATAATTTCCAGAATGGATAAGTTATGAGACATAATACTAAAACTTTAATGGGATTACTTGGGATTATAACAGTAGGTGCATTTGTCAAGATTTGACAATCAAATCACATTGGGTTGGTGTTAGGTCTTGTAAAGGAAATCTCTTTTTAATATGTCAGTGTTACTATTATATTTTCTTCCCTTTCTTAGCGGGGGTGGCGAATCAGTTTGACATATCAATCCTAGAAGCACACATCAATTTACATAGATATAATATTACCATATTCTTTATCATATATTAGTATTTCCGAACGCTTGGGTGAATATTTACTGGGTTTTTGTCTTACAGAGTTGCCAATATGGGTAGAAAAACAATTCAAAATTTGGTTGTTTTTCTCAGTTAAGCTCGCCATTTTTCATTGGCTGAGCGATTCGACCAGTTTGGATGCACCATTCACTACCGTCTGACGTCTATCCATCCCCTGTTCCAACATTGGCCATGTATTCAAAATCCACATTCTTGGCTTCTTCTCAAACATTTTGCCAGGTCCATCTCCAGCTCCTGGCAAAATGTTGTCAGTGGCTTTCCATACATTAACTTCAAGAACCATTTTAGTATAGTCGGCCTGTCCATCAAACTTTTCCATTTACATTCTCTGCTTCTCTGTAAGTGTTTGTTTGCTCCGAACCTCAAATATCTAAACACTTGCTTCAGATCTCCTTTGAGTAGATTTCCACCAATCACCAACTTTGGTTATGATAAAGTGATTTCGAGGGTCATTTTTGGCCAAACTAACACAATCCATTTCTACACCACGGCTTTGTCAGTGGCTTCCAAATTGAATAGAAACAATTACTTTTTTTTTGTATTTTTTCCAAGGTTTGGCACTGCATTTTCTTCACTAGTTGTAACTGGCACCAAAGCCAATACTCAGGCTATGCTGAAATATGATGCAAAGAACCTCATGGAAGGTCTAAATATTGTTTAAGTAGTTGGTGTTGCTATGTATCTGTGATTTTTCATCATTTCAGATAGAGTTTTTATCAGTAAATGCATACAGTCCTTTCTTTATGATGTAAGTTGTGAGGATTGCAAGAGTAATTCTTATTTTTCAATTCGTCACTCAGATTCACTTCAAACTTGGTGGGGATGTGTCCTGCGTGAATCTCCACAGCATCGGAACGACAAATCACGCTCTAGTAATTTCTTGTTTCATTTTAAATCATTTTGTTTTGTTTTCCTAAATTTGTGAGAGCTAAACCTGTAAAATATTCTTTCCATAAAATACAAGGTCAAATCCTTTCTTACACCACAAGAACAATTATTGGTACTCGAGACCTTACGTTGCTCAACAGGGATGCCGCAATAAATATTACAAGATGTCCACAAGATATCTATAGAGTGTTGCTTTGTTAAACTGGAACAATAACGTTTCAAGTCATGAAGAAGCAGGCTTTAATTTACATAAACTATGACCGACTTAAACATTTACAGATACCCTCGATAACCAGAGCATTTTATTCTGTGATATTGATGCAGATACTTTTAGCAGTTAAACAGACTTTTGATCACCACACTGAAAAACTTATGGGTATGTTTCGCTACAAATGGGTTTCTTAACTGGATAAATGAGAATTAGTGATCCACAATACTGTTAAGAGTGCTCAAACTGAGCATATTTCTCAGTATTAAGGGGATGAGCATACACATTAAAGACAATGGCATGTTGCACAGACTTTGTTGAGATGTTTGCCTTGGCTGTTTCTGTGACTTACCTTGGGCTACTCGAACTTCTATGAATCATAATAAGGCTGCTGGATTCATGTTCCTAGTAAGAAGACTTTTCATCAAGTTACCAACATGTTGAAGGTATATACAATATAAGTAGCAGCGTCAACAGCTTTTCTCACTGCTCTTTGTGCACAATAAGCCCAAAATGCATCGACAAAAAGCTGATGATGGTCCAAAATGTGGCCCTGAAGGAGTTTAGACACATACCTGTGGATATTCGTTGGCATTACATAAATATGGCTTAATTTCTCTTTATTCATTACTTATGTAATCACTCTTTTGGTGACATCCCCGTTTAATTTTGAAGAAGAGCTCTCTATTACATATTCAATACTTAACTTCTTATTAATGTGACCCCATATAACAAATAAACTAGTGCAACGTGCAAAAACAATTATCCGATTGAATAATGCACTCCTTAGCCAGGCACGTTAAAGCAACCATCTGGGCCCAGCTGAGAAAATGACTGTCCTTTTGAAATTAATTAGCATCAGCAAAACCTGGGGAAAGAAACAAGGATCTTGCCATCAATGTACTTGGCATTCAAAGTGTGTCGCCTAAAACTTGTACAGATTTTGATCATGGGAGTAGCAACATGCAGGCTTAAAAGTTAGTTTCTGTGAGTATGTTGGACACAATTTAAAGCATTAGAAAACCGTAAGCCTGACACCATCATTGTGTCTCCAATATGCTCATTTATTGGGCAATATAACATAGATAGCTGATTAGAAAGTCACTTTAGCCTGAAAATAGACGAGAGGTAACTGCCTTTTTATTCTAAATCTTGTGCCATCCAACTTGAGTAATAGAGTGTAATGTTATAAAGGTGTTCCATGGAATTTTACATTGTATATTGCACACGTTTATATTTTCTTCCAGAATGCTTATACACTACCCAAGGACTATCCTATAGTGGTGTTATGAATTATACTACAAATGGAAAACTATGCCAACGTTGGGATATGAGCTACCCTCACAAACATACATTAACTGGCACTTTATTTCCTAAGGACCATTTTAGTCTCTCGAAAGCGTCAAACTACTGTCGTAATCCAAACAATGCTGGCAGTCCATGGTGTTTTACAACAGATAAAAAAGTCCGTATAGGCTTCTGTGACATACCTTTGTGTGACCCAGGTAACAGAATCGTTAACAGTTTTCCTTTGAAATGACCCAAAGCACACTGCGTTAGATTAAAATAACTTTTCTCTGTCTTTTACATGGTCTACTTGAAACTATCACCATACCTTAAGATTCAAGATTCATGTTAAGTAACTTTTTCAATATTTCAGAACGAAAAGGCGAAGTAACTATAGGATAAGTAGCTTGAATATTTCTATCTAAAGATGATGACATCACAGGATAATCAGTCTTTTTTCACACAACTGATCTATGGTTAAACTCTCAAATTCAGGCCCAGGTGGCCTTATTTATATATAATGTAAAAGCCAGGCTTTTACATTACGTTTACCTAGCTATATTTACCAGCATTTCTGTGCTGTCAGTTGACATAAATATTGACCTTGTGCTGTGCCTTCATATGCATGTTAAAACCTAGTGAGCCAAGGGCTCCTTTGGGTCTTTTCTTGCACTCGTAGCTGTCATTTGGTGCTATATACCAAAATATTCCTGAAACTTCGGGCAATTTCACCCGGCGCACATCCTTGTGTAAGTGGACATAAAAAGTCAAAATGACCTTGAAATAGTGGTTGCCGTCAAATATCCCAAAAAGGGTTTCTTGTCATGATTAATAAGCTGCTAGTGGAGGCGCATCTGTAGCTAAATGCTGACCCGTGCAAGTTTAAAGGTACAGGTTGACACGATGTATCAAATTAATTGCCAGAACTTGCACACTTGGAACAAGAATGGTGAAAAACTTCCAGGTTGACTTTCAATGCCATTGTAGGGTCATTCATAGGATTAATTAAGATTTGCCTTTTTTTCCTTTTTTTTAAAAAAAACATTCTTTGTATAGTAGGACAGTCGATTGTGGAAAAGTGCAAAGTGGGCTACCAAAGTTAGTACAGGTAACGATTATGATACACTAATCATTCAAGGTATGGATGCATTTGTTAAATCGAACTTGATTATTAATAGTACCCCCTGGTGAGACGATGTAGTGCTATGTACAGCGTTGATTCACAGAGAGAGATGGTTTCACATATTAAAACAAAAATTACTCTTTGCATGCCAGTTTTGCAAAAACTGTAAAATTGACTGAAAAAAAACAAACAGGAAAACAGTAGGATATAGAGATATTTGTAGATATGGAAACATTTGAAGAAAGCCAGGTGGTGCACAGTGCCCCATTGAGAAAATATGTAGTGCTACAGTACATAAGATATTGATTCTTAATGTAGACTGCTTATCATAAAAATGTTATTTTTATACAAGCGAGTAGTTGATTAAAAGCACAAAACCTCGCCCAGTAAACATAAAAACGTGGTGATTCTAATTTCAGTATGAAAACATTTTAAAGCACACTCATGAATGGTAGGACAAACCCCCTGTGACACAAAGTAATGCCGAAGTTCATAAAATTTGTTCAAAAGCTGACTTTAAAGGTTACTTTATTTTGATAGTTTTGCAGATGTTGAATTGGTACATTTGATAGCCTCTTGCTGCCATAATCCACTTTAAAAAAAAAACTGACCAGAATACTCTTCTTTCTATATAAATAATACCATTTTGAAATATATCTAAATCTACACTAGATTAATAGATTTTGCAAATGAAAGGCCATCATTTGTCATATCTGTGCAATGGCATCACAGAATGAGTCTTATTCTACACACATTAGTATTTGAATGTTCACATCCTAAGTATATCCAGTGTTCATTTTTGTCAAGAATGCTTACAAACACAAAAGGGCAAGGAATACACAGGCAAATTGAACACAACGAGACATGGACGAACTTGTCAAAGATGGGACATGCAGCACCCACACCAACATCGATTTGAAAGTGCGGTTTCCTTCCCAGATGAGTCCCTAAGAGAGGCATCCAACTTCTGTAGAAATCCTAGCAATGAGGAAAATGGACCGTGGTGTTACACAACAGACAACAGATATCGATTCGAGTACTGTGATCTAAAACTGTGCCGTAAGTTTTGTTTCGACTATATGATGCAGCATCTTACTAAATAGGTAGACCGTGAAATAGACAGGGAGAGATAAACAGAGGTGGATGTATAGGCATATGGACGTGCCAGAAAGATAGATGACTTTATTTGCGCTTTCTGTTCCAATGTGTGTGTAGCATTTTGTAGATATGCTCTAAGCAATACATGGATAAGGGGTCTAATATTTTTTCAAGATTCTGCCCTCACTTGACGTAGTTTATTACGTCAGTAACTGGCAAAGTTGACATATGTGATCTACTTCCACAGCCATATCTGTAATATAAGCCTGCCAGACCTATTACGGCATATGGTGCAATATTTACTGCATCACTTATCTTTCTTTTTCATTCCGCATGGCTCACATTGTGTACATTTTTGTAGCATTATGATAACATGAAATAAATTATCAGGAAACCTGATACCTTGAAATAACATAATGTTTATTCTAACTGGAAAAGATGCCAGGTCACACAATTTTCATCATGCTACCTAACGGTTGCAAGACGAAAACGGTTGGTGAAAAGACACTCTAAATTTGCTTTCAGAGTACCAAACACATTGGTTTTCCTTTAGTAACAGTTGGTACTACATGCACTATCCAGCAGAGAGGAAGGTAGACTGGTCAGAAGCTGCCTCAGACTGCTTGAATATGGGAGGCTACCTCGCTTCCATTGCAGATACTCATGAATATAATTTCTTGAGTATTCTTGCAGGAAAAAGGCAGCTGTTCATAGGTACTATGAAATTCTGTTACTGAAAATGTGCATATCAAAAAGTAAACAGTCTTCCATTGGATAAAATTACAGTATTTATATCAGTATCCTTTCAATAAACAGGAGCGTGTGACTAATGTGCTTATACATATGTGTTAAGAGATTATTTGCACTTGCAAAAACATTGCTATTGGATGATAATAATAATAATAATAATAATAATAGTAATTATAATAATAACAAAAACAACAACTACAACTAAAACAATAATTATAATTCCTCCAACGACAACTTGCATATTTTCACAAACAGGTTTGTCCACCTTTAAAAAACATTCAATGCTCCGATGGTCAGACGGCAAACCTTATATTTTCTCTGACTGGGCCAACTCTGAAGTGGTGGAAAAGAAGATAAACTGGGAACCAAATGCACTGCCCGGGAGTAACTGTGTACTAATGGGCATAGATGGCTGGCGCTTAGTACCATGCAAAAGACCATTCATTGCCACTTACGTTTGTGAGTTTGATGGAGCTTTAGGTAATTCAACCCGCTTTGATTCTCAGTAACTGTAATTACTTTTACTATTATATGACTCCCTTGTTGTATGGTGAAGTGCATGAAGAGCACATTGTACCTGCTTGGTGCAATTTTTTAATGACTGGGAAGCTGTCGATAGCCTATTTTTAAAAAATTCTTTGAATCTGTAACAAGGTATACAGCAAGAGATTACATGCAATCATCCCTAGCCACTACTCCATAAGACAATGGAAAACAATGTTCTTAACAGCAGTTAACAAATTTAACATGGTGTCAAAGTTCAGGTACTCTATTAAAAATCGTGTATTTGTGACCCCGTCTTGACGTGTGTGCAATGATTTATAATAATTCCAAACAACCATGTGTAACCCTGTTTCAACCATCCCGTTCAGGTTTGACAGGACACTTTTGCTCCACTGATAGCTGATAAAATGTACAGTAATATATACCAAAAACAGCCCCACAAAAAGTGCCATGTACTGTGTCACAAAGTATCATGCCAGTTTTAGGGGGTGGTGTGAGAGAAAGCTTCCCCAGCTATTCTGACCTACAATGGACAAACACCTCCCAGCTCGAAGCTCTGTCCTCTGCACGCACCCTCCGGCCAAAGCTGCAGAGGTTGTGGTGAACACCCACGGACAGGCCTCTCCCCTGCATGGTACCGCTCCCATGATTTATTCATATTAAATTGCAAAATACAAAAAAGGGTCTTGGTTTAATATATACTCCCTTTGCAAGCAAAGTCCACTACGCAGATCAAAACAAGAAAATTAAGCTATACAGACCTTATTGTATCAAAGAAAGTAAGTACCATCGGTATGTGAAATTTCTCCGAACAACAACAGCCATCATTGTCCATTAGACATACAAAATTAGGGATATACAATCTTCGTCTAAACAGCAGTACACTTACCTACACCGAGGCACATCCCGACACCTATTCCAAATTGGACTTTCATTAAGATCAAAATATTGGATGTAATTTACTGCGGAAATAATACTACCGAAACCAAACCATTACGCACAAATACCATTTCTATTATGAAAGTATCTCTTTCACAACATGCATAATCTTGTGAAAAAAACCGCAAGATCCTGCTTTGGCACAGTGTGCCATCGTTAGGGTGAAAAAGACTCATCAGGATCCCTGAGGCCTATGCAGGCTGATAAATATCGATCCAAATTCCAAGATAAGGCGGTGCAGAGCCTACACTCTCTGAAACATAAAATGCAAATTACCTTTTATATACAATTTTATAATTCAAATCGTCACGATATATGCACAACAACTACAAAGGTGATTATTTTTAATTTAAGAAATATAAATTGAATATATTGAAACACTAAATAAAATGGCTGTGCAAACACTGCAGCCACAAATCAGTCAATTCAAAATTGTACATCTAAAGGGCCCCAACCAAGAACTCAATGCAATTTCCTTTTCCAAGTTCTTGAAATGGCTGCAGTGAGCCCTTGGTAAGTTACAAAGCTTGTTCTTAAATTTGGTTATCGAGTATTGAACTGTTGATATGTCATAAAATTACCATTGGTGTGAATTAAGTCAATGATTCTAACGATGCATTTTCTCCCCCAACTGACATTACAAAACTGTGTTGTTATCAATTCTTATACAATAGTTGAAGCACAAAATTTGATGAATTATTTCTTTACAGTTTCATTGGTTCTAAAAACCTTAGCACAGACCACTGTCTAAGAATTTTGTTCCAGAAGGGACTATTAACCTTTCAAATATATTCGAATCTTTGAAATGAATGTTACATTTCCAAATATGGCAATTACAGGAGAATAAAATCTTTACAATTTCCTATACCATCATGAAGAAGAAGTTTTCTAATCCAGCATAATTTTAAAGTTCGATTTTGTTTACTTTATATGAATTATTTTTATGCCACCTTGTTTGCATGGACCTATTATAGTATCACGTTTTATCTTATCTTAAAACGGACATCCCGGTAAAACGTTGTACATAATACTTCAAGCTAAGAAATAAAAAGTTTTGCATAAAAGAAGATGGACTGGGTCAAAGTGACTTTACAGAAAACAGGTGTAACAGGGCACATGTTTTCAACGCAGTGATTTTTATCTGTACAAATACTACGTATCTAATTGGTTTTAATTTTGTGTAGCAACCAGTTGTACTACAACTTTGCAAGGTCTGTGGTATTTATGCTTTTCATTATTCCTAACATTCTAACTGGTCCATCTGTCTATCTAACCTTTTTGCTTATGGATAGTGTAAAATTGGCATTCTTTATATTTTGCCGTCACAGTAAGGCATGTATCGCCTGCACACTGACTAATTTTGTATTCTTTGTTTTCTATCTTAATGCCATGAATAATTTTATTTTTTTCCAATCAATATTACTATCATTTTCTACAGTAATCAAGAACAGATATGAGGACAGGGTACAACCCTCGTACCAACGAGGTATATTACGAGATTAGGTAAAGGGAGTTGAAGCCGATTCATTGGTTAGAACCTGATTACTAGTGTTATCATAAATTAACTCAATCGACTAAGTTAGTGAAACACTAGGGTTATTTTTAAATAAAACTGCATTCTAATCTGTCAAATGATTTCAAAACAAAACTATTGTTGATGCAGGGATGTATTGACCGTCTGTAAATTAAAAATTATTAGAAATGCGTCTTATATTTTCACCTATGTATAGATTTTGAAGAAATCCAATTTTATCACTATCAATTATTGCACACACAACTTTTCGTAATTTATGAGCAAAACATTCAGTGAGAATTTTAAAATCTGTGCTAAGGAAAGAAATTTGTCGCCGGTTTTTCGAGTGAAGTGTAGTATTGTGTTTTTAGAAGGACTAGTAAGGATTCTTTGTCTATATGAAATTGACAGGACGCAATTTCCATATGCATAATGAATGACTTTCATAAATTAATCTTGTCATATCATTCTAAAATACCCCATTAAACTCGATCGGAAACCCATTTGTCCATGGGGTTTTATCACTCGTAAAAGTTTTTATTATATTAAAGTGCCTCTGGCTGTGCCCAGATAACAAACAAAACTGACGTCAAAATAGGTAAGTGTGAAACTGGAAAGAACATCCATGTTAAACATGTTTCTACAAATGTCCAAGTTACTGAGAGCCTAACAAAAATTCATTAAGATAATCACTAGGCTTTAATGTACTTAAATTGTATCACTGAATGTTGATTGATTGATTGATTGATTGATTGATTGATTGATTGATTGATTGATTGATTGATTGATTGATTGATTGATTGATTGATAATATTTCACTGACACATATGTCAGCATTGTGCAATGTAATTGCTGAAAGCACACCAAACTATGATGCATGAAATAGTATAACCAAATGCCTAGGGAATGTAGCCTTGGTTTCTTTCCCTGGTGGACCACAACATGAAAATAGTAATCAGAAAAATATTGAATTGATTTACACAGGTTTTTAGCTGAAATGCTTTAATCATTAAAAGACAGATGTAAATTTTCAATAAAAATAAATAAATAAATAAATGAATAAATAAATAAATAAATAAATAAATAAATAAATAAATAAATAAATAAATAAATAAATAAATAAGCACCAAAGGCATAATTATTATAATTCTAAGATACTGAAATTATATAAAGCGGTCCCACTCCAGTACTACCATCTCATGACAGTCATGCATCAAGATTGATTTCACTAAATGTTTGAAAATGTTCTTACATTCACTCTCTTGTATGTACCCTGGCAGGTTCTGCATGTTAAAATCATGGAACAATTGTACTTGCAATTACCGACCCCAGTCCTTGCCTGGGTAAAACGACCATTTCCTTGGCAGAGGCACCTTTGCAATGTTAAATGACCTGACGCGAATGGCCATGGACACATTGCTGTCCAACTTGATATCTTTGTGACTGTAGTAGCAAATCTACAATCCCTGGAGCATTTTCTCAACTTCTTCACATGAGAAACACTTGTTTCGGATAGATTCTATAGCATTTTTCAAGAACTGTGATGCACAATTTTGCTCCAATGTTCCAGTTGGACAGCTCTAGACCAGCTGCAACACGCGACCAGCAAAACTGCCCCACAAACAACAACAGGTAAAACAGTGGTCATTCTAATAAACCATAACCAAGTTGCAAGTAAACAGAAATTGTGGCAAACTTCCCGTTATATTACAGTAAAGTCAACACGAACACAGATCGAATAACTTGAACCAGGGAAAAAACAAAGATGCTGCATATAATTAAGGTCAATTTGTCAAATGAATGTAATGGACAATATATAATGGGACTTTCCAGAGTGGGCATTACCTGAAAATGTAAATACAACAACAAAACAGTTGCATGTTGTTGACCCCAGAATGCGGGCTTTGTACCAGAGAGTGAAGTTGCCCTGAGGCATTGAATTTAGGGTGAAGCACCCCACTGCATCAAAATTGAAGCTTAGTGGAGAGGGTTGCCCTGGCAGTGGATACACGTCCGAATGTACTGCCGGGTTTTTATTTAAGTAATAACAGCTTTGTCTTCTGATGTGAGTTCTTCAGACACTGCCTTGTGAGTTTTGAGCAATTTAGGTACTTGGGGTTCATCCAGGATGATCATCTCTAACACACTCTTCCTTTTTTCTGTGAAGCATATATTTTTTTTTTATAAAATATTGTCTGGTCAGTAATAATTGTATTTATATCTGTTGTCAACACTCCATAAGGCAACCTTAGTTGACCTATTACGTTGTTATTATTATAATAACTTCTTTGTATTTTTAAATAAATATTTACTTGGTTTCTCCCCTTACTCATACTATTTGAATTAACATCATACAAGAGCTCATTTTGTCTTACATTCTATCGGCGCTTCTATGTTTCCTTTCAATATTTGAATTTCATGTTTAAATTTTGGTATATCATGTTCATTTTGTTGAAGTCTCCCTAGTTATTGCAGTTTATTTTCAAACTCCTTTGTCCTTTTTATTCTTTCTAGATGGGAATCATACTGTTAACCAGTTTCCCAAATGAGCACTGCAGTTTCCTTTTCAGATTTGTAGCTAGCTTATTGCAGGACTAAATAAAAACTTCTTTTATTTCTGATAAGTGTACATGTAGTCCATAAATTTCATCATAGAACATTGTCTTATATTAGTGGTAATTGTTATACCCCACTGCGTCGGAGGTACTATGGCCAGTTGTATTGGGATGAATATTAAAGTTATTGTTCATATTTTGTTCTGTTGGTTTTGCCAATAGCGACCCATTTCTATTCGTATTTTCAGCGAATGACCAACAATAGATAATTAAGAAATTCCACTACTGTGAAATGATCCAAACGCAAATATACATGCACATCTGTGTGTTCATTATATGTCTCTGTTTATGTGACCCTCTTAATCGGAAAATCCCACTTCGCCCCTTAAACATTCTGAATTGCTCTTTATGTTATAACCATCTTGTTTGTTCATGTTTATATATTGCCCCACCAAAGCAAAAATGGCGTAAGTCATGTTGGAGGTTTTGAGAAACCCTCAAAAAACTGTCTCACTTCCATGTTATGGAGCAGTTAAACAGAAATCAAGTGCTTTAGCATGTTTTGTCATGACCAATACCATGGTTGTTATACTGCACCTAATGTAACCAAGATCAAATTTTTGTCAAAATGTTATTGACTTAGGCCAAAATGTATAGAAATTTGGCATAGGCGTGACATATATCAAAATGATTTGACTTAGGCCAACCAGTTCATATTGATCAGTATTAAACTATAGCTACCTTTTGCACTCAAATTCCAACATGGCATCAAAAGCACTGTTTCAATGTCCTTCATCTAATTGTTACTGTGAAATGAATGGATGTTCAGTTTTTTGGAAAGATTTTACATAAGTGTTGTGTAACTGAGGCCAATGTTTCAAATGTTATATGACTTATGACATTTGAAGACATAGGCCATTTTGCATTCAATGTGTGGTCCCTTAAAGGTAAATTTTTGATGGAATGCTGAAAATAAGAAGGTGAAGGTTCTTCCTTATCCTTTGGTTTAAATATATATATATATATATATATATATATATATATATATATATATATATATATATATATATATATATATATATATATATATATATCAAAAGTGACCAATTTTGACTTAGGCCATTTTTGCTTCAATATACGTCTTTCTGTCTCTCATGCAATAGCAGGTATTTTTACCAATCTTTTCTCACATTTAAGTATGGCAAGTGCTTAGGATATTGTTCAATACCAAAGTATGTTGTGATATGTCTACAAGACATACACCAATCTTTTGAAGTAACTGGATGTAATACAGAATCTGCAAAATCTAAATGACAAGCTTGGTTGCTAACTATATAAAAGAAAAATATGATTATATCATCGTCCTATCCATTTGATAAGGTTGACAAGTTGCAGAATAGTTGCGTGGAACCAATGGTTTGTCTCACTCCTGGTAGATTTTTTAAAAAAATTTTTTTTCTAGTCTTCAAGGATATATCCATATACTAGCGTTTCAATGTGGCCAACCGAACCAACTGATTGAGCCTTTGGGACATAACTGCGCGTCAATGTGTGGATTACTCTAGGAAAACTGCAGTAAAAGCAGTCTTTGGATTAAACCTGGTTAAACTGCTATAATTTTGAGTGTAGTGGGTATTAATTGGAATATTTGTCAATTCACAGGACCATATTTCGATCAAAACTTTTCAACAGGGAAAATAATTGCAAAGATACCAGTATTGTGACCCAGCAGTACGTATTCAGAATTCACGCTTAGTACTAACGTCTGCTATCTTCAGTACCACATGTCAACACAAGGATCCTGTCTACAGAAGAGAGAGACTGTTTGGATTTCATGTACAAGTGTGGGTCAGGAGAGTGCACCTGGGATTCCTGCAGGTGTAATAATCATAGTGATTGTCATGATGGATCAGATGAATGGGACTGCCAAAGTATGTGCATATATATATATATATATATGTGTGTGTGTGTTGTTACTTTCTAAATCTTCTCCTGTATCACAATTATAAAAAGTGTTAAAAGGCGAATACTGTGGTTTGGGAGAGCGGCATAATCGTCGCTTTCATACTCAATTATCGAAAATAACGTATATTGATTGACTCTGTCCGGCTCTTCTTGAATTCGTATATGGGATAACTGCTGTTTAAACCACCCAATGTTTTCTTTTTTAAGGAAATGCAGTACAGGTAATTGAATGCACGAACAATGATTATTAAGGAAAAGCTTGCCCTTTGCTGTACTGTAGTTTGAAAAAGTGATGGAAAGATCCCGAAAACAGTGAAATGTTAATAATAAAGCTCAGTTTACAGGTCCAGCTGACTTTCCATGCGGAGATGGAACTCACATCCACATATCTCTATACTGTGATCTTAAAAAGGACTGTAGAAATAATGCTGACGAAAGTGCCTGCGGTAAGTTGTGACGTATGCAGAATGAAATCTGTGCTCTGACACAAACAGATACCTCAGTGTATCATGTACCAACATTGTTTAAATGACGCGTTGCTGTACATGTATATGTAGATATTATAATTTTCTCTTTCGGCCACATGCTTCAAATATAAAACCATCGTGGTTATCTTTACGTCCAACACGATAGCAGATCGCTGCTAACACATTTACTGGATTTTAGTGCCATGCAACCTTGCAAGTTTTATTGATGTGGAAGTATTGATACACAATCTTTGCTTGTACGTTTCATTGTGAAACACCAAGTAATACCAACAATGTTTGATTGAAACACTTTGCAAATGACTAACTATCAAAATGTATTGCCGTCCGTTTAGTCAACAGCGAAATGTATGATAAGCCAAATTAGGTTTCCATCAGTTTCTAAAATAGCACTGTGGTTTGAGCATACATAATTTTAGAGCGCCATTCCAATAAATATAACTGATCCCATTGTATCAAAACCTGGGTCACATTTTCTGCATGTTTCCTTATCTGATATATATATATATATATATATATATATATATATATATATATATATATATATATATATATATATATATATATTATATATATATATATATGTGTGTGTGTGTGTGTGTGGGTGTGTGTGTGGGTGTGTGTGTGTGTGTGTGTGTCTATTACAGAAACGAATTCAACAGCGCTACACTCACTGGTAAATTTTATGCATGCATGTTCCAGTGTATAGACCATGCAATGCCTCTGAGTATCGCTGTGGTACTGGACGATGTATTTCAGTGACTAAGAAGTGCGACTTTGAAAGAGATTGTGAAGACGACTCCGATGAGAGTATATGTGGTACGTACGTGATGAAACAGCGGTTTTTTTAATCTACACTAAGACTCCCGCATGAAACAATTTAATTTGGTGTAATTTTTTTTTTTTTTTTTTTTTCTGATTCTGAAAAAAATCGATTACTCAAAATCTTCAGACGGCATCTGGCAGTGTAGTTTACTATTGGTTTAATTCTTCGCTTGTATCAGCATCCCTCTCCAAAGAACGATGTTATCACAAAGTGCATGGCGATGATAGGATATTTTTGTGGTTTTCAGTGCCAATTAATCAAAGCTGGCTTTTTTCTAATGCGGACTGCCTGTCATATGGTATACGCCATAATACTATAGGTCTCAAAGTCGACACGCACATACTTTTGGCAACATAAAAATTTTCTGATGCTCATTGTTACCAAAGCGCATAATAAAATATGCGTGTTTGTATTTTTCAGATAAATATGACGTAAGTGTTGCATTCAGCTGTTGGGACGGGTCATTTATTCCACGGAGGTATGTGTGTGATGGTGTGGCCAATTGCCCCAGTAATCCACCAGAGGACGAAGATCTTGAAACATGTAGGAACTGTTTTAGAGATGGGTTAGCATTTTCATCATTTTTAATTGGTACTTACTGAACGCAAGAGGTGAGGGGGTTAAATGGGTCTGTACACATTCGCAAAATATGGAAAACGATGATCAATTTTGGCCTATTTTATGTTATTCTGGTATGATTTTTTTTGAAAATCATATTTTTCCTAAATTGAGGGGCTAGTGGACTTTAATACCCAAAGTACAACATCCAAAATTATGATAATGTTCAACCATCCCTGAGAAAATGCTAACATATATGTGAATATGTATGTGATGGTACGATATAAGAGTCAGTCTATGCATACACACTACACCTGAATGTGCAGAAGGGTCACACACACATGTAAATTTCTGTAAACCAATATGTAAAAACTGTATGACCCATGTTAAGTCTACGTTATTGGCTCAGAGATATATTATTGTAACTGATAGGGTCACGGTTATGGATACCTTCAAATTCGCAATCTTACTACAGTGTCAAATAGGTCGTGTCCAGCAGTTCCTAAATGAAAAACAAGTCGCTGTTACAGGAAGGCATCATTATTGTTGCATTTATGGTGACGTATAGCAGCGATTTCTGTTTCAGAACAGATTTCCCTAAGTGTTTTTTCCCAACTGTTCTTCATTAGTACCATGCGGAAAAAAGACGGCTTTTTATTCTTGAAATCTGGTCCACCCAGAAGGGTGTTTTCCCAGCTCTTTTACATTACCTCGCAGCATAAAAGGGTAAATTTTATTTTTCAGATTTTGACTTCACGGACCTGTGATTTGAGGAACTGAGTTTTGAATCAGTTAATGAATTTTATAAAAATCAACAAAATTGAAGGGTTGAACAAGTCTATGCATACACCAAATTTCTATTGTGGCCTTTTATGGATGCTTTTTACCTGGAAACCAGTTGTGCCATCTCAATGTGCATTACAAAGCTGAGATATGCAGTTGTAACTTTCCACATTCCTTCCCTTTACATTAAATTTTACCAATGATGGTTTTTTTCCTTATGTTTTTCATATAATCAGCATTTTCTCCTTTTGCACCATGCTGATTTACACTCTTTGTTCCCACAATGTACCCGCCGGCTTTTGTGAAAACAAATGAAGTTCAAGAAAACATTACCCATGTTCATAATTTCAACCCAACAGGGCGAGCAAAGTTAAATCCAACAAAAGGCAGAAATACAAGACCAGCCAAAAGATCAACATGCCTCTTCCAATGCCAATGTGAAGAAATGAATTTCACTCCTGACTTCAGATAGGTAGTCACCAATAAAAGGCAACTGGTGGTTTTTAACTGGTCTTCTCAAGACTTGAAATATTTTTCATTAAGTACAGCATTTGTTTTTTTCCAACACATGTAGGCCTAACTGCTCAAAGCCCCAAATTTGTCACTTAACACTGCCAAAGAAAAAGAAAGAGACATGGTAGGTCTGACACAGTTTGGATCTTCTGACTTGTTGGTCAGCAAAGTAAACAGCAAAAGAAAGCAGGCCTACATCGTTTTCGTGATATGTATGAATCGGGAACATTTTCAAGATGCTCTACCTCATTTATAACTATGAGTTGGAGAACGCAGCCCACGGCACAACAAAGCCAATGAAGCATTTATCAAATATAGTTTTGAACACACTAGAATTATTTATTTATATATAATAACCCAACAATGAGAGCAAAGTTAAAAACAGCAAAAAGCACAAATTCAAGAACTACCGAAACATCAATATGCATCTTCCAATAAGTTGCAGTTGCATAATGGGGATTATAGTGCTGATTATGATGATATAATATATTTAACGTCCAATTTCATAGAACTTTCTACTTACCAAGTAACTCCAAAGTAGGTTCCATGATAGTGGTTATCAATTTATGTACTTTAGGCAAAGGTATAAGCTCATCTGGCTACCAGTGTAAATCAGCAACATATAGGATCAATATTTCCATGGTTTGTATGTATGACATCGATTACCTTGGGAACTACAGGGGGTGCCGAGATGGATCACATTTGGAAAATTGTGGTGAGTAATATGCAATCGTGCACATATATGATTTTTTTTCACGGCATGTATTATAACCATTATTGCTAATTTGGCAAACGTTGGTGTGCCTTTACTTCACACAAACATGCCTGATTCGTATTCCTTGTAACCTGGCCTGTCATTTACCTAGCAGACTGTCTATAGTTGAAGCTGATATATGAATGCTTCGGGTAAATAGCAAAGTGCTTTGGGGCAATGCATACAAAACGTGCTAAAAAGCGGCTGACTCAATACGTGGTACAGATAAGGTTCGTACAGTATTTTCAATTGTACACTGTGTACATGTTAAAACAAAGAAGAATTCTTTCAGTGATGTTTATTCAGGTACAGATTTGACTAAAAGTCGTGTCACGGGGGAAGGAGATGCAGAGTTGAACTACTCATTGATATTACAGAAAGCAAGGAAGAAAACCAGGAGACAATACATAATGGATTTAGGTCTCCAAAAGTGTTAAACTGTGTGCAGAAATATTGTGTGACTTTTACATGAATACACATTTCGCCATTATGAGCAATACATCTACCACTGGTTTCAAGCTATTCTGATACACAAGCGGCTACATCACCACTGCAAGTGAAGAATAGGTCACTGAAACAAGGGGGACCATTTTCACATCATGAATCACACACCGAACAAACACAGATAAATATATATACACACACATGCACGCGCGCATGTGCAAATAAAATGACCCCGCTTCATTCTTAAAGAGGGCAACCAAAAGGACTTTTTTTGTTGAAAGCACACACCTACCCACATCCACCCCCCTCCCCCCCCAAAAAAAGAAAAATTATTTTATTTTTTTTTTGCCTATAAAGGAGCTGAATATTTACATTTGGTTTGGAATTATCCTTTACAAAGCATTAGACTGCAATTTTCACTCATAATGCCATGAATTAACAACCCATCCTCTGGCATTTTTCATATATGATGCCGCACATTTACATACCACTCCCACTAATAAACAACAGCCATAGCAAATTAAGCTCCTCCCTCTGGTATTTTCGGCATCAACCAGTTTCACGTGGAATAAACAGTTTCTTGCCATCATTTGTATTGATCGAGCATTTCTGATGTTTTATTTAATAGTTGACCTCAAAAAAGGTACAAATGTAAGGACAAGAAGTGAATATCTTTTGTGTTGGTGCAATGGACTTATGACTGGGGGCATTCAGGTTGACATCAGATGTGGCGCATGTCATATCAACCTGAATGCCTGCTGCCATAAGTCCAAAGCACCAACACAAACTATGTGCATATTTTGTGTATATCCTACGGGTCTGACTGGCTGGAAAATTTCGACATCTGTGTACAAAACACCATCAATATGCCTTGTTTGACTATACTTTCGACACAGGTTCATTACCCAGTGTAACGAAGCCTTGTTTGCTTATTTTCTCATATTGATAGAATTCAGGACATTATTGAGGTAGAAATTAAACATGGTCTCAGGCTTCAACCAGTAGATGGCAGCGGTGTCTCACCTGATCAAGACAGAGTGAGGCTATGTATTCAGCAGGACATAAGTCAATTGCCCCGAGACTGATGAGATCTTATCATAAGGACCTGCAGATTATAGAATAGTCATTTGAGTCCTTACTAGCCAGTTAGGGGCATGGGTTTGTGTATAAAACATCGATGCATGCAGACCAATCTCGAGACTTTATGGGGTATTTTGGTCTTGGGTCCTTTTCGTTATTTTCCATTCTCTCTCCCTCCATCTGTCACACTGTGAACCTGACCCTGTCTTTCTGTGGCAGTGTTCTTGCTGACGTTTTCCTCCACACAGGTACATACTACAGACCCAGTTTGCTTCCCTGTAGTAAAGCGTCTTGCAGAGCCTAATCTATATGATAGCATTGACTTTTCCATGCATGCAAAAATGAACCATTGAAGCATTTATTTTTAAGGATGTTTTCACCAAATTTTTAATCAAAGTCATTTTCTTTGTGGCACTCACAAAAGTATCCATTGCCACTTTCAAAAAGCCTTTCCTCATTTCATCCTTTAATGGGACAAAACGTGTTAGCAGCTAACAACTAAACCTCAGTCTGTCAGGCTGCTACCAGTTACATTTTTATCATGTATGGGGTTTACTTACAGTGGGGCTCATAAACAGAGGGCAACCTGCTCTAGCCACGGCCTCACTACTCCACGGATCCCACAGAAGATAGATACCCGAACATGTATATATATGCTTGACCATGGATTTAAAGTATATCTTTCATTACATATGTACCATGCTGTTCCATCAGCCTTTATACCAACCATGCCCCTTTAAACCTCTGAACTTAAATGTAGTTTTGATGGCAAAACCTGAGACCGCCTGCTTAATTAGCTAACGGGGGTGCACAGGATGTTTTTAGATAGGAATACCACTCCACTGTGCACAAATGTAAGTATTGCACTCAAGCTGGTACTTGTGGGATTTGACGAGTTTTGACATATATGGCTTGGTTCAGGATTGCTGTACAGGGACTCCTCTGTCCTGTTGCCACCCCTCCATTTCTCCCTCATCGCAGTTGGATGATTGAGACTCTTGTTTTCAGCCCAGATGTTGTGATGGCTGATATTTTAAAAACATGTTGGCAGAGAGTTCCCTTATGCTTTTTCTCGTTGTCTTTTCAAACCAACCCCACACAGCATTTGCATTCAGCTGTGCAGAGTAATCGTCATCTGCTTGCCTTGCCTCGAAAATTAGCTTTCAGATTTCAAATAGGCCATACTTTGCACAATATACATGACTCGGTTGATTCTGTGCCCTACGTTTGCAGTAATCCTTGGTGGTAGTGGGTAAGCATCTTGTAACAGGACAGTGATTATTGTGTTTGTACATGCAAGGAGGTTCACTCGCTTGTACGTTGCTGTGAGTTACTGGCAAACCCAGGTTTCATCAAAGTTTATCATGAAGGATCATTGCCTGCAAAGATGCTGGACTGTCTTTGCAAACTTAATTGTTTAAAATTGTGAAAGGGATTGGCCAGCTTCAGGGCAGCAACTTTGTCGACAATCTTACTTACAGCTATCTTTATTTTCTTTCTTTAACTCCGTAACAAAAGTACAAATGATCTGCCCTTATACATCTTTTCAGCTCTGCCACAAGGCATGGTGAAAGTCATCTATTTGGCATGATGGTAATGCCATGGAACTTTTGTATATTTCCTTCTAAAAGTAGAGAGTAATCTGTGTTTTTTATTTAGAAAGTTGCCTTTAACAGTTAAGTCAGAGCTGCAGCTTCACACCCTGTGGAAGCACAAAACGAAAGTTTCACGTAAGAGAGTATAGTGGTTCTTTGCCAAATGTTGCAAGACATTCAAATTCATTGCTGTCATACCTTATGCGCCTGGGTTAATTTCAAACCAAGCATTCATGTTCTCATGACAGCTAGAAACGTCAATTGAACTTAAAAAATAATAATTTATTAATTGACTTAAACGATAAGACTTGAACTGAATATAGTTTTTACCAGAATGCCTAAAACTACAAAAGGCAAGGAAAGATCATTTAATGTGCTATAAATCAAAAGTAATTTTTATTTGTATATTCTTCTCAACTTTATGTCACCCGTATTGTAATGTTCTATGCCATGCAAGCTGAGTCAGGTAATTACTGTTCATAAAAGGAACTGACATGTTGATTGGTCAAACCCCCTGTGTTTTACACATAATTTACAACACTCCATTTTATTCTGTAGTCTTAAGTAGATTTTGTGTGAGGTAGTATTTGGTAAGAGCACTCTGTGTTTTCAGTTCTACAATTTTCTGCGAAGACTGTTGTTTAAATACATTTAAAGCTGTAAGACTTTGTGAACTGATTCTTTGGCCATGACAGACCCAAGGGACTTACACAAAAAGGACTTTGTGTCATGTTTGTGCCCAATAGATTAAAAAGAAGGAGGAAAGGAAAAACAAAAGCAAAGTAAAAAGAGCTTTATTTAAATAAGAGATATGTATATTAATTTCCTTCCACAACTTCATACCTGATAGCCTAGTCTCCCTTGGCGACATATTGCGAGATACGGGCCAGAAGATGTGAGGACAAGCGGAATATTACTTATATTTTGGAAATAAAGTATACTTGTTAAAGGCACATAGAAATTGTTCTTTATATATGGTTCAGGAAGTACTATATGAATACCAGCTTGGCATTTGTGAACTTAAACTTCTTCTTGCTTATTTTGTGAGAAATGAACATATGGTCCTGTCTGTGACAGTGATCTGACCCGCACGTCCCCGTGATTGCCTTGGGTAAAAGCAGTATTTTATGGCTTAAAGTTAATATGCATACGGCGTATTCCGATGATAAAACATACCTTACGTTTGCATTAGCATGTATTGGTAATGAATTACCCAGTGCACCTGAATGAAAACGTCAGACTTAGCAGTATTCTGATGGAAGGTTGCAAACTGTTCCCTTTGAAACTAGGTCATCTGTCTGCGAATCATGCACAAACAAAGGATCAGTTGATACTTGTGACATCTTCTGATTTGACAGAAAGGGGAGTTAGAGCGAGCAACACCCTTGCAAAAGAGATTCTGTGTGGGTCTCCAAACAGATGTACATACGTTCAAAGGAGAATCTTCTGTTCCAAATAATCTAACCCAGATCAGGATGCACTATTTCTTCAGTTCATGTTTTATGTTTACCTTGCATGAGACGTATTATTTACATTATTTGAATGTGAGGTTTGATTGTGGGTCACTTAAACCTTAGCTTCCCTTAAATATCCAAGTACCACGCCGGAAGTTGCTTATCAACGTTCACTGAAGGTGTCATGTAGATATTTTGTGGATATATCTTCGGAGCCTAGTTGATTATGTATATTTATATATATATATATATATATATATATATTATATATATATATATATATATATATATATATATATATATATATATATATATATATATATATATATATATATATAACTAAAAATGTATGTATGTATATGTATGTATATATATACATATACATACATACATTTTTGGTTTCTGATCTTGCAGTTTGCATGACCCGTTTGCAAATAGTGTCCCTGCTGAGTGGTCTCTGCGTGGGTAAAATGGTCTTCATCTGCAAAGAAATGTGTCATGCAATCAAGTAAATGCCCGAAACAACGTTGATACCACCTAAGGTTCAAAACAATGTATCATCTTTTCTACCCCCTTAAAAAAGGGCAAGGTTTTTTAACTACTTACAGACAACGTATGGTTATTCCCATTTTCTTTGCCTTTTATGCACCTTCCAGCCTTGGTGACAAATTTTGGGCAAGCACTGCATATTTTTACTACATGGGTTATCTAATGATGCGTCATATATTTAAGCGACCCTTATTTCAACATATACTTATTTGAGACATTCAAGGTTAGGTAAGATTTATAATTCGAGTATCTTCGACTCGGGTCACTTGGTCAATAACTTTGTGAAAGGTGACCTACCTTTGTCTGTATTATTGCGCATTACGACATCATGAAGTAATTAAAAATGTGTCTGCTTTTTTTCAAATATTCGATATATCACCCTACCAACAAACATTAAAACAACATAAAGAGTAAGAAAATTGTTTTGCTGAGAATGTATTTAAAAGGCTAGATTATTGGTTGGTTTTGACAGGTATATGTTAAATTCCTAAGCCTTAAAACAATGGCAAATTAAAATGGATTGCCCAAATGATAGCCAATTTGACAATTAGTAAAAGGGGTATCTGTACTGTCAAGTTATAAGTAAAAGTTCGATTTTTAAATTGCATTATGCACATTTTGACAATGTCGAATAAATCTCCCTCTCTCTCTTTCTCTCTCTCTCTCTCTCTCTCTCTCTCTCTCTCTCTCTCTCTCTCTCTCTCTCTCTCTCTCTCTCTCTCTCTCTCTCTCTCTCTCTCTTTCTCATTTTACTTATGTATTCTACAAACGATATAAACCTAATGGAGGATCCTTTAATCCTCATACTGCTCGTAGTCTCACCACATTTTTGTTATGCTTGTCCTGTGAAGAACTGCAAAATTTCCAAATTCTTGTTTTCGGTTTGCTCCTGACAAAACGTGTTGTTTTACAGCTAATGCTATCTGTCCAAAGTCGTACATCAAGTGCCCAGGAAGTTACTGCATACCTGTCAGTAAAGTCTGTGATGGTAACTGGGATTGCCCAGTGAAGGAAGATGAATTTGGATGTGGTGAGTCTACATATGTTCACTCTTCCGATATCAATAATAAGTTCACGACAATATCTCGGAAACATAAACATCTTGGTGCTGGCACTGTAACATTAATTGATAATACTATTCTTAAGATATGTCTGTCTTATTCAGTCTCTTTGCTTCACAGCTTTGTTGTAATATCAGTCACTACTTTGCGTTTTGGTTCATCTTTCAGGAGGCAGTTGTACGGGTATGATTGTAGCTAGAATGATGGCCTTAGATCTGTAACAGCTTTGGTAAATGTGACACTTTAAGTTCTATTTTTTTTTCTCCAATTTGATACATTGTGTCCTACAGATAAATACAAATGTGAGGGCATGTACAGATGTAAGACACACAAGAACTGCATTTTCTTGGGGCAAGTGTGTGATGGATATATAGACTGCGCATATGGAGATGATGAAGAGCTCTGTAGTATCACATGTCCTGGAGAATGTTCCTGTCAAAGAACTGATTTAAACTGCAGTTCTATCGTTTCGCACAATGTATCATCAATGCTCGTAAGATTGGGCGCAGATGCCAGAAGAATTGTTTCGATTTACGGTAATATTACAGAGCTGGAATACATGTGGGAATATCCTTATTTGTTTCAATTGAAATTGTCACATAACAAAATAACAAAAGTCCAACCTGGAATATTCACGTACGCAGTGAATCTCCGTAAACTTGACCTTAGTTATAATTGTCTTTGGAAAATACAAACAGGAACATTTATTGGTCTAAGTCGACTTGATACCTTTAACATTAACGACAACCCATTACTAGCAGTGATAGAAGATGGTGCTTTCAATGGACTAACGTCATTGCATAATTTAGAGCTTAATCACCACGACTTAGGAAAATTACTGTTCAAACAGTTTCTTGGTTTAGCATCTTTAAAGAGGCTATACCTAAAATGGAACAAAATACATACCATAGAGGCTGGAGCATTCGACGCCTTATTACTGTTGGAGGAGTTGCATATATCTGGCAATGACATCATTCGTTTCGACAAATTCATGTTCTCTGAGCTCACTAATTTGAAGACATTGATCAGCTCTGATTATAAGTTTTGTTGTGTAGCACCACATGTGCTGAAGAAATGTCTACCAAAGGCCGATGTATTCTCAAGTTGTTCTGATCTTATGGCCAGTGAAACCTTGCGTATTTTACTCTGGATCATGGGAGTTCTGTCTCTCAGCGGAAATGCTCTCGTAATTCTCTTCAGAACCAAGTCTAAAGGACAAAATCAAATTCATTCATTCTTGATTTCTAACCTAGGTGCAGCTGATATGCTAATGAGTGTTTATATTTTGACAATAGCTATCGCTGATCTTACATATAGAGGGCGTTATATTGAACAAGACAAGAAATGGCGCTCATCTTCACTTTGCAGTCTAGCGGGAATAGCAGCATCAACCTCAGCTATTGGATCACTGCTTATGCTTCTAACCATTAGCTTGAATATATTTAATGTCATAGTATTTCCATTTAGTACCTTCAGGTTACAAAAGAAAGGAGCTGTGGTTGTGGTAGTTGTCGTATGGCTTCTAGCAATCATAGTTGCTATATTCCCTATTATATATCATCCTTATTTTTTTGGGAAATATTTTGGCCGTTCCACCGTCTGCCTACCTCTTCACATTACATCAGAGAAATACACAGGCTGGGTGTATTCTTTTGTGTCTTTATCCGTAATTCCTGTATTTGCTACCCTGGCGTTACTTATATCTTACATATGGATGTACATATCTATTCAAAACACTACTGCCTCCATAGGCAAGAAGAAATCACACAATATCCGCATATTTCGTCAAATGGTTCTAATTATTCTGACCGATCTTTCTTGCTGGATGCCAGTAAGCATTCTTGGTAAGTATAAATGAATATAATGATTTTAGTAGTCGACAAAGAAGTTTTCCAGCGATTATATTGACAGAAGTAGTCTTTTCTAAAGCAATTTATGTTCATAAAAATAAGGAGTGTCATTTTTTTTTCATTCAGAGCAATAAATGCAATCTTTTGACACAGTCAACCCTCATGCAAAATATGGTGTATTAATGTTAAATAAAGTACATGTTAGTCTTTGTGATACTTGTTATCTACAATGCCACTCTACAGTGTTGCGTCCCTGCCCCATCACGGAGTCCAAGGTATGCCTAGGTATCTTTAACACTGCCTGTGGTGTCATTAACGTTTATTTAGTCATATTGATGGTCCATTTGCTTCCTTTTCTTATTAACAGAGTGCATGATTCTCAAATTCGGCAATCTAGGTTACAACACATAATTTGAATTGCACAGGAAGCACTGTTGCTGTTACAGGCAGTGTGACGATCGAGGAAACAACTTAAATGGGAATTGTGTCCGCATTTTTGGAGTGACTCACTGGGAGCTACATGGAAACCTAGGCGCTATTTCAGTGTATTGTTGTAGCCGCATATAATGGTACAATAAAGATCATCATCTCTCACTTAATCTCCATAGATACAAGTCTATAACAAAATTAAAACAGGTGTGGGGTAAAAACCTCCACTGTAAAACGATTATAGTTCTTAATATTTACATTATCTTTCACGCGTTGCAATAATACAACCAGTAAAAGTAAATCACAAGGAGTCCTACCAGTCTAAAATGATAGGCTGAATCAAAGTTACCCCAATAGAGAAGAAACATTGTCTTCTCTGTACATTGCTGGAAACTGAATCGTTTTGCCTGAAAACAAGTCTACTCTGCGGCTGCTTAGCCTGTCTCTGTATGCGATAACTCAATTATGAGAGCATTGAAGGATGCATATTCCTACTCCATAAGATTCGCTCACGGTTATTTCCGATGAAGTCTTATATTTCTATGCCAGAATCCGTGTAAAATGTAGACCGAAACTTCGCAAAATTGTCTATCAAACATTGATTATGTTTTCGTTTGCTGTTGCTCTATGATTTTCAGTCAATTCACCATGACTTGATGAATGAAAACAATTCTAATTGTTTTGCCATCTTGGAGTAAAACTGTCCTCCTTATAAAAAGCTGCATGTCTAAATATCCCCTCATATTAAGGTTCCCATAACTTTGTGACTCATTATATGTCAAAATAATAATAATAATAATAATAATAATAATAATAATAATAATAATAATAATAACAATAATAACAATAATAATAATAATAATAATAATAATAATAATAATATTAATAATATTAATAATAATAATAATAACAATAATAATAATAACAATAATAACAATAATAATAATAATAATAATAATAATAATAATAATAATAATAATAATATTAATAATAATAATAATAATATCTGTGTATTTAAGCAGAATTTAAACTTTTTATGAGAATCACAATGTACTTTTTACTTGTCATAATGCAACATAGTTTTGTCTCAAGCACAACAATTCAGAGAAAAACACTATATGTGGAAAAACCAATCCACCTTGTGTCATTGTTTGCAACCGTGCACAAACGAACATAGCAGAATCCACATCCTAAGTTCTGTGCTATTAAAATATTTTCCTTATTTCATCATATTTTAATTGGGTTCTCGATATACTGCTCCCTGTGGCCAAATAATACCGGCACTTTTTGCATTTTAAAGCAAAATGTAGTAGTAGTAGTAGTAGTAGTAGTAGTAGTAGTAGTAGTAGTAGTAGTAGTAGTAGTAGTAGTAGTATACTTCATTTATTTCAAGAAGACTGGACGAATAGCCTGTTGGCTTATGTTAGGTACTCCCCTCATGTACATACAAAAACATAACACTTATTTTATCATACATAACTGCACTGGGAAAAATAAAATAAAAGACAGACACATAGATAGTAATATAAATAACACGTGACAGTGAATAAACATCCCATTTTGTGCTAACAGAAGGCCCACAAGCCGATCATCACAGTTCTCCTTCTGTATCTCCTAATAATTGTTTAGACAATCTTTTACTTAGCTCAGTAAAATGTTTCAATTAGTCTCAAATGAAAGTTTATCATTCCCACAGAGGAAAATATGTATTATATTCAGAATTTGATAAGTTATCAAAGAGTATCCCAGGTTGAGCGGCCTGTAGAATTCCAGAAATACTTGCCAAGAAATCATCTCTAGGAAGTGAGAATGAGGGACACTGCATAAGAAAATGAAAACGTGGTTTCAGATTGATACCCACATTGGCATGCCTCAGGGTCCATCAACTGCTATGTATACGAATGGTCATTTGGGGTGCTAAAGTCAACTTCTAAGTGGTTCAATATCACAATTAGCTTGCGGGGCCCATTACAGTGGTAATTAAGTCTTGCAGGGAATGTCAGTTGTTTAATGTATAATTTAAAAACATTAATAGAGTTTACATCCCGAGCAGTTTGGGGCACTGAGTTTCAAAGCTTAGAAGTTGATGGAACAAAACTTTCAACGAAATCATCAATGCAAGCATGTACGAAAATGAGGTTGAGATAAACCATTAACCATTTGAAAAAATGTACCAACTAGAAGCATTTTCGCTTTACTGCAAGACTCGGCTATCACAAACACTTTTAAACCTTATTTTTACCAAAGTCTAGAATTATCAATGAATTGAGAAGTAATCTCAAGTATGCATCTCACACATGTTACATAGATACACTCGAGAGCGGACCAAGTTAACTTTACGCACATTGTCTTAGTTCGCCGAGTTGAGTCGCTGCTTTGTCACAGACCAAACGTGTATATGACAGTCCCCAGATAAATTATGTGTCATAATTAAGCCCAAATGTTTGTGTTCCTGCATCCGTTGGACTTTTTTGCCCATAAACTGTGACTGATAATGGTTTACTTTTTCAAATGACCAGTTCTTCTGTGTTTAAAGGATCAAAATTCACTTTCCGCTTATCTCCCATTCCTGAAGCAAGAGTAAACGCTCATTTATATGTATCATCGTTTGTTTGGTGATTCCACAATATCAAGTAGAGAAGTTTCCTCAGTGAGAATAAAGACTTTACATGATAAATCATCTTTAACATCATTTATAAACACTATGAAGAGCAAAAGACCAATAGCGCTGCCTTGGGGCACACCAGTTTCAATTGCTTTACATTCAGAAAATTGTCCACCCAAAGCAACGTTTTGTTTTTTATTATTTAGGGAAAACTTAATCCAAGACAAGATTGGATCACATACACCAAGTTGACTTAGTTTAACTAGGAGACTTCTATGGCAGACCCCGTCGAACACTTTAGATACGTCCAAGAACAACCATTTTGACATCTTTACCTTCGTCCACCGCATAACTTATTGTATGAACAATAATTATCAACTGATTAACAATTCTGTCCAGTTTCTCAAATCCTGAATGACATTCAGTGAGCAAATTATTTGACGTTAAGAATTCATGCATTTTTTTTAAACATGGCAATTTCAAACACTTTGGAAGATGAGCAAAAATGTGAAACTGGTCTATACTTTTTGGCCAGGTAATCCTCGTCCTTTTTGTGTAGCCATGTTTCATTGGTTTCCTTCCAACTCGAAGGAAAATTTGCTTCTTTAAGCAAAGATTAAATAATTTCGTGAAGGCACTAGCAACGTATGGAGCAGATTTTCAACACTTCATGTGGAATATAATCTGTTCCACACGTTTTAGAAACTGTAAGCTTGTTCAAAATACTTTGTGCTTCGATTTTAGAGATAATGAGATTACGTTGTTTTTCATTAGTTTTGTGAGAAATGATAGGAGTAGGCTTTTGTTCATCATCATTGAGCCACTGTGCAGCAAAACAGTTATTTAGCACATTAGCCTTGTCTGTGGGGTCAAAAAGTATTGTACCACCCTCAATCAACGGTGGAATTGGTTTACTGCAACTCCATCTACATGCACTTTTTATGGTCAACCACCATTTCTTTCTCCGATGTTTCGTAGTTAATTTCTTTCTTTATATCATCCATTGCTGGTGCCTTTTCAGTCCTTTTGTAAGTACGATTTTTAACCTGAATGGAATGCCTCAAAGAGCTAGTCTTGAAAAGCTTGTCCTTTAGATGTATGGTAACGTCTGCATGAGGTATGAATTCTTCAGTACCTTTTTTTAAAACTAAAGTAATATGTGTGCATATGTCATCAACATTATCGTCGAAAAATAAGGCATCCCACAGTGTGGAGGTTAGAATTTTTTTCTTGTCAGTTTTTCAACAATTTCATATAGTCTTTTTACAAACATTGTTTTTCCCATATTTAAGCTCATACATATTAGTAAAGATTCATGGTCACAAGTTGATATAGAAGCAAGATGGGAAAGCTGACTATGAAAAGTATCATTCATAATAAACATGAAGTCAAGAAGTGAGTTGCCTCTTGTGGGCTCAGTTACCAATTGACTTAAGTTAAGCCTGAGGCAGGTGCTCAAGAATCCCCATTCAAATACAGTGTTACAGAATTTGGGACCATGGAAATTTCTGGTAAATTTAAGTCTGTTACTATAAATGCATTAGGTGATTTAAAATTCACCATGCCAATTTGCTCTTGAAAAGCATTTAGAAATCTTCTGGATGCAGCCAGATCTGGACCAGTGACCTGAAAAAGGTTGCTACAAATGTTTTATGTTTTTTAACATTTACTGGATCCATATCGATTCAGAGTAAGGGTTATGTTAATCATTTCTAAGGTTTACACTTGAAAGTCTCTGGTATATAGCCTGACACCCCCTCCATGTCATACTCAGGGCAATGAAGTGAAAGACGGGCATTCGAATAGGCATATTTGGGTGGTATGCTGGAAAACTATGGTAAAGAATCTATAGCTGATGAAACTTTGCTTGTTGATAGATCTTCCAGTAGAAAAAAGTTAAGACATGTTGAGTGACCTTGTGAGTCACGTAAGTGATCTGGATAGGTCGTTTTTGACCTTTTTCGTTTTTGTGTCGCATTTATAACAAGAAATTACAAAAAAACAAAGAGAACAAGTTGTGTGAAATTTTGCGGAGAACATTTTGAAAGAAATATTTTTCGAAATTAGCCCCAAAAGGCAAAACATTGTACAAGGGGTATTTTGCAATTGTTTATTCCATTTTATATAACAGGCATACATCTTTACATAAAATAAAAAAAAAAAACAAAGATTACGCTCATTAAGTATATAATATCTCAGAAAAAAAGATCATCCAAAAATCTTATGTTTGAAGAAATTTCGTCCATTTGAATGTGGCGGTCACCTTGGATTGGGAAATCAAAAAAGAGGCTGTGATTTTGAATTGATACAATTCCATTAAGATTAAGGTAGCGGCCACATTTCGACTACAGCGGCAATATAGTGACTCATCATAATATGACTTTCTTCCATTTTCATGAAGTCCATTATCTAAACTTTGTGCTCACCAAAAATGACTTTAAAAATAAATATTTATATGAGAAAAATGAAGAAAAACATCACCAACTTCGGTGTGTCAATTACACGTGCTTGGTCTGTTTGTTGAATTATGTTAATTGATCGCCAAGTTTAGATAGTACTCGGCCGCCGCCTATGGCCCTGACAAGGCGGAAATGCGGTCGACTGTGACTAATGAGACAATGGGGCATCTCTCGAATGAATTGACACTGCCACATGATATGAAGACGAAAAGATGTTACTTCTACCCCTCCTATATCGACCGGGAAATTTTCTGTTCTTTTATGTTTATCATATGGCCTATGACTGAAATAAAATAACTCTTCACGACCCATTTTGACGATCGCCCTTTGTCAAAATGGCGGCTCGATCGAGGGGCATGGAAGATTACAGCAAAGGCGGCCGAACAAAGGATTGCCCGAAAATCATCATTCATCATGCAATAATAATACTACAAGTATTAAAATGATAAAAGCTTGCTGATGTTCTTATCAGTTTGTTACGTGATGAGTAAACACAACTGGTGATCAATGAATTTCAGTAAATGCAATGCTGCACGCAAGTTCCTGTAATGACATATCCTTTGATCTCAGGCGGCACTTCGTTGTCTGCGTGGTTCGTGTGCTGACTACATTCCAAGAAAACATTGCAGTGGTGGTCTAAATCTTACAATGGACACTTGTCGCAAATTATGTTGAAACTAATGTGTTCCCGGCACTTGTGAGACATTTCTTTGAAAGAAAGATTGGATACTGCAGAATTTTGTCTTGATTGTAAAATTAAGAGGAGGAAGGTCTTAGGTGTGTCAGCAAGGTTCAGAATATTTACAACTTAGCACGTAGCATATTTTTGTGTGTGTTTACGCATTTGGCTTACTGCTCAGCATCAAATACTAGAAACCTTGGGAATTCAAACCCACAATTTACTACAATGAAATTCACATTGGTAGGGTTATTTCTTTTTCTTAAGACCTACAGCAATCACACTACTGTAGCGTATTAAGTGCAGAGAAATGATTAGGAACATTTATTGAATGACAAGTTTGTGTGCAGGTAAAATATATTATGATACACTCATAAAATACCCCAGTTTGTAAACCATGCAGTGAACCAGGAAACTCGAGGGGCTGAGTGGTACGCAGCTTGCTGAGATGGCCAAATCTGGGGTATCCTGGAAAAGCATGGCATAGTGATTTTATTTCATATTCAAGGCAAGCAGTTGGCATAAATAACAAATGAACGGACATCAACAACATAAATCCCTTCCAATAGCAAAACGTCACTCTTTCGCCATTGCCATTGTTTTCGTCCTCTACAAGATGAAAGCGAGGCTACGGTTGTACACAACTTTTGTATAGCACCGAGTGACCTGTCGCGCCACATACGGTGAAATACAAAATATAGATCAATCCTTTTAACCAACCAGCGTTTTACCTGGCAGGTGTTGCCAATTTGAGATTCCCTTATATTCAGAAGCTCTTCAATATACATTTTATGTCGTTTCTGGATCAATATTTAGGATTTGCTTCGCTTGGAGGAAATGTTCGTCTACCTGGAGAAATCTATGCCTGGTTTGTTGTATTTATCATACCCATTAACTCCATGTTGAACCCTTTCATATACACAATCTCACCGATTCTGCAGAAGGAAAGGTAGATATGTCAGTATATTATTCTGTTATTATTTTGTCCGATCAATTAGTGTCATAGGCTGACATATTTTAAATATTTTTTAAAACTGGGTGTTGTACAAAGTAGTGCCGGACATCATGGTAAAAAGGTGGAAACACTTTCATGAGATCAAGAAAAAACAAGGGTCCTGCCTATATTGAACATAATTATAGCATAGCTTCTTGCAAAATTCTTTCTGTGTGCTGTGTATCACTTTTGCAAGCACAGATACATAAAAAGTTACATTTTCTCACAGAAGTACACACGTATTTAAAATGCAATATTCTTAAGGTCCCGTAAAAGGAACTTAAATATTGGTTACTGTTCTAGACCAGAGAAGACGTTGATATAATGAATAATACTATACAATGCATGACAACAAATTTTCATTTTTGGGGTGCTTTACATTCCGTTTAACTTTTTTTCGTGTCCATGTTTGTACCCTTGATGAAATGTGATACGTAGGAGATAAAACTCTTATTGTATTACTGGATGTAACTGAACATTGTTCAAATTATATCATTTGGGCTGACCAGTTAACAAGCGCTAAATTTCAGGCACAAATTGAACCTGTGCAACACATGGTTAAGATGTCATTTGGTGATGTGTACCCAATACATGTATGTCACAATGGTAAACTGTATTTGGCCAAACTGTCGTTTGATCTTTTTGCTATGGTTACCTTTAGAAGTAAGTTTACTTTGGATAACGCACTGGGCATACATATATGTAATCTATGTGATTTTGTAATTGTTTGTGCTGTGATAAATAGCCTATCCAATATAAATGACGTCATTGAGGTTAGAAATGCAATGTCTCAACAAACGCATTGGCGTTGACACCTAACGAAATATACAAACATTTGTTCAAAAAGAAAGAGTTTAAAAAAATTATTGACAATAGATTCTAAATTTATATGGTTTGACAAATGTGTCCGAAATTTTAAATGTACAAAATGTAAATTAGAAGATGATTCTGTATCTCAGTTTTATTTGCAGAAAAGGTATCTTAGAGACATGTCTGATGAACATATAGGCAGCCAAATTATGTATATTTGAAGGTCTAAAGAATAGTCCATTTTTTGCATAAATTAGGACCAACGTACGCAATAAGAAGAGTATCAGAGGTGTACATATGTCATAAATTACCTGCCAATCCCATTTTATATCTGTTTATTTCTTGTACATGTTCTATAGGCAGGCTACCGTTGTCATATACTTCTTCATTCTTTATTTTCAAAAGGGTGTTTTTGCCCCTTAAAAATATGATAGGAAATAATTTGTACATGCTGGAATAATACGTTTTGGTACGTTGTCTTAATATTGTTTACCTGCTTTTTGCGGTCTGGTCCTTTACTAATGCGCTGGCCAGAGAAAAAAAGGATTAAAAGGATATTTATCTATTTCAAACTCAGCATCCATGATATATGGTCGTGAGTGTTGAAGTGTTAATTTTACTGACTTAAATAATGTATTTTGGGTCTTTTATTTGTTTTAAGGTTATGTCAAAGTATGTGTCCCTGCACAGGTAGAAATAACTCCTATAACCAATCCACAAATACGAGGTTGACAAGACCACAAAAAACTCATCAAGGTATGCAATAGGCCCATGAGAACGACTGTGATTTGTCATACAAGTTTGCAGGTGTTGTGTAATTCCAAGAGGTGTCTTTTGGTTATTATAACGATGATCAGTGAGTAAAAAACAGCCTGGTTCCAAATTACTCTCAATCCATAATCCCTCCTTCTTCCTTATTTAATTTAACAGATCTATTCTGCCAGCCCAGCATCCGTTCGGAAATGCACTAACCTGTGAACCATAGAAGCAAGTTGTACATATTCCACTCAAATACATGATGTTCGTAACATACAATCTAAACGTTCAGTGCCTTTGGAATCCGGAAATGAAATATATATTGCCAAGGTTGTGTTGCCATTTGTTAGATCAGTGATAAATGCATAATTTAGGGGAATGTGCCCCGTTTATGTTTAGTTTCGAAGGCTTCTAACCTTTAGGTAATTACGAACAGAGAATGGCTGCAGGCATTAATTTCAAATATAGATATTACTGTAAGTGTTGAAATGATGTAAGGGCTGGTGAACTGAACACATAGTCTGCAATTATTTATTACCTCGTCAGACCAATGATTAGAAAAGAAAAGCACACTTCACAGAACATTTAATATAACAGTCAGAGCTGTTTCATTGCATTCATCGTGTAAAATATTGCGCATGTGAGTTCGAAAGAAAACTTCAATGGTATCATCCATGTTTCTTATTTCCAGAGGCCATGACACATCAGAATTTGTTTTGTCTGAACTGCACACACGACACGCTGACACTTCGAGAATATATGAGGCTAAAACAGCCATCTATTAGCGATGTTGCCTTCATAATGAGGCACATATGTGTATCGTTGTGTGGACTGGAACAACTAGAGGTCTACCCACTGCTTTGTGACGACAACATTTTGCTGCTGTTTGATACCAACGTTAGTAATATGGTTACAATGGGAATTAAAGTCTTTCCGTATCATCACTTTTAGTGTGAGGAAATGTTCACTTTATTATAATGTTATACTTAATAAATGAAAAATACGAGCGACAGTAGCAATGTCCATGATACCTCTGTTGCCTGCCCATGAGGCAAACTGAACGCTTAATAATAGTAACTAAATTCATGGCGCTGGCACAAGATTGCATTTCCAGCTATACTCTTTGTATTTAACTGAGGCACAGGACATTTTACTGCATATTCTTCCTTTAAAATCAGAAAAAACGAGAGGGATAGAATTTGAGTTTTCCTTGTGAAAGTGTGCAGGCGTTGCATGGAAATGACATTTTGGCATTTTTGACCAATGCAACATGCGTCCTAACGGGCAGAGCATCTTTGTTTGACCATATTAAAGTTCAATTTTAAATTCAGATGAATTGTAAGGTTAGCGGAATATGATACCAAGCACTTTACATGACACATAAATTTTGATGCTACAGTGGATTTTAAACAGCTGTGTTCAAAGGTCATTCTTTATACCTGAGCCATTGAACACTCATGTTTCTTTCCGAAGCACTGTGAGGGATGCATTGAAGACACATGCATGGCATCTTACGGTCAGTGGTAGACAAATAAACTATGAATGTGCTTTTCTAGATATTATGCTGCAACTGATTTCTGGTCATGTTAGAGCTTTCGACCACCAAAGAAGCTTATAATCTTGCTTTATTTTGTCGAAGTGTCAATTTTTGGTACCTTACATTAACAATGTTTACTTGGCAGGGTCCAGTACCAGCACTGTGCTATGCTTCAGCAACTACTATATCCACCAATGACTCCAGTGAAACCGTATTGTCCTTTGGGACACTTCTGGCCATGATTCTTCATGATGTTCAGCACCAGGAAAATCAACATTCCTAACATACGCCAGAATGTGTACAAGTTTTCATTCACCTGTATTGTATTCCTGATACACATTACCAGTTTAATTTTCTCCCCCAAAGAACTATTAAATAACAATGTTCAACAATGTTTCAGTTCACACAAGGTTATTTGTGAAGCTTTTAAAGTCTGTTGCCGATCATGCGTAGGAAGAACAGAAATCACATGCGCGTTTCATTGTTTACATAAACTTGCAACTTGATTGATTGGGCTCTGCAGAGGCCCATAAGGCCGATGGTAGACCTACAAAATGTCACTAAAGGGTGTTCAGTTCTTTACTCCATACATATCACATCGTTAGAACAAAGATATATTGGGAATTAAGGTTTCATCAGGCCAAAGGGATGTGTAGCAAGCCTCTGCTAGGAAAAAGGGAACATGACCCATCTAGCTAATTTATGTAAATGTCTTATACATCCTATCATATACCATATATAGTTTTCTCTAGTGCTCAAATATAATAGAAACCCTCAGAATGCGTCTTACAGGTAAAGAGCATTGTTAAAACCATTGAAAGGAAAATTCAGTAGTTATGAAATGTGCGTGGCACGGGGGGGGGGGGCATCTTGCAAAAACGACTTCCATTTGACATCGCCCACATCGCAAGCAAAGAGCCTTATTTTACAAGGCTGCAGGAATTACCAAATCTAGATTGATGTAAAGAATATAAGTGTCAGATGTCCAATCATAAAATTATAATCAACAGACTAATGAAACTTAAAACAGCTGTGTGGTGATATGTTCTACACAAAATTATTTAAATGTGTGTTTGACACCAAAAATCATATACTTCTTGAAAAGTATATCCAAGACAACAGTTCTACCCCAGACTGTGGCGAAGAAGACACTAAGCCAAGGAAATATCTGCTACAAGCAATGAAAAATGAAAGGGAAATTTACAAGCTAACAAAATTGGAAATCATGTCCTTTTTGTAACTGCTGATATGGTGACCTTAAGCAGGTAATACTGGTACTTGGAAATTTTAAATGTTACTGGCATGATCCTTGTAGTCTTGCAGACTATGGGCAGCTCCCTAACAATGATTTCTTTAGCAAGAAGTATACCCTTCCTAAATAAAGTAAGCCTTGGACGAAAAACTGTTTATATCAATTGGTGCCCATGTTTATCCCATTTTTATGTAGTTTCTAGGCTTCTGATTGATTAATAGCCATGAAATGCCTGCCGCACCTAATTGAAATTATGATATTACCCACATGGGGTTGGTATTACTGTAGTAATACCATGCGACACCTAGCGGCTAAAGTGAAAACTGCTCTGATGGGTTAACGTAGACGACAAAATGGCCGAACCGGAGGCTCTAATGGTCCCAATTTATGATTGGAAAGATCCCTAGTAAGTTAGAAACTGCATAAAAATGGGATAAATTCGTTACACACTGGTAGACTGGGTAATACAGCGAGCATCTCCCACTCAGGGAACTGGTATTACAATCGGCTGGTGCCTCGGGTAATACCAGTTACGTTCGTGGGAGATGCTCGCTGTATTACCCAGTCTAACAGTGTGTAACTAATAATATCTTTTGTGCATTTAGAGATACATAATCTGTTGAATGCAGACAAATATTTGTAGAAGCAAACTAATAACGCTTCAATTTATTGGTATGGAGTTCGATTTCCATAAGCAAAACACAAACACACAAATGATCAGTGCAGTAAATCAAAACCCAAGTCTGTGAATATGGCTGAGACTTGTAATTAATATTTAATGTTAATACTTCCACTTTACAAATTTCTAGTCATTGTGTAAATGTGATATCGGATTATGGCATTTCACATGGGACAATTAAAGAACTAACATCTTCTTCTTATTAAATATATATATATATATATATATATATATATATATATATATATATATATATATATATATATATATATATATATATATATATATATATGTATGTATGTATATATATATATATATGTATATATATATATGTATATAGATATACACATATATATATATAACATTTCATTATCATCGTATTTTCTAATTATGTATCTTTACTCTATTCAATTTTTCATTAAATGTGTTTCATGTTTATTGGATGTGTTATCATACTTATCATCCAACCAAACTATGAAATAAATTCGAAATTTTAAATGTCAAAGTCACTTCCTTACATTTATTTCAGTAGAAGTATGCATTGTGTGTATGTCTGCCTAACACTGACCAGACACTCTGCAATTGTTTACCATCTGGGTCATTTTTTCCATTGGGTTATTTTAAAATTGAACTACCATGTTTTGTTTATAAGCAAGCAATTAGTGAAGTGTGTTGGGGGGGGGGGGGGGCGGGGCAGTTGAAAACAGTTCACAAAGTATCTTTTCGTTTCTGCAAAGGGAACAGCAAGTGTGTCGCTATATAAGCTGCCGAAACCTATCTGATGACAGACCAGTGAATATCTAGTTATGGGTAATATGTGATTTGCTTTTCTGTAAAACCAAACTTTCAGGTGGCCAATTCTAAATTCCAAGTTCACGATGGCCATCTGCTTTCCAATACCTCTCTAATCCACCACAACGAGAATCTTTCAGACGTCAAGTGCACCAATGCATGATGGAAATTGGTCAAATGTGTCACTAATTCTGATGTTATTCATATTTATCGGGAACCCTAGAGTAAAGATTTTGTGAAATATATTAACGTGTAACATGTGGTTAAGCAAAATGTTAGGGGTTTTGGGAAGGAGAAAGTCCAAATATCGATATGTGGACAACATCCTAGAAAACATGCCCCTTTTTTAAACAAAGTTCAGAGTTGCAAGTAGGTGTATCTTGATCATAGGTTAGTAATGTTGTGATATCAGGTCAACACATCTAGTGCATCCCTGTGTCCATCCAAATGTGCAAATCAGGCGCCAGAGCAGAGTATATTCTGGATACAAATATCATGTGTCTTTTGTCCCTCTCCAAAATATAGAGCATGCGGATTTTTTCGGCAATCAGCACAGATTAAAAATATTGTTTTCAGTGGGATGCTCTGTGGCACCACACAGAGCAGGAAAGCCCATGTAAGGACACTGGACCCTATATGTTTAGTGACTGGCAGTCCAAAATAGTAGAGAGGTTTAGAAAATGGCCACATTGGCATGACAGCACAGTGGCAGTTGATGTTTTAATTTATTGACATTATCACTAGTTGTGTGATATCTCTGCGTCAGGCTTTTCTTAGTTTGTTTACGGCCCAATAATAGACATTCTATTAACGTTTCTGGTGCAGCTGGCATTCATCAGTATATCGGGGCCCGAATGTTATTCAACGCTGTAAAAATATAGTTCTTGTTCAAAACTTTAAAGGAACTTTATGACCAGGTCTATCGTGGAATCAATCGAGTCATAAAATGATGGCTGCAGACTAAGGCATTAATATTTTACACATGAGAAACTTCTGAGGTGAGAAACCGAAAAATTATAATGGTATTGGAAACGAACACTTATGCTTAAAAGATATTTAGCAGAAAGCTTTTAAACCTATGGAAAAGAAACTCATTATTTGCAGAAAATAATTACTTGGAACAATACAGTGTCGTCACCCATAAACTCTGCATTTAAAATTTAAAAGGTAGGAAAGCACGTGCCACTTTGACCTCGTAATCGTTTTGTTGAGTGGCGGGGCCGTTGTCCAAAAAAACATCGAAATACTCAAGTGAAGGTCCAAGAAATGTGAAGTATAGTTTTTCCAACTTGTCTCCATAAAATATATTTCATACCCCTGAGACAATCTATCCATTCATGCTTTTAGTATAAATTTTTTCTATGTGGTTGTTACAAGTACCGTTACCAGGTACAGTAACAGCAATATATGTGAGGAAATAGTGTCTTTAAGAGCTATGCTCTGTTGACTCTTCGGTGACGAAAGTGTTACCTTCTTTCAATGGTGGAAATTCAAAAGATAAAGCGTTTTGTTTAGATGAAAATGTTTTGTCGTTTTTCACCAAAGTTCAGAATCATTAGTATCACATGTCATAACTGTCTTTATCAAATTTTCTTGATGTTTCTTTCTTGTTTATTGTCAGTTAATCAACTACAGGGTTTCGTGATCTTCGAATACAGTGCCCAATTATCGTTGAAATTTGTTCTTTCCGCTCGCAAGTAATTTGTTTCATGTATGTATTAGTAGTATATACACTTGGAGGTATTGGAACACGGGGAATCGAGACTGCCGAAAGCCTTTGAAACCTCGGGACGTCCTCCAATCAGTTGCCTTGGGGGGTCGGGGGTGTGCAGACGTAGGTTGTCATGAAGGTAACTCATCGCAGTTCCTGCTTACGAATGTATGTAGTAAAGTGGTAAAACTCGTGAAGCCCAAAATAATTTCCAGTAACTCATCAATTTTTGAAAATATCACGACCAGTTATAAAGATTCATGTGTGGTCTTCCACGTGGGTGACTTGAAATGCCGCAGTCCACCTACTTTCACTTGTGTGCGTTTGGCGCCCAAGTACTCAGTTCGGATCCCCCGGTATTGGAAACAAGTCACATAAACAACAGAAAGTGCTTCCGCGCACGAAAACACGACAGCAAAAACACTAAATTTCAAAACTCGAAGGCGAAAATGCGAAAAAACAACCGCGAAAACACGACAGAAATTATGTCGTGTTTTCGCACTCGCATTGTCGTGTTTTCGTATTAGCGTTTTCTTGTTTTCTTATTTTCGCAATATCGTGCTTTCGTTTGTTTCACTTCCGTTTAACACCTTCCCATATGTTAGCTAACGGAATTAATCTGCTAAATATTTTAACTTTTTTTGGTTTATACTTGTATTTTACAAATGAATTCAAAGGAAATGTGTGGACGCACCATGAAATAACCCGCTTGATTGGTGCCCCTGTTGTAACGGGGTACTTTTCCAAATTCATTGTTTTGTTGTTATTATTATATCTCGTTGTTGTTGTTGTTGTTGTTGTTGTTGTTGTTGTTGTTGTCATTATTATTATTATTATTATTATTATTATTATTATTATTATTATTATTATTATTATTATTATTATTATTATTATTATATCTTGCTAGTACTAAACTGAACTGCTTAGCGGACGGTCACGATACCAAGATCGAGCGAACAGGTAAAACTGGTATTCGAAAGAACATTTTAATACATGTTGCATTAATGATAATATTTACGGTAAATATTAGACTTTGATCCTTGAACTAAACTCTGTACACAAGCCAACAAGCATATAAGTAAACAAACAAATAAACTTAAAGCCAATCATGTCTGAGGAAATTGATGCTGATTCATGGAAATCCTGGTGACAAAATAATCAGCGCCAAGGACCAAGAGGACAAGTTCTTCACAGGTAGTGTTCGTGGAGAAAAATAATCGTTCGGTAAAAAAGTGGGTCTTTAATACATTGTTTTGACATAAAAGTTATAATATCCCTCCCCCCCAACATGTCATGTCATACGAAAAAAAAAAAAAAAGGTTCCTAGATAATTTTTTTTATCTTTTAAAAGACCATTTAAGGCAGATCGACCAATTAGCTTTTAATCAACGCTGTCTACAAAATTGATTGATAAACAAAAATTCATTTCTGAGAAATTTGCGTTGAAAAATTTGAGGCCCTTATCGCCCACATTGTTGGCCGGAATGACAATATCGCTCTCCAATCATGGTCACTTTTGGTTGCAATTTTTCGAAGGCCTGTCAATGGACAAATATGATATATAGATTCCAACATACAATAGTATTTATTGGCCTAAAAAGCAGCTATTTACCCGAACGACATCAAGGGCAGCCATAAATGCAAGCCTGTCACTATGGTTTCACACGCGACGGCGGCAGCTTTCACAAGGGACTCGAAAGCGGATTAGTCACGTTACCCGAAAAGCACAACATATCTTTGTTAATGATGCATGTGACCATACCGGCAAAAAAAAAAACAAAAAAACAAAAAAAAAAAAAAAAAAAGACCATGATCCGGGACGAAAACAGAAAATGAAGCAAGCGGATAGCAATGTGCATGAAAAAAAAAAAAAAAAAAAAGTTGACGACCAAACATACAGTACTTGGGGGAGAGGGCGCTAGGGTTTGATTTTTCTCTTTATTCTTATAAAATTTATAATTGCCATTCCAGACAAGTTGGACCTAGAGTTTGATGCCATTCTCTCCATCCCTCTCAAATCTTTCTCCGAAAATGACAAGTTAACTGCTGCTTTGCTCGAGGCTGACGGCAGTATGTCTTGCTTTTGGCATTTTTTATTTTGTGAAAATAAGTTGTAAGATTGCTGGACAGAGAGAGACAGCGAGACAGACAGACAGACAGACAGACAGACAGACAGACGGACAGAGAGTACCATGGTCGCTATATACATGTATATGGCAGTCCCAGCCCTGTTCTATTTGTTTAAAAATATGTATATTTCCATTTTTTTTCATGTTATTCCACGTACAGTCAGATATGTTTGTTACTTCCTATGTAAACAAAGAGAAGAATTTGAACTAAGAAAGATGATTTGCTGCATAGCACATCAGTGTGTGTGTCTTCAAGGCATATTGGTATGGTGATGTATAACTATTCCATAACACAGGAGTAGAAGTTGGAATGGCATCTCTATCTATTATAGCTTTGAAGATGTTCAAGATTGAAAATTTCGAATACTGCTAATTAGCATAATTTAAATTGCCACAACTTTTATTTTAAATTCATTATGTGCGCAATGGTCAACAACCCCCTAGTAGAAGTTGGAATGACATCTCTATCTATTATAGTGTTGAAGATATCCAAGATTGAAAATTTCGAATACTGCTAATTAGCATAGTTTAAATTGCTACAACTTTTGTTTTAGATTCATTACATACGCAATGGTCAACAACCCCTTAGTAGAAGTTGGAATGACATCTCTATCTATAATAGTTTTGAAGATATTCGAGTTTTAAAATTTGAAATGCTGCTAATTAGCACGATTTGAATTGCTACAACATTTGCTTTAGATTCATTACATGCGAAATGGTCAGTAACCCCGTAGTAGAAGTTAAAATGACGTCTCTATCTATAATAGTTTTGAAGATATTCAATTTTTAAAATTTCAAATGCTGTTAATTCGCATAGTTTAAATTGCTACAGCGTTTGCTTTATATTCATTAGATGCGCAATGGTCAATAACCCCCAAGTGGAAGTTCGAATCATATCTTTATCTATTATACTTTTGAAGATATATAAGATTTAAAATTTCAAATGCCCCTAATTTGCATAATTTTAAACATCTTCATTCCTTTGTATAAAACGGTCAAACTCCTTGTATGTAGATACAATCATGCAAAGTTTGGAGTTTCTATGGATAATAGTATTTGAGAAAAGTGTCGGACAAATTTGCTGGTAAAGAAGAAAGAAGAAAGAAAGAAAGAAAGAAAGAAAGAAAGAAAGAAAGAAAGAAAGAAAGAAAGAAAGAAAGAAAGAAAGAAAGAAAGAAAGAAAGAAAGAAAGAAATTCAGGAAAAACAAAAAAGTGTGTGTTGACACACACACTTTAATAAAGAACTCGAGGAAAAACAGAGAAGTGTGTGTTGACACACACACTCTAATAAAGAATTTCAGGAAAAACAAAAAAGTGTGTGTTGACACACACACTATAATTAGCCTCCGACTTCTTTTTAAATCCTCTTTTTATCCCCGGCCTCCTTCAGAGAAATAAACCATATTAAAAACAGACGGAGAGAAAGAGAGATTTTGTATGCACGTTCCATGCTGCATACACTATACTAGATGAGGGGTCCAGATGGGCGGTCTTCATAGATCATGATCATGACGAGGTGACGACTGAGACAAGTGTCCTGTTAATGATAAACAAACATCAATCCCAGCATATACTAGAATTTTAAAAAGTGAAACACACACACACACACACGCACACACACACACACACACACACACACACACACAGAACGCCTTAAATGTTTTGAAAATCCATTAGTTTCAACGTTGTATCAGTGATAATACTGTGCATTGTCACATATGAATAAATAAGTCTATCCGTTTCCTAGATTAGACACAGAGGTTGTAAGAGTACACCATGACCGAGGTGATGATGTTACAGTTTGGACGCATGGGTAATAGGGAAGGGCAGTTTCTTAAGTTTCCAGAAACTTCCACTGCACGGCGCGAGTCATCGCTTTCATCTGGGTACTCGCCTGCGGGTAAACATTGGTGTCGGTGCATTTGCAAACACTGTGATAACATTGTATGTATCGGCAATCAAAGTGCCAAAAATGTTTCTTTTCACGTAATAACTGCTAATAAATTTTACCCACACGAAAGATAAGATTGTATTATAGGAGAGCATGAATGCATTTGTTCGTATGTTGTGTTCAAAAAGTGAAAAATCCAGTTGAACCTCGGTGACCGGGAACCGCATTCTGCTTGTTACATTCCTGCGTAGCGCCACGTACTCGACTATGTGAATGGTCGAAAGAAATGCAATAATAAAGAATATTCTTCGACAGTTATTAAGATAATGCAATGATCACATATAACAAAATATCGACATAGCACATAATATGGACTCAACAGCGTGAGGATTTCGCAAGACTCCTGCTGCAAGGATTTAATGTGACCCGGTTCATCGCGAGCGATAATGGAGGACCGAGTAGAATAAAACAACATTCTTCATCGCGTTTTGAGATTAAGAAGTCGATTGTATTTTATTTGCCGGGTGTGTTGTCATTGTGTCAAAAATAAAGACAAGTAGACAACCTCATCAGAATATGTTATTGTAGATGAATTCCCAAGTTTTACAGTGTTACTCTATGTGTGTGGGTGGGTGTGGGGGGGGGTCGGCATGTAGCGTTAAAAGTTAAATTAAAACTAAAATCAAACTCCACAACAATGTGTATTGCGTTGATTCCTTGATTGCATTACTTTCTACAAAAAGTATTTATTAGTGATAACAGTATCATGATTATGAGTTACACTTGGTTATTTTATTCGCCAAGAAAAACGCTCAGTTTGCACCATGCGTTAACACATCATAGTATGCGACGCTACTCAGGTTGACCCGCTATTGTATACCCGGATAAAAGCTGTCCGCAGCGCCACATGGCGGTCAATGAGAGAACGCAGAGTTATTGCTCTACCATATTGTTTCTTGCTAGCCAAGGCGAACTATGTTTGCTTACATAATTGATCTGACAGTGCGACACGCACTTCAATCGCAATTTAACAATAGCGCAAAGTAAGTCTGGTTTGCAGACAAGAAAGTTTCCAATTCCCTCAAAACGGAATTGGAAAAGGGATGGGGCAATTAAGGCAGAGTTCAGTCTTCATGGCTTTGGCTTGGGTGCTGGTATGTAAGGTTGTCAGGAGTGTTAAAGACGTTCGGTACGCTGGTCAAAAGAATTTAGAAATCTCTGGTTTTTGGTGTGAACCAAGATATTGGCATTTGTAACAAAATGCAAGCAAAAACTTGGCATGTCACGGTGCTACTTTTGCCGCTAGGTGGCGCTACATGTAAGGACTACAGAAATTTGATAGCAAACATTATATATGTGGGTAAAAGCAAAAAAATAAATTAAGGATGCAAAAATATGCATAGAATAACTCAGTATGAGTGTACGCAATGTATATCAAGCCTTTTAATAACAAATATGTAGACAAAACATGCTGGAATGTGACTTTAATATCATCTCGTCTTGCAAAAATGTATAAGTGCTCACATTATTTTTAAAGTTTGAAATAGAAAAAATAGTTGCAAATCCCTGAAAAATTGTAGGGGTTTTCCAAAATATGCACTGATTTCATTCAGTAACAAAAAAAGATATCATACAGTGCTATTTTTTCCGCAATTGTACAAAGAATTCATGCATGTTGACTTAATTTGTTCTAAGTTCATAGGTACAAGGTATCCGTTCATTGTCTAACTTCGATACCATATCAATATACATGTATGTAGGTTAAGTAAACGGCAGTACGTCGTTAATTGTATATTCCAGTCATAATATATACTTTCATAGTTTTACTGAGAAGAGGCAAACATTTTAAGATTCTCTCTATAGTGCAATGCAGCAATGTGGAAAAAGAGGTAAAAATAAGAATATCAAAATTATAGTTGCCTTAATACATTGTCGAATGGTAACACAGGCAGCACATTATCAAATATGCCTGTGCCACCTTTTGACGCTGGGGTATTATTGTGGTTCCCCCCCCCCCCCACCAATTGGGACAGCGTTAATCGTACCACATTAACAAGAAATGTAAAGTACACTGGCCAAGCCATAACGTTTTTAGGATTCTGTATTTTTTAGGGACAATTTTTTTTTTTTTTTTACATTCCTCGCATACAAGAGGATAGGCTAGTACACTTAGTTCCACTATTCTACGACCTTGGTTCCAGTTATAACTGTCAGTGTTTACATGTGCATGTTGCATTTGGGGGGTGGGCGTGGCACTTTCGACGGTTGCTTGGTCAGCGTTCGCTGATTGTGTACATGCGTTTTGGTCTACCACTGCCGTGTTTCGACGTAATCTGCCTTGTTTTAAAGCATTAAGTCCTTTGTTTTTCCTATTTGTTAACAAACCGCCCATTCTTTTTCCTTTTCACTCTTCGTAAACAATCCATTTTTCTCAAACGGAACTGTGCAAAATAGGAAAAGCGAACAGCAGCTAGTGCAGGTATCGACAAATACCAGCTCTAACTGTATGGAGGCATTGGACCATAAATTGTTGCGCATATCGCGGTGTACCGAACGTCTTTAATTATATGCCAAGCCTATTTCACTGGTTCTTCTGCAAATTTTGGTCTTTCTCGTGATAAAGGAGACCATACACACTGTCATGCTTTCCCGGGTTTTGCCATTTACATAATTGGGCCTAATGTATAATTTTATTCTGTAGAGATATGTAACCAGTGTTACTTTACAAATGAAGATCTGCAATAAACTGATCGCGACACAAAACCGAAACTTCGCGACTGGGTTGCAGCGATAACGCGACAGATCGCTCACACACACACACACACACACACACACACACACACACACACACACACATTATACATGACCGATCGACCAAGCAAAAAGCAGTGTACAGAGCCACTTTGCAGACAGACTACGAAAAAGAAAAGACATGAGTCACAGCTCTATGGTAGAAATTTATATTTACCTGTTGAAACAAACGTGATATCGTAATTTTTGATGATGTATTGTACTTTTTCTAACAAGATTCTGGTCAGCACACTTGGTGTAAGCTGTAGTTTGGCATTTGAATGTGGGTGGGTTTCCTTGTAGATCTCCATGTGCATTCTTTGGAGTGACATATCTTTTAATATTGTGGTCTCCTGCTAGGGTTTAAACCCCAAAAAATTCCGATAAAGCAAAATCAGATAAAAGATACTCATTTGGTAAGTTAAATGCTTCATCAGTAGAATTTAAAAATCGATGTCCGATATGGAAGCAAGTTTGATCATGCACAGCCACCTCAATTTAGCTTAATTCCGTTTCTTAAATTCCTTAAACATATATAAATCGTAAATGCTTTACAAACTTCGTTGATATGATACCAATAATTGATTTAATATTTTGCCCGATGATAGATGCATATAAGAGCATGCACTTTAATCACATGTAGAAATGTAGCTCAAAACATGCTTGGTGGACTTTATCGTGTAGAAAATAAAAAAATCTGCCATAAAGAGCTCAATTATGTATTACATTGAAAACTATTATATAGCAATCTTTTTTTAGTGATCAACCACCGGAGTTCTGGGACTTATGCCAGTGAAATTCGTGGACACGTTTCGTTGCATCATGCATACCTTGTTCCAGCAACAAATAGTGAATGCTTTTTTTTTTTTTTTTTTTTTTCTTTTTGTTTTTGTTGTTTTGTTTTTGTTTTTGTTTTTCTTTTGTTTTTTGTTTTTGCTTTTTTGTGTTTATTTTTTTTGTTGTTTTTTTTTGTTTTTGTTTTTGTTTTTGTTTTTTCGTATGACATGACATGTTGGGGGGGGGGTTGATATTATAACTTTTATGTCAAAACAATGTATTAAAGACCCATTTTCTCACCGAATGATTATTTTTCCATACGAATACTACCTGTGAAGGACTTGTCCTCTTGGTCCTTGGCGCTGATCATTTTGTCACTAGGATTTCCATGAATCAGCATCAATTTCCTCAGACATGACTGGCTTTAAGTTTATTTGTTTGTTTATTTATATGCTTGTTGGTTTGTGTACAGAGTTTAGTGCAAGGATCAAAGTCTAAAATTTACCGTAAATATTATCATTGATGCAACATGTATTAAAATGTTCTTTCGAATACCAGTTTTACCAGTTCGCTCGATCTTGGTATCATGACCGTCCGCTAAGCAGTGCAGGATATAGTAATAATGATAATAGTAATAAAGATAATAATAACAACAACAACAACAACAACAACAACAACAACAACGAGATATAATAATGACAATAAGAACAATGAATTTGGAAAAGTACCCCGTTACAACAGGGGCACCAATCAAGCGGGGTTATTTCATGGTGCGTCAACACATTTCCTTTGAATTCATTTGTAAAATACAAGTATAAACCAAAAAAAAGTTAAAGCATTCAGTAGATTAATTCCGTTAGCTAACACACGGGAAGGTGTTAAACGGAAGTGAAACAAGCGAAAGCACGATATTGCGAAAATAAGAAAACAAGAAAACGCTAATGCGAAAACACGACATAATTTCTGTCGTGTTTTCGCATTTTCGCCTTCGCGTTTTGAAATTTAGTGTTTCGCTGTAGTGTTTTCTTGTTTTCGACCCAGGAAGAAAATAGTAAAACAAGAAAACGAAAAAACGCTAACACGAAAACACGAAAATGCGAGTGCGAAAACACGACATAATTTCTGTCGTATTTTTGCTGTTGTGTTTTCGCATTTTCGCCTTCGCGTTTTGAATTTTAGTGTTTTCGCCTTCGTGCTTTCTTGTTTTTGCTGTTCTGTTTTCTTATTTTCTTGCTTTCGCCTTCGCATTTTTATGGAGGGAGAAAAATATTTTACTTGGCACTTTTGTGCCACCATAGCCAACCGACCGAAATTGTCAAGAACCTGTGTTGCACAATGGTCAGAGTGGATAGCTTACATTCGGAAGGCGACGGGTTCGAATCCATATGTCTCACCCCATTATGATATAATATACTTTAAGCATACAAGTCTTATTGAGCAGCTCAACGATGTAATAGGAAGAAGGAAGGAAAGAAAGCAAGAAGGAAGGAAGGAAAGAAAGAAAGAGAGAGAGAGAGAAAGAGAGAGAGAAAGAAAGAAAGAAAGAAAGAAAGAAAGAAAGAGAGAGAGAGAAAGAGAGAGAGAGAAAGAAAGAAAGAAAGAAAGAAAGAAAGAAAGAAAGAAAGAAAGAAAGAAAGAAAGAAAGAAAGAAAGAAAGAAAGAAAGAAAGAAAGAAAGAAAGAAAGAAAGAAAGAAAGAAAGAAACTGCCCATATCCAACATGTGACCCATAGTAGAAACAATAGATGCTCTGCTATGAGGACGGGTTGAAGCTCTTTGAATGTAAAAGACAGTCAATTTTAGAAATAAAAACATGTACACATGTGCCATAAAGTGCTCATACCTGTAGATTTGAGCTTATATTGAAACGTTATCAGTGTTATTGGAATATGTAGTATTATAAGAGTATGCTTTAATTCATTTACGATCAACTTGTTATGACCGTGTCCCACATTTATATTTCTGTTAAACCCCCCAAATGGTTCAAACGTATTTAGGTACGTGAATCTATACGTATACGCATAAACATGTAGCACTACTGGCAGGGTAGTGTCTCTTTGAAACAGAAGGTAGTGAGTTCGAATCTTGTGGTAGTCATAGGGCCTATATTTATAAATTTAATGTCTAGGTGATATATATATATATATATATATATATATATATATATATATATATATATATATATATATATATGTATGTATGTATATGTGTGTGTGTGTGTGTGTGTGTGTGTGTGGACAGCTGATTTTTAATTAAGCCAAACTTTTGTCAAATTTCAACCTCACGAGAGGAGTTCATATCGGTGTTGCCTGCTCCCCAATCGTTTTTTTTCTTTCAAGATATAAAATAAGTGTAAACCTACACCAACAAACTTAACGTATAAGCATAATTTTGCACATATAATTTTGAGTGACCCACAAGTCTAACTTGGGTTTTTAATCGCTCGTCACATTTTAACTTAAGTTTATTTATCTGTTATTGTTAACTAGTTGTCAAAATTTAGTGTGTCATGGCAGATCTTTAGATTTGTTTTATTTATTTATTAATTTATTTGTTTATTTATTTATTTATTTATTTATTTTTTATTTATTTATTTATTTATTTATTTATTTATTTATCTATTTATTTATTCATTTATTTATTTATTTATTTATTTATTTATTTATTGTTTGTTTGTTTGTTTGTTTGTTTGTTTGTTTGTTTGTTTGTTCGTTCGTTCGTTCGTCCGTTCATTTATTCATTTTGTTTGTATTGAATGACGGTTCCCCAATTTTTATCTTATTACGATTATAAGTGCTGTTATCGACTGGTACTCGCATTTTTTCGCGAATGACAGACCTTCAAATTTTATGCCGTATTGCAGCTCTATGTCAAACGAAACTGAACTTCATTTTGTATTTAATTACTTCGTGATATGTGATGCTTGGAAGCAGAATTACAAGAAGTTTCGGCTGTTTAAAATAATGTGAAGTGTCAAATGAAACTCATCCCTTATATTATGACATGGTATCCTATAATCATTATTATTGCACTGAGGCAAGCAAGATACTTGCCCAGTCTTGAATTCAACACAAAGACTCTTAAGAGCCAGGTATGGTTAATATGCGTATCACAAAACCTGCAAAACTCATTTGATAGGAATGTGGCGGCTTGCGCAGCGTTTCAGACAGCGTTAGTGAACACGTGATTTGGACACAACAGATCCTAATACTTGCTGTAATTTCAGGATGAGATGCCGAAAATATTCGATTTGACGATACCATCGCCCCCACAAGAACTAAGTAGCTTTAGGTTTAACGATGATAAATTTTTCCACTAAAGACTACTAAAGTTACTGAAAAAATGCCATTTTTTTAATCGTTAAATTAAGTTTGTTTTTTTTAGAATATATCAAAATAAATTAATATTGCTGTAGTGATAAAATATGCCAAGATCAACACATATGCGAGATTTGATTTTTTAATCGACAAGTAAATTATTTTGAAAAACGAAAAATCTTCGAAATGTCTGGTATTACTAATTATTATTAGTGAATATAAATATAATAAATAGTATGGTATATGCTATCACAATGTGCAATTTAAGTCATAGGAAAAGAGGAAGAAGAGTTTTGTATGCAAAGAATGATAAGATACTGGGGTATAAGAAGGGCACATGGTACTCGTTGCCTTTTCGACAATTTTTGACGACTTTGAGTAAAATGGTCCTATCTATGATTAAGCTTGATTTTTACATTTCAAGTTCATCATTGTAGCATTTATTACCTGTCTAGGAGCAGAGAAGCATTATCATAGTATGGAAAAATTAATTGAATGTATGTTTGGTGTGGTGAAAGCAATATAAATATGATAGTCTGCTAACAAGCAATCGCAAATGGCACTAAAATGAACTATTTTGCCGAAAAAATGTGATGTTTAAAGATACCGTTTCCTTGGCAACCAAAGACAGGTAACTGAAAACAACAGGGCAAAATAATTTTAGGGGACCCTAAAGATAAATCAAAATCGTGTTGTAGCTATCTATACGATGGGGTAATTAAATTCTCTGGCCGCTCGCCTAATTACTAAATCTCGTGTGGCGAAGTCAATCGTTGGCATATGCATGTGATTATTCTCCGCAGGCTTACTATAAGCACTGATATTACTTTTTTTCAACTTAAAGTTATATCTAGTATTGTCAAGGTACTAACTCGTGTGTACTGCATAATTGGTGTTAGTCTGAATATCTTAACTGAATGTTTTCCATCATGAAGAAGCACAAAAAAGGCGACAATCTCTCTCCCTGTCTGTCTGTCTGTCTGTCTGTCTCTATATCTCTCTCTCTCTCTCTCTCTCTCTCTCTGTGTTATTAGTGTAAATGGTTTTGAGAACGTAATGATTAAATTAATATCGTGATCTTTCTTTAAAGTTTTCCGATGAATACACTGTTATTACTTGTCTACATTTATCACTGCTCATGCATCCTGACGACATAGTTTTGATGAGCGTTTCTGCTACGGAGCTACCAATGCTCGACCCTGGTGTAATAGACGTAGTTTTGACTGTCTTCCTTTCGTGAAGTCAAGTGAAGGCAGAAACTGTCTTAAAACTCTTTCATTGTCAGGTATCGTGACGGCGCCGAGGAGTCTTCTGTAGCCGACCATGTGTCTTTTGCCATCTTGAATGCCAAGAAAGAAGGGGTGCAATCACGTGGTTCCTTTCCACCCGAGATTGCACACGCTTTTCAACCTTTTGACGCACGTGTATCTTAGAACGTTGCATGCATAAGTTGCATGCAAGTCGCTTGTGATTTCTCTCTGAGATTGCGACAGGCAACATACGACAAAAGTTGTTCCGTGTATTTCCGCCTTTATAGTCCTCCAAGATCTATCACTCACTCGCAACAAGGTCGCAAAATATCCGCTACTGACCTGCCACCTACCGTCACACCACCACCACATCCGTAAGTGGCCAGCCAACTGCCCTTCATACAGAGGGGCCATATACACGCAACAAACCCGCCAACAATGTCAGAACCTTGTCAATGACGAGCCAAATAGTCGTAAGGTAACCGTGAAGAACATAGACTTTTTCTGGTTCTTTTATGCTTTGGTACACGGGAAGACCACGGACATCATTTTTTTACCACGCCACACCATGGCAGTGATCCGCCAGCCGGTGTAAACATAGCATAAAGAACCAACATGTATGTTGAATACATACGTAGTAAGCGAGGTCATATATATATATAATATATATATATATATATATATATATATATATATATATATATATATATATATATATATATATATATATATATGTGTGTGTGTGTGTGTATAAATATATATATGTATATATGTATACACACACACACATATATATATATATATATATATATATATATGCAATTAAGGTTATGAATGGCCCTTATTTGTTTAATTTTCAGTCTATAGACTTTTGCAGACGATGTACGAAACTTCACTCTGTCTCCTATGTATATGCAAAATTGAAGTTTCTCGATCGCATGTCCGCGGTTAAGCCGCAAGTGGGAAGAGAGACAGGGAAAAAGAAAGTATGTGTTGGCACACAGACATAGCAAAACAGTAACGGCTAGATACAGCGGCTGGTTCAAATTTCATACACATAGTCAAGGAACTGGTGTTGACACATATTATATACAACTGCTGTCATGTCAGCCTCCCTATTAAATAAATATAATAATATGCACAAGAAGAAATACTTGAATGCTGTTTCATAAAGTATGATATGCCAAAATCCAACATTAAGCGATGGTTATAATTGCTTACATTATAAATTGTCTTGTCATAAAATAGCTCTTTCGTCGTAATTATACACGAGTGCGCCCTTGTGTAATTTCCTCCCAATACAGTTCACATTAATGTTAAAGGCAAACGAATTGTAAAGTGTCATGAGAATGCCTGAAAACTGGGATGATATATTTTGTGTTCTTGACACTATCTTTTTATCCGTCACACATTATAAGCCCAATTACATTAGGCCTACATGGCTGCCTTTCCAATGTACATTGAGTCCATTATTTAGCCCCTCCTTTCCTGGCTGTAGTTTGAGACCGCCTTGGTGCAATCAAGCTGGCACGTAAAATTTGGAAAGAACTGGCATTGGCTGGGGTAGGGGTGGTACGGGAAGCCATAAAAAGTTCAATGGTTACAAAATAAACGAAAGTAATTTCGTTTTGGGTCAGAACTCCCTCCCCCCTGAAACTAAACTTTATATTGAAACTTCGATCTCCCAGAATGTGTACTGTAGCGGTCACAAATTACATAGTGTATTGCCACTATAAAAAGGTAATATTGTGGTGTATTTAGGATGGCTTTTAAAGATTGGGATTACTACCATTCTACAACTTGAGGAGAGGACTCACATCCCTGGATGAATGATTGATATTGAATATTTGTCAAATAAGAGATATTTTACTTTTCGCTATTTGAACAACCCGTTGAAACTGGCGCTCGATCATCGCGGAAAAACGGTGTTTTTCTGTTTGCAAGTTAAGATTGTGATAATTTTTGCTTACAATGATTTTGTGCGATAGAAAACTACATCGACTTTTAACCCCGTCCCCCCAACTAAATTAGGTTTGTTTTTTATCGCACATCGATCTTTTGATGGCTTCCCTAAATGTGAACGCCTACATGGCATATGTACCCCTAATATGCCCATCAATTGGGCTTGAAAAGAAGTAAAAAGGAGTGCAAGTGGGGGACGTGAGAGCACGCAGGACAGCAAGGCAGCTGCACCAAACTCACTCGTAGACTGAACCCCAAACAGGACGAACACCTTTACATGTGAACTTTCATTTGTCATTCAATTTGCACATAGAAAAAGCCGATAGCTGTCGAGAAAGTCGTTGTTTCAATATAACACATCAAATATTAAGGTACTCAGTCAAGACAAAAAATGCGTCATCGCCGCCATCGCAGCTTCGTATCTCGAAAAACAGAAAGGGATTTTTATATGCGTTTCCCCAAAGAGAGGTAAACACATAGCACAGCCTTTGATACACCAGTTGTGGACCACTGGCTAGTGTGACAGTCTTTACGTACCACTCGTCCTGGGATCCAATCTTGAGCGTCTAAAGGCAACTTCAAAACCAAATACACAAAGGGAACAATTGATCTATTTTATATTTCACGCCTTTTTACGGATATGCTTGCCGCTTAGCTGACCCTTAAAGTCTGTTTTGCTATTTTTCCCCTTTTCCTTTCGCTATTTATCACGATCTACATTATACTATGTAAACCTATGACACAATAAGTGTACTGCCTGTACGAAATATATAAATATATATATAAATGTATATATATATATATATATATATATATATATATATATATATATATATATATATATATATATATATATATATATATATATATATATATATTTATATGGTCAATTACAGACGACAGTTGTAAGTCGGTGTCGAGTTAACTCAGGATTTAACCTGGGGTTGAATTTTTTTTTTCTAATTGTACACGTCAGGTGCTGTGTTAACCTGAAGCTGAACCCTGAGTTAACACTGAATTTGTCTGCTGCTTGGTTTAACACCACAGTTAAAAACTGCGATTCACCAATGAGACTTAATAAAGGTTGTGTTTTGTGTTTCTATTACATAAGAGTATTTTGTGTGATAAGAGTTCTGGTCATTGTGAAGCTGAATGTTAAATCAGTGAAAGACAAATGGGTGCTGATTGAAATATCTGCTATCTGGAGTGGATAGATGACCTTGATGCTTGAAAGGCTGTAAACGAAGGCAAGAATAGTGCAGGACAGAAGTAATCTGTTTCACAAATAAGATGATGACGGATTCCTCTTCTGTTTGCACTTTTCAAAACCAGTCGTTATAGATATTCTACAGTCGGTAGAAACACAGCTGTAACGTGTGCAGATAAAGAAATGTTCAAGTCCTTTAGATTTTTTGTTTGTTTGTTTGTTTTTGTTTTTTTTTTCTTTTTAGTTTTTAGGTTTTTTGGATATCACTGCAGTTCTGTGGGAGTGGTGATGCTGATTTAATTGGAGAATATATACATTGTAAGCACTGTTAGCAGGGTGGTGAAGACCTGCAGCAGAGCACTGGCTTTGTAGTACAGCCAGCACATCTTTTTCCCACAGGAATAAGATGCTAGGAGAAATCAGGAATCATACATACATACATACATACATACATACATACATACATACATACATACATACATACATACATAATGTGTCATTAAAATTGATTTTGTATGACGGTGAATGCAAATGCTTATCTGACCTTGCATTTCTTATCAGCGTAGCAATCTGTTTACACATATATGGATATATTTAAAAAAAAATGAGTGAGCTGTAATCGCCTCATTTTTTTACCGACTAAGGTGGCATGACCATGCAATTCTGCATCAAAAAATTCATTTATGAGACTACAGATTTGTCGTTGAAGAAGTGTGACCACCTTTGGGGCATGGATGACATTCCGACGGACTGCGTTCTTCGTCCTTTTTTTATTTTTCTTTTTTTTTCATCACCAAACGTTTGCTTTGCCTTTCTTCTTATGTTTTTTCAAAGCATACCTCAACGGCTTTTTTGTTCTTGTTGACACGCCATGTCTTGCATTGAATTTGCTTGTTAATGTGTTCCAGACTTTTTCCCTTTTTTTGTCGCCATTCTGCCATCATTTGTTGCTGTTGTTGCTGTTGTTGTTTTCAATTGTACCTTTACGTTCCTGCACTTATTTCAAAAATGTTTCTCTTTCCAACGATGTAGACTTCACTTTTTCAACCATGTTTTTTCCAAATGACAGGATATATGTTCACACTTGTACATGTGTATCAGTGCACACTACCAGAATAACGAAAGTAAGACAAGTTTCATTCGACGTGGACCAGGGGGAAAGAATAACCAATGGGAATTTATTGAATCCGGTATCAACCTCGACTTGTATAACCTGCACTTAAGAGAACCGTCAGCAAACCAGCTGTTGTCACACAACTACAGGCTTAACCCGGAGTCAAGCCAGGATTTCACAACTCCTCCATGCCAAAGTTAACTCTGGGTTCAGCACAAGGCTAACAGAAATGTGTGCAACTGGCATTAAGATCATTTTAGATTTGGCTGGTGGCCTCACAGGCAAGGCGAAAATGAAAGGCCCTAGGTCTGCGAAGCAGGCAACTGGTATGACTATGACTTCTTGAAAATGCTCTTCGCATTACAAGTTTCAATTACGAGGATTTGATTAAAAATTAACTGGAGATATTTTGTCCAAATATCTTTTTTGTGCAAGATACAAGTGAGGCAAACTTTTATTTATGACAAAAAGTTCAGAGACTTGTGTAACTCCTTCAATCAGCAGTAAAGTTTGTTAAACGTTTGTTTCACACGATAATCGAGTGACATTCAAACCAGGTAGGATTCTCTTCTGAAAACTAAAAGTTTACATATATCTACATTGCATTTACAGTTATATTGTATGTGTGCTCTGTGGGCCACTTAGCCCTAAATAAAAGAATTGAATGATATGCAATTGAATTGAATGTGCCCGCATTTTTGTCCATCACTGACAGTACAGGTACGGGGATGTACATGCTGACAATTAATGGCGTCTCTTTCTTTCTAGTGCACAGAATGACCCAAAACCAATTAATTTGCTTTAGTGTCACGTCAGTTTCTATGCAAGTCATGTAGTCTAGCTTTCAGTGTGCAGTGCACAGGCGGAATGCGTGCTCCCCATAGCAGGTAATTTAGAATCATGGTATCTTCCACAACATCGAAACGTTGGCTGACACAACCTGGAAGTGAAATCTGATGAAACACTAACCAACAGAGTATAATATCTATAGTTAAATCAACAATATATAGGAAGCCATCAACTGTCGAAGATATTTCGCAGATGCATTTTCACCTTATGTCGAGCATAATACCTTTCTGTACGATTCTGCATAACTAGAATGTTACCCCCCCCCCCCAAAAAAAGCATTAACAGATTCAATACTTCTTGTGAGAATGTTGCAAGCTCAGCATTATTTTAAACACTGTTTGTAAAATTGATATATGAGTGTCAGCTGTCACGATAAGTAGTGCATTGGTTCATCCACTTTAACATTCAAATGAGTCTGCAATTTGCAACCTGACAGACGAATGCCTTAAAAACTGCCCAGGTGATGAGCGACATTTAACATGGACGAATAGATATATGTATATAGATATTACGATATCGATTCCGATTAATGTATGTACAGAGCTTTACGTGCTTAAAAAATCATTGCGTTTCCTTTCCTCTACTGGGAAAAAAATAGTGCCAAACCAAATTTTTGTCTTGATGTCGTTTCTGATTCTGCGCAAGTTATGTGGCCTAACCTTCATGACTAATGCTCTGAAGAAATGCCCATAAAAGGGACTTTGGAGTCACATATATCTTCCACATCCGCAAAAAACGGGCTGTTACAATCACGAAATATAATATGATTAAATATTATCCAAGAGAACAGACCATAATATCTCCAGGTAATTTAACAACACACAGGGAGCCATCAACTGCCAATGATGTATCGCAAATGCATTTGCACCTCCCCTATATGATAGGCAGCATTATACCTTTTCTGTACGATTCTCCGTCAGTAAATATAAGATATCAAAGGAAAGACAATTTTTTTTTCTTGTAGGTGTGGAGCTCTGATGCAATAGTGCGCCATTCTAAGCTAAAATAAAATAAAATAAAGTAAACAAAAACACGCACAGATACAGACAGGCAAGAAAAGGACACAGATAACACTATACTATAGCACGGATATGTATACAGAATTTGGCACGTCGGCAGTAGTTGTGCAAGGTCGCACAAATAAATTCTTTATAAGCTAGCTTCAGATACATCTTTGTTCGTTGGGACAATGAGTTTACAAGATGAACAAACATCTGTCGCTTTCCGCAATTTGAATTGGACATTTCTACTCCTTAAATTTACTCGAGAAAAAACTTCAAAGAAACACTTTATTAGCCCCATGGAGCAGCCGATTTATTACGTCAAATTGCTCTCAGACATTTGGACAGACACCAATCGGTTTGAAATTTCACAAATGACATACATTTTACAATTGAAACTGACCACAAATGAGCCAAATGATAAATATAAATGCATGTAGGCTCTTCATCCATCACATAGTAATTTACCACTGTATAAATGAATCAAATTGTGACGTGAAGAAAACAACAAATGTATTAGTAATTGAATCCCCCATCAAACCAAAAAGCCGCCCAGAAAAAAAAACCTAGAGATAAAACCAAAATAGGTAAAAAAAAAAAAAACGATGGAAACCTGTGTTTGGAGCATGTAAATATCCTCCCAGGGTACCCGATGCAAAACTCCGTCTTTGATAACAAATACAATTTTAACATTGAATTGTAAAATAAGAAGGCTGTGTGAAAAACCCGTAGTCAGCTGACTTAAGAAATTCATCACGGTAGCAGCACTCTGGCCTTAAGAATGAGGTCAAGGTCGCCCATGTACTGTGCAAGTTTGGCCTTTACAAAAGACCATCACCATGAACCACACCAAGGTCATAGCATGAATAGATCTCAAGTTATCAGGTGAATAGTAAAATGCAGTGAAGTGATTCTGTAACCTTCGAAATAAGGTAAAGGTCATCCATGCCCTAGGTAATATTGGCCCGCTGAAAGGACGACCACCATGTGCAATGTCAAAGCCATAGATCAAATAGCCCTTACCTCATCACGCTAACAGCAAACTTAATGTGTTAAGAGTTGTGACTTGGAGAATGCGGTCAAAGTCACTGGTGTACCATGTAAGTCTGGCCCTTTTAACCACAAGGGTCAATTTCGAAGCAATTCGCCAAACGATTTGACACAAGACTTTTGTCAGTTTTGTCAAAAAAATAAAATTCATCGGTTAAAAATGCACACATTTTATAGAGACTCAACAAAGACGCATCCCAACAAGTTTGAAGTGTAACTGGCCCATACTTTTGGAGAAGTCAGAAAAAGCGAAAACACACAAAACTTCAAAAGCAAATAGATTACATTGCAGCACTCCTGTTGAACAAATACATGTCTAGGGATTCTTATATATGTCCCTATGCAATCTGAGAACAATTGGCCACGCGGCTTTGCAGAATTTTTACGATTTTGGTAGATATTCATTAAAAAATCCGAAAATCATTGGAGTATTATCATCTGTAGTTGAGACCGAAACAAGGTAAATTCCTAGTAAGTTTTTAATAAATCTGGCCAGCGGTTTTGGAGAAGACGAAAATGTGAATTACTACAATTGCATCCCCCACCTCCATTGATTGACACAGTAATGAATGTATACTTTGACCGATAAGTACCCAAACTGAAAATTTCGTTAACAATCAGGAATCTATAGCAATGCCAATTTGCGGACAGTTTTGTGTGACCCTTCATCAAGAAAGATTAACGCCAAGTTTCAGCACAATCTGAGTGACTGTTTCGGAGAAGAGGTCGGAAAAAGTGAAAATCCATAAAAATTCGTACAAAAAGGCAGCGCCACTGTTAAACTAATTAAGCTCTGGTGGTACCAAGAAATGTCCTAATGTAATTCTACGCATTTAGCACACCAGTTTCAGTTTAGCTTTTTTAAGACTTTTCCCCAAAATGACCCCCCCCCCCCAAAAAAAAAAAAAAACACACAGAAAGATCACTATTTGAACCAACCCGTTAGAGAATCAAATTACTGGATGCATAAATAGACTCATACAACAATATAAGAGTAAGAGGACAATATTGTTCAAACAATTATCCATTTATAGAACATTAACATGAACAAAAACTTGACATTTGCAATAGTAATACCTGAACTGAGTATCAAGGAAACATTTACTCATTCCATTCATGTCCCTGATTTTTCAGTATATTTGAGGTCCAGAAATTTTAATTCTTCATAAACAAGTCCATGTGCCAGCTTGCCCAGTATACAGGCCGCAGCTGCCAGAAGGGCACGCGCAGCATCACTCACTTGGCAACACAAACACCTTCGTCCGAGGGCATCACTACTGTGTGGAATGAGTCATACCATAACACTCTTAGCAATTGATGAGCTTTACATATTGTAATTATTCATAAAATAACTTTCGGTCAACTACCAGCTTGCCTAGCTCAGCCGTTTTATTATTTTTTTAAAATTTTATTTAATTGTCTTGGAAGCCACTCTGCAGCTGCCGCAAGGGCAGCTGCAGGGTGGCTTGTCGCATAGATAAGGCGGCTACAGCATGCCCAGCCCAGCATTGCCAAAAAAAAAAAAAAAGCACCGACCATGGCCCGTTCATATGCATCAGGGTAGCCACTCTATGTCCCATTATTCAGAAATCCTTCACGTCTTAAAAACATTGATGCCAATAAAGTGGCACAATCTTATCTTATCCAGCCCACACTTTTTGCTTCATTTTAATTTCAAACTGTATTTATCTTCGTTTTTTTTCAGCAGAACCATTAGTTCGAGTGCCATTGTCCAACATACAAATATAACATGCATACACATCAATGATAAAAACTTATATCGATACACTTTGCATTTTTTAGGGATTCTCATTTACTTACAAATTTATCCCCCCCCCCCCCCACTTCTGTATCTTTATCATTTTTCATCATTCATTGAATCTAATAAAATAGGCAACTTATTGGCAGTCCCAAAGTTGTATTAAGGCGCACCAGATCTTTATTCCAAATAAAAATGTCATCTCTCAGCCAGCAATTTAAGGCACTTAGTGTACTTTTTAACCATCACCTAAAAAACACGAGTTCTTTCCCTTTTGTCAATTTTTGTTTGCAAAATGTTGTAAATTTGTCAAAATACATACTGCAAGTGAAATTAAGTGCACATATTGAAAGCCTTTACATACTTTCAGGCCTTGCTGTAGAGAATACAAACAATTTGACTCAAAAGAAAGCATCCATATATTTACAATTTTCAGCAACAATTCCCTTCCAATTTTGCATAATTTGAGCATAATTTAACAAAACTTTGCTGCAAACACAATTATGTTATTAATAGTCCACTCATTTATTAGTCCACTTCCAATTTATAAAGGTATATGGCTTTATCTTCCACGAAAAACAGACCATTCTTCTAGCATTTATGATTTTTTAGAAGAAAGTACTTCACACATCAGAAGGCCTGGTTTTGAAGCAAAATTTGACCTAAATGGCTACAAAATATACACAAAATTACCATGCTAACAAGCTTGACACTAAATTGTTTTCTCTACCACAAAAGCTGCAAAGATGCCGACGCCATCAAATGGTCTAGTAAGACTGAGCTAGTTGATTCCTTTTGGGGATATAGTAGTATTTTATGCACCTAGTCATGCGCTATAGAATGTATTTTGCATGTTACCCCAGATTCAAGTTTCCGTGAGACAATTGACCACACACACAACAGCCCCATTAACACAACGCAATCACAGTGTTACACATTAGCAGTCTAATTATTCATATATGGTTGGAATAGTACCTTTTCTTTAGTAGCACCAACACCACACAAAAATAACATGTAGAAGTTGGAACGCTTTAACTTTCAAATGAATATCAAAACCTTTCCTACTGAATATTCCCATCATTAAACAATATTTTGATCCGAAGCTGCAACGAATACTATCCAGGGGAGATAGTGTAATTCAAGAGTTTTCTTGCCATGGGTTGCCCATGTACGGCCGTTTTCAAGGGCATCAAGTACATTAAAGTGTTGCCTTACATACAGTTGAATGTGCAAGGGCAGAATCCTATATACCCAAATGTAAAGAAAGACGATATCCTAGCCAAGTACCTGGCAAACGACCTAGAGTTGCCGTTAATGTTTGACTACCTTTATGCATGGACGTAACAGAAGAGACCATGCTTAACGTTAAATTATGTAACAGTAAAGCTAGGAAATATCTCATCAATCTTTAATGTTTCAGGTTAACACCTCTATGATTGTTATTTTGAGTACACGTGTTTATTATTTATATGAAGACCAGATGAGCTCTTCAATTGTTTGGTTTTTTTTTTCTTCATATTTTCTACTTTTGATTTTGTAGCATAATATACATAGGAGCTGCATGATACTTAACTCTTGTGCACGGTGTAATTCACCATCGTCCATATATAAATCGTGGCCGTTTACATTTCAGTTTTGAATCTGATACACATTCGATATCGCTTTTTCACTTCTGTCTAATGAAATGAAAATGTATTCCACATGTACTTTTGAAAATGTGTATTTGGCCATACGTCCAGCGATATATTGATATGCACATGATCTATCCTGTGATATCTTAATGCATTGTGCCTCATGCATACTCCAGATATGGCCAAATGTGTCCGGCTGTCTCTTCATGGATCGGTACTTGTTGCATAGATGTAGCTGTATGTTTTTGTACGAGGTGGTATGTGGCTGGCCAAAATACATATGCCCTTCATTTATTATCAAGTTCTTGTTATGATCTCATCGCATTAATTTTTGTTCAACATTCATATATCATAATTTATTGTCCGTGGTAAATTCAACTTATTTGTAATCAGGTTTGTTCTGACTCACGACTTCAGTGGCTCACTAGTACCTACTCACTGGGCAAAATACATATGCCCTTCATTTTATTATCAAGTTCTTGTTATGTTCTCATCGCATTAATTTTTTTCAACATCCACATATCATGATTTATTGTCCGTGGTAAATGCAACTCTTTTGTAATCACGTTTGTTCTCACTCACGATTTCAGTGGCTCACTAGTACATAAACAAAGGCTGAAATAAATTGTATGACATGCACAGGTTTGTTTACTGGATCCACGTGATTGAGTGCTTTTGTTTGTGTCAAATGATAAATCAACCTGATTTACATGCACATGCACATTCACACACGTATGTACATGTACATAAACTATACATGAACTGCGCGATTTCTGCGGTGAGGTACTTTTGTCATAATTATACTACTTTGGGTACTGCCAATTTTGGTTGGTCACATCTCATCTTTGAAATAATGTACTTCCATCATATCTGATGCAATGCATGTAGTTGCATGCTACTTGCTTGTTGGAAGAATTTTCTTCTTCTATAATCTACTAAATATATATGTAAGTAATAGAACTGGTGAAATTGCAACAAACTAGTATTTGATTTGTTTGACCTCGTATGAAGTAATTTTTTTTTTGCTAAAAGATTTTTTTCTTTGAGAAGGCTGATATTTTTAGTTATTGAAATTGAAATTGCTGAGATTATATGATTTGGTATGCTTTTGGTCCATTATATCAGAATCGCACCTCATCCAAATTCTTGGTCAATCTGATATTTACTATGAAATACGCGGTGTAGACCTACAGCAAATATCTTAATGGGAGTGTTCTCAATCTGTTATATACCTTTAGTTTTTGCATCGTAGAGTTCTCCCATCCAACTGGGGTGTACTTTTACTGCAGTCATGTTTCACATAGGTTAACTTTTTTATGTATTATTTTTTGACGTTTCACACATGTACAGATCTACATTTTTCCTTGATGCAAGTTTCTGCACACTCACAATGTTTCTTACTCACATCTGATTTGTATTTATTTACTTGCTTCAGTTCAATGATTTTGATTCGCCCTTTTATTTCCAATATAGCTACAAATGGTGCATTATCGTCAACATTCTATATTTTCGCAATTATAAGTACAAATGTTTTGGTTAGAAATGTCTTAAAAATTTTGGTGGCGTTGCATAAACCAACCTTAACGAAATATTACACAATGGTGATGATTTGGAGAATGCGATATCTGTTGCATCTGAATCCCTTATATAGATACTAGTTCCTTAAGTAACTTTCTGAAATCCTTTTCTCACAATTTTTCTGTCCTGGGTATAAACATTCAATCCTTGAACGCGAAATTTGATAAACTGAAGGTTCAACTAAATGAGCCATCTGACAATAATTTTGAATTTAGTGCCATCTGTCTCCAGGAAGCGTGAGTTGGTGATGAAGATTGTGATGTGGCACTCTTCAATCTTAATAATTTTACTTCCATTTCTCTACCTGGAACCTGAAGTTTTCATGAAAGTTACCTTATATATTTATATAGGAATTTTCAGCACAATGTTCGCAATTTATACACACCAAATAGACTATGGGAAGGTCAGTTCATAGATATAACAGGCAATGGCTTAAAACATATAGTAACTTTGTGCAATATATATATATATATATATATATATATATATATATATATATATATATAGACCCCCTAGGAAGCGAGATGAGGATTCATTTATTACTGATATTGCACCTTTACCTGAAGATTTATCCAATGAACGCTCTGAAAAACTGATTGTGGGTGATTTTAATATTGACATGTTGACAACAAACATAAGAGAACAATATTCTGATTTTCTTGACTTAATGCTAAACAATGATCTTTTGCCAAAAATCACCTTACCAACTCGTTTCGCTGAGAAACGTGCCACCATCATTGATAACATATTTTTAATCTGTGCCATAGCACGACGTCTTGCCGATCATCTTCACTCATTGGTCTGATCATCTGCCCTATTTTACTTGTTTAAATTAAAAAAATTATCCTGAAGGTCCACCTCAATTCATAAAAATTCAAACCAAAGATGCCGAATCCACAAGGAATTTTTATCAAGAACTAGATCGAGTCAGTATAATGTCTACTCTTGACCACGATCCAACCTACGACCCAAATCACAATTGTAATAGGTTGGTTAGTATTATCCAATAGGACAAGGAGAAATATTTGCCCACTAAAACAATAAAATTTAACAAACGTAAACATAAATTCTCACCCTGGATAACAAGTGGAATCTTGCCATCGATATAATATAAAGATAATCTCTACTGGGAATAAAAATGTACAAATCCTGAGTCCTATCAATATCAGGTAATCAAGCATAATCTGAAGACCTACAATTATATTCTAGATAAAACTATCCGTCAACGAAAGCAAACCTACTACCACCACCAGTTTAACAAATCTAAAACTGATACTAGACAGATATGGGACACAATCAAGCAAATACTTAACACTAACAAAATTAAAAAGATTTCCCCTTATTTTCAAAGTGGATGGGACAAACATATCTCGTAAAAGTGAAATTGTGAAATCGGTTTAATAAGTTCTTTACTGAAATTGGCCCTCCATTAGCTCCTAATTTAAACACAACAAATGTTTCTAACTTTGTATATTGCCTTACTGAGCAACATGCCATCACATTCTCTTTTACCCAAGTATCTGCAACTGATATTATAACGGTCTTTGAGAGGTTCAAGCCCAAAACCAGCACAGGTCATGATCTTTTTTCTATGAAACTTCCCAAGGGTGCCAGCACAACTTTAGCTGAGCAATTGGCATTGATTATAAACCAGTCATTATTCAGTGGCATCTTATTTGATAATTTGAAATTTGCTAAGGTATTATCCATACACAAAAAGGGGACGACGATAATTACAGGCCAATCTCGCTTCTCCCGGCTTTATCTAAAGTCATTGAGAAAGTTGTGGATCGCCCATTATACGATTTTTTTCTTCAATTATTTATGTTCTGGAAGTCAGCATGGTTTCAAGCAGTTACATTCTACAGAGACTGCTGCATTAGAATTCATAGATAGACTCTACCAATTTCTTGACTCTGGAGAAATAATTATAAGCATTTATCTTGATCTATCAAAAGCGTTAGACACTTTAGATCATGATACCCTTCTCTGTAAATTAAAGTACTATAGTATTCGAGACACTGCATTACAGTTGTTTAAAAGGTATCTAACCTATAGATCTCAGTTTGTGGAAATGAACTATGTGCATTCGGAATCTTTACCCATCGCAACGGGTGTACCAGCAGGATCAATCTTAGGTCCCCTACTCTTTATTTCATATATTAATGATATTCACTTGTACCTTAAAAATTTTGATGCAACACCATACGCCGATGACACGGCGCAATTTAATTCTCTGTTCCCTTTCAATTACAATGGTGGTACTGGCGGGGGAAACCTTTGTCATGACGTAGACATCGAATTAACAGAGGTACATAACTGGCTTGTGGCCAATAAATTGTCTCTGAACATCTCTAAAACTAGATTGATGGTTTTCCACTTTCCTCAGCGTGAACCAGATCTTAACATCGATCTCAAACTAGACGTCATCTCCATTGAATGAACTACTGAATTCGACTGTCTGGGATTATGAATTCATGAAAACGTTATCTGGGCTGCTCACATTAATAAAATAGCTAACAAACTTTCTCGAATCATAGGTGCTCTAAAAGGCTTCAAAATTTTTGCCCACGCAAGGACTTATATTGATCTTTAATTCATTATTTTCACCACATCTAAATTAGCTATTCTTGCGATGGGTCATAGATGTGATGGTGTTGTCAAGTTACAAAAGCAAGCAATCCGTTTAGTCAACTGATCAGCCCAAAACGCACATACTGAACCAATTTTCAAACGACTAAAATTACTGAAAATTCAGGATTTATTATATTAAAGGGCCCTAAAATTTTATTATAGATACAATCCTAAAAAGCTAACGCGTTATTTTGAAAATATGTTCATTCTGCTACCAATCACACACATACATGATCTAGATACAGATATGTCCCTCGTTACTCTATCCCCTCTAGAAATACCACAAAAAATAGTATTCGCTATTCGTGAATACAGAACTATCGACTTTTCTTTGTTACTAACACATTTATAATATTTTCAGTTTTATTTGTTTGGTGCTTTAATTACATTGTTGCTCAGTACACATTTGTTATATGTAAGAAAAAATCACAACGCCAGTCTGATAACTGACATATTCCATGAGATTAGACCCACAAAAGATATTTTGGCTATGTTCCATACAATTTTTCACAGTGTTTGATTTAAAATGTGTTATTTGGAAATAAATTTATTTTGTGAAGAGTTGGTTTTTGTGATACTTTTGAAAGGCCTCTCATTATTCACAAAGTTTTCAAAGATAATCTGGCACCTGTATTTCATAAAAATATCTCATTCAACTTTCATCACACCCTTCTGCCCAAGCTACCAAATCCTTCAATAAATTTTTTGTTTGTTTGTTTGGTAATTGTATTTTATTTTTTGATGAACTTATTTCACATTGCATTCATGCATACATATGGTGCTCCCCAAGACTTAATGATTAGTGCACTAGTAGTGTCACTTTGAGGATTTACTGAAAATGTCATGTGCTTTAAGCTGTGAATGTGACGTGATGGATCCACGCTGTTTGAGCTTCAGGACAAAACATTAGAAAGGTTTTAGCGAAAATTTAAAGCTCATATGAAGCTTTTGATACACCGGTACATATAAGCCCATATTATCACCCATTGCAATCTTTTCTTTATTCCGTTTTAATAATGAAATCACTGTTTACTTTAGTATTGTATGTATCCTATGTAATATTTGAGGTTGCAAGATATTTTCTTATTCTGCACAGTTAGTTTCAAGATAAAGATAAAACGTATCATTTGAAGTCCTAGAAAGACAAATGATTTGGTTGTCCACTGGGAATTACTGGTTATCCATTCAGGCTTGGAAATTGGCAATTTTACTTATCCCGTGTGAAATTTCATCTGTAATCAATTTAAGCTTAAGTAATCATAATCTCCTTTAACCTTCACTTAGGAACGTGATATCCCGCACCGACACTCGTGATTGGCCACCAGAATTTGTGGTGGTCTGGTGGCTCTGTTGCCAAGCAAAATTAAGATGGACTGTGGAGAACGGTGAGGTGGAACTTATATACTTCATCAATAGACAAATCGTGTGATTTTATCTAACTGGTCGAAATTATCATAAAACTTAGTTGAAGCAGCCTGCGGTAGCCAGTGCTAAACGGCGCAGGGCCACCAGCGACCAGGTAACTTGAAAAATTGGCAGCCATGTTAACCAGTGACGAGAGCATCGACGGCCAGTGGCTGCCGTGGCCGCCGAGAATTTCGAGGCCTAAAATTGAGGCAAACAGATGAACGTAGTGTAATACTCTAGGTACATTAGAACATAAATTTACCCACAAATTAAATGTGCCAACACTGCAACGGATTCATTCCTACTCAACATTATAATAGAAATGGAAAAAGCTGTCTTTATTTTATCTATTGACAAGATATAAGCCATGAAAGGTGTCAAGCGTGGTTTTTTTTTTTTTTTTTTTTTTTTTTTTTTTTTTTTGTTGTAGGTTGGCAGGTGGAGGTTCTTTGTGATGGAAGGCCGCAAAAAGTTGCACGTAGCTACCTCTGCTTCCCAGGCACTGACAAAGGACCGAGCCCAAGAAAAAGGGAAAAATCCACTTTCTCCTCATAGTGGCCATAGTAAGTCGCGTGTTTCTTGCTCATTCATCTTTAGTTTGTGCTTGTACGTTCCCTCTCATTCCGCTTGTGTGGACACCTCAACTTCATTGAAACAAAGGGGTCCCAATAGAAAAAAATCTCCAAGACATGTTAAGTCCCTATGCAAAATCATCAATTAAGGCCTGATCATGTTGCATACATTTTTATCGCCTAAATGTCGTACCAGCCAGTGATACCCCGTCCCAATATCAAAATGTCGGGGACAAAATACCCCTCTGCAAGATCAAAACCCAGTCCTTATAAGTTTGCCGTATGAAAAGGAAGCTGACGTCGGCAGGTCAGGAAGCAGGTTCCTTTGTTTAATACTTACAAAGGATGATCGTGGAAAGTTCTCTTGCACTTGTCTTTTAATCGTGTGGATAAATACTTTTCCACCAATCCCAACACAGAAACATTAGACCTGCTGCCTGCAAGGCGTTTTGAGATATACTTTCCCTTAAGATGGGTAGCAATCGCCTCTTACATATGTTGCTGTTTTTGCATCAGTGACACTCGAACAGCACATTTTTACAGTTCGAGACGTCTGACAAAAACAAACGCACAACTCTCTTGCAGCTTTTCAATGAATTTGGTTTGGTTTGTGTCTTTGGTTATCTGCCTATTGTTCAATGAAGGAAATCTGTTGAACTCTCTTTTGTCCAAGTTGGGGGCGGGGGTAAATAACTATTCTGAGTAAAGCGTAATAGTCCAATTTGTTGCAATGGCGGGTTGTTTTGGGTTTTTTTAATAATATTTTTCACTAGGCTAAAATTATTGCTGTACATTCTATCTTTAAATAATTTGTAAATCAAAACGGAAACAATTTTTTAATTGTAGGGGTTTGTTAGAACTGTACATGTCTTGACATTATTATAATGCGGGTCATATATTCATGCTATTTTACTCCATCAGCTTTACTTTTAAACATGGTGACTAATACTCAGCTAATAACTTTTAACATCGAAGCCATGTCACATTGCTGTGTACAAAACCCTTTTCTAATGCATTAAAACATAATTTGATTTTTCTACACAGAAGGCTATCATATATTTCAAATCAAGCCAATATTAATAAATCTAACACAAGAAAGACATTGTTTGTAACTTGTAAAACAGGCGAGGAGTCTTACCACAAGGTAGCTCAAGCCCAAATTAAAAATCTGAATTATGTCACCATTTTAATTATAAACTCTGTATCTTTTTATCAGATCACATCTTGAGACAATCGGTGAATATTTTTGAAAAAAATGTATGCACACTGGCGAAAAGTTACTGTTAAAACCAAAAATGAAGGCCTCTGTGTATCATGGGTGTTAATCATCGGTTTACAAGTATAGTCAGCATTCATCACCTGAACGTGACTGAATTCAAGACGTGGTCTTTCTAAAGGGTGCTGTATAATCTGTAGAATTTTCCAAGCCCTCCCATATCCATAGTATTAGGAAGTTGACTTATCAAAAAGTGGCATGTGCCTACACAGTTCTCTACACCGCATCCTCGACACAGGTCCAAAGTTATGAATATAAGACATTGCCATATTTTCCGTTTGTATCTATCTAAAATAAATATATGTGCACACCAATGTCACCTTAACATGAGGTTTAGTCTCATTTAACACAATCTAATTATAGTGCAGTTTTAGGCATGTCAAATATAATGGTGTGTCCTCTTCTGTCCCTCTATGTTTCTCTGTTCTAGACGTTTTATGTTGTTGTATTTAATGCTGCCTACGTAGATCACTGGAAATAAGTCTACCGAATTTCAATGCACCCGTCTAATATATTCTGTACTTGTTTTATTTTCTATTTTTCTTTTGCAAAACATTTATTTATTTATTTATTTATTTATTTATTTATTTATTTATTTATTTATTTATTTATTTATTTATTTATTTATTCATTTTCTATTTCATTTATTTATTTTACTTTATTTTATTAGCTACAGAAAAGCTATCTATCTGAGTAGCGTGTATGTCCAACCCACCCAGGAAGTAAAAAGTTGCCCACTTTTTCTGCCCACTTGCTATTAACTTTAATTTTAACCTGTTTTTTCTCTTTTTCTTTTTTAGGAAACTTGCACTTTAATTTGAATGAATAAATGCCTGCTGCAACTATTGGCCGTCATCTTCTGCCAGTATTTGTTCTAAATACGGTTCAGTTTCTACTGTACTGGTGCTTATAGCCCAAGTTGGCGTGGCGTTCAAAAAGGTTATGTAACACATCTGGCAAAATGGCGATGAATTCATCCTATTTATAATCTTATGTACGTTGGCCTACATATTTGTATATGTCTGTGTACATCCAAATTATCTGACCTTAAGTGCTATGCAATACATCCGTAAATGGTTTTGAATTCATAATATTTATACGCCCACGTCAGTAGGGTGCCAATACAACTTTTTGGAAGGGTGTCTCCTAGTATTGACAAGTACCCCTCTGTGAGATTTTAAACTGGAAAGCAAGTGTCCAAAATTGTTTTACTCAACAACAATTTCAATATGTGGTCACCGCTATGAAACAGAAGCATGCCTCAATGTTCATCCCACTCTGAACATACCATCACTAAAATGTGCGCTCTATGTTTGTGTAGATTCTGGGGCTAAAGATGAGCTCATCCCCATGAAACACAGATATGGCTCCGCAACCGAAACAATTCACTAAATCAATTATTAATGCACCCAAACTAAAGTATTTTAGAAGCTAAAAGAGTGCAGCTAGCAGCCAAAGTGTTGTGGCTAAACGTAGGGCTCTTTTCAGCCAATATCCTTGATGTCCACATTTCAGTCTGGGTATTTCAATGACTAAATATCTCTCCACCAACCACCTTCTCTCAAGAGCATCAGCATATCCGAATGCGGCAAAGTAGACTACTTTAATTTTTGGAAGAAAAAATTGATACAAATTTCGGTTTGAACATGTGGGTACCAAAAGCTGAAGGGAACGTCTTATTTGGCATAATATACGACACTTTTAGTAATATACCTCCACGTATTGCCAACGCGGACGCACTGAAGAAGTCTGGGTGTACAAGTAGATCTAGCAAATAGGTGAATTACCGAGAGGAAAAGGATTTCAGGTTCAAAATTTTTAGACTGACATGCGAAGCTAATGCTTTACAGGTTGTGGGTCAATGCTGTGAAAAGTGAGATAAATCTTCGCAAAAAAGTGATGATTTCTTGCTCGCAGTCAATGGGGATATATATCTAAGCCTATTCCTAAAATGGACCCGATAGACGGCAAGCAAAACTTTTTATTTTGGCCTGTGGTTCAGCGCTTGCAACCTCAGGAACCCACATTGTAGGAAGGTAATCCTTGTTACATGCGAAGCTGGTTTCATCAAATCATATCTTGTTCACGATCATTTTCATCATATGCACCTCCATCAATAAATTGAGTGCATAACACGTTATGGGTGCCCAGTTTAGTGAGTATATACTGAATCATAGACATCATGAAATTTAATATAAAATAGCCCTACATTTAGGGCTAGCAGCCAGGTGGATTCTAGGCAGCTTTAACATCTTCAGAATCAGATTTACTGAGGTTACACAAGTAAGTAATGAGTTACTGGGCATAGTTTGAATGTTGAGATATGCTAATGTTGTGGGATGACAAATGTTGATAAAGGCAACTTTGCAATATACAGGAATAAAAACAGAGTTGTAATGAAAGTTCCGGATACAATAGAAGATATAATTTGGAACAGAAACCACACGTTTCAGATAGTATCTGATCTGTCCTGGCATTATATAAACGGGCTGTGTTCTGCCAATGATCTAACATGGCTGCCATAATTGATAAAATGGAATGTAAAAATACACATGAATTAGGTAAAAAACAACAAATACTTAGGCCTAATAGGATATCAAAATAAATTCAGATCAAATTCCCGATATTTTATACTATACTTCTGTAAATTACATTATGACCTAAATGGCATCGTCAAAATGCTGAAAAATCACAAAATAAGGAATGCTGAAATCTTCCCAAGAATCATTCTGAATACAACATCCGCCTAGCAAGTCATGGTAAACAAGTTAACTAGACTATGTACCGTGATTGGATAAAACCAAAATCCGCTCTTGCTTAGGGATACTATATGACGTAAACTTTCATAGGATACAAATAAAAATGTGTGGGACTTGCCTGTCTTGGAATTCAGTTGGTGTGCCATGTACAAGAAACTGGCTAGCCATAGGATGGTTGGCAAGCCCTGCAGGCAACTTTTACTTTCTTGGTTTGCACGATGAAGGCAAGCGGATCGACTAAGATTGACTGTGTTGACACCTGTCAACTAACTTTGGACTTGTTTCTCTAATTGATGGCGACACCTCTCTAGTTCAGAAAATGTTTAACCCTTTTCCTCTCAAGTATGCTGTATCCCACTACAATGAGCTCCCCCTCAAGTTTGCCGAATCTGGCCTTTTTGCTACATGCATGGGAATGGTTTTTCCTTTCTTTATCGGGTCATTTACAGGAAAATCTTGAAAACCATTCGCTGAAGTAGGCATTTTTTTTTGTTTTTTTTTTGTTTTTTTTTTTTTTTTGTTTTTTGTTTTTGTTTTTTTGTTTTTTTGTTTTTTGTTTTTTGTTTTTTTTTTCGGGGGGGGGGGGGGTCATCATTTCTTTCAAAAAGCCATACCAGCATTGTGACTATAAAGCAGGATGGAGCATTTGCTCATTGAAATTACTAATCGTGTAAAGACCATCAATTATCTTTACACTGTTTATAATGCATATGTAGCTACTTCGATGAATTTGGCTCTTTCTGCAGCTCAAATCTATGGCTTTAGTTTATTTTTTTTTTGTTTGCATCTTTCCCCTTTTGTATAGTTTGTGTTGGGTGTTTCTACATCAAAGTTTATTTAATGTTGGCAAAAATAAGCCTGTTGGGTCACATTTATCTCTCTCGATGTGGAAACGTCATTGGGGAACAGCGTTCATGTATATTGGTTTCAACGCATTGTTTGGCAGTTACCAGAAACGGAAGTACTTTTCTTTTACAGAGAGCCATGTTAGCCTATCTTGTGAGTGAAACGTATGGCTCACTTCCGAGATTTTTAAATGGTATTTATAGCCCTATGTCCTCTCTCAATCGAAGGCAAAATAAGTCCCAGCTGGACAGAAATTTGGATGGCAAATGTAGAATTGTCACCCCCTGCCCAAGTGTGTCAGCCTCAGGCCTCACATTGGGTGAACACTCTCATACCTCCATGCCGATGGACGTTGAATTAAATTATATAACCAGCTACGTCATTTGTCTGTCACATCAGACTAAAAAAAAAATAATAAACCAGACAAATGTACCGCCTGTCATCAGTGAGCTCATTTAGCTGACAAATTTCATTCATTAATCATCTCTGGGTTTGGTGATATTATTGCTTCTCTGTCATAATCAGTTCAGACATGTCTTCACCAATCAAGTTGTCAATTTTGGAAATGCACATTATTAAAACTATAAATCTGGTGAGTTTATACTATACTGTAGAGGTGGATAAAACTGTATTATGCTATTTATATTGTCTTTGTGTCCTTCTGTTAGTTTATGTAGCCGTTTTGTAAAGAAGATGCCATACTGAGTATTTCTGAAGTGGTTCTGCCTCAAAACTGAATGAGCAGATGCAACGTATTCTTATTTGCTTGTTATATTATTATTATTATTATTATTATTATTATTATTATTATTATTATTATTATTGTTGTTGTTGTTGTTGTTGTTGTTGTTGTTGTTGTTGTTGTTGTTGTTGTTATTATTATTATTATTATTATTATTATTATTATTACTATTATTATTATTATTATTATTATTATTATTATTATTATTATTATTATTATCTTCTCTTTCCTACCCCAAGAGTACACATTTTGTGCAAGTTACATACAAATTTTGCATGAATATGTGCTCATGGGGGATATTAACGAAGCAGTCGAAAAAGAATATATGCTTTGGTATGTTACATCATGTGCAAGCTTCATTACTACTGTAACTTGACAAAATGATCTGGTACAGTGCTTTATTGTCCTGTGCTCCTATATTTTGACCCTGATTGGCATTATTTGGCTTACAATTTTATATTTTATTGTCATACACGACATTACACATGATATCCTCAAACATTCAAATTCCACCTCAGTTTTGTATGCACACTTTGCTTTATTATACTGGTATTATTATTACTCATCTCCAAGATAGAGATTTGCCATGCTTCTTTAAGTCAGGCCTGAAATTGATATCTTTACATTACATTGGTATTGTATGGTGAATGCGGATGTTTTGGTAATTCTTGAATCTGTGTCTTTTCTCTTATTAACTTTGCTTTCATCGTTGGGTTTAAATTCATGAATATGGGCAATGTTTTTTCTGAAATATTCCGTATACATTGTATTTTCTTTCCCAGACTGCTCATAACAGAAACAAAAGTGGTCAAACTAGCAGGTCGTATGTACATGGATATGTTATAACCCTTAAGACCTGATAAATGCGGTCATAAACGTCAGGTGGTATATCAATGGAGAGACCTCCAAAGGAGGGCCTTGTTTCACAGTGTATGTGTTCTGTCACATTGTATGTGCACAATCGGTGAGTATCGTGGCCTACCAGTGATACTAGTATGTTAAGAAATTGTCAGACATGTGACAATATACTTTATGAGTCCACATCCAGGAGGAACCATTGTATCTTTGGCTTGTCTATCCAGCCTCCATTTTTTTGGAACGTGATATCTTAAGACTATCCGCCACCTGAAACTCAAGTTGATATCCCTTGTACCTGACACTACTTCTTTCTCTGATTATATTTGGTGCCTTGCCTTCATTTTTGGAGGTCACAAGAGCCATATCCATGATATATATGCAAAGATGGACCTATAAGTCATGCCTTGCATCCACGTACATCTGCATTTAATTTCAAAGAGAACTATGAGAAAGGTTGAAGCAGTCAATTGACATGCCCACACCCAGCTCCATATTATCTCTTTTTCATTTTGCAAGTGCGGAAACGATATCGTGGAGCTTGGTTTTTACAAGTGCGGAAGAGATATCGTGGAGCTGGGTCTGCTAAGGAGGCAACAAGAAGAAGCTTTGATGGCATGTTGCAGGGTAGCTCAACTTGAAGGCAACAAATGGACAAATGTAATTTTCCTCCAATGAGCAGAGAGCTGTTGGTGAAAAACCGAATGGACAGATACACGATTCAGATTCATGATTATAAATGCATTTATGATTGTCAGTACAACCATTCTGAGTATATAACTTGGAAAATAGGAAAAATGCAAGTACGCAGCCTCATGCTAAGGCAAACATACCTGAAAAGTCCTTACTTTTTTCATGGCAATTTTATTGACTAAAGGTGCCTCTTATATAAGAGGTGGAAAACGAGCGATGGAGACAGGGGGATATATTAAACACAAACAAAGCATAATTCATATAGGTACATATGGATGCAAAATCCTTTGGATTTTAGGTGTGATTATTGCAAAATCATTTTCGGGTCCTTGTGATTTTTGTCCTTTAAAATCCAGGTGCATATGCATTACTGGGTGGTGTATAGGGCAGTTTTTATGTCCACACAAACTTTATGTTTTACGTAATTGCAATAATATACATGCATTCATTAGAAAAGCCCTTAAGGCACAAAACTATAATTGAATAAATGGATGATTACTCACATTCCCTGAATCCAAATTTTGTATATACATCTTTACATTTGGGCTGTTATATTGTCAGGGACAAGTAATATTATTTGTAGACAAGGTAGACAAGTGTGCAGATATAAGCACGAAATATCAAACAACTCAACATTAACTATGTTGTCCCAAATGGAGGGGTGGGAAGATGTAACTTAATAGACCAGTGAAATATAACAAGCATCTTGTGCGTGCACGCACGTGTGTGTGTGTGTGTGTGTGTGTGTGTGTGTGTGTGTGTGTGTGTGTGTGTGTGTGTGTGCGTGTTAATTATACCAAGAACTGAAAACTTCACATGACGCTATGTCAGAGATATATTCAGATATTGGGAACTGTGTTCTCTAGAATCACAGAACACAAAGATGCGAAAATTAAATAAACATGATAATGTATGGTTGCGAGTAAAAATAGACAACTGTTATAGGGCTTAGCCTTATACATATATAACGTCTGTCAGAAATATACAGTGTTGATATTGCTGCATTAAATATGTTGTTCCGAAAATTCAGAATAAGTAAGTGAACTATTAGACTAAACCATTCCACCTTAAAAAGTGTCCAGATAACAAATTTTGTTTCTGTAATATCAGTAGGACACTTAACTTTAACGTATTTATAAAAACAAATAGGTGAACATTCACTTAAACGTGAATGAATCAATGCCTGCTTCAACTATTTGCCATCATTCTCTTCTGATAATTGTCTGAGTTGGCAAAATGGTGTTGAATTCATCCTATTTATAATCTTAATTACATGGGCCTACATATATGTATATATTCGTGTAAATCTAAATTAACTAACCTGAATGTTCGACATACTTCAAACATATCACTTAATTTGGCGATGTACACTGATGTCTCTGTAAATTCCGAAGCTCAAGATGTGCTCACCCCCATGCAACACAAGTATGCCTCCCCAACCAAAACAATTCCACTAGATCATTTACTAGTGCATTCAAGACGCAAATATTTCAGAAGCTAAAAAGAGTATAGCTAGCAGCCAAAGTGCTAGTCCTAAATGTAAGGCTTTGTTCATGCCATATTCCTTGAGGTCCATGGTACAATCTGGGAATCTCAATGAAAAATATATCTCCACCAACCACTTTCTCGCAAGAGCATTTGCATATGCGAACACGGCAAAGTAGTCTAGTTTTAATTTTTGGAAGCAAAAATGGGTACAAATTTCGGTTTGAACATGGGGCTGCTCAAAGCTGAAGCGAACGTCTCGTTTCTCATAATTAAAGTCACTCTCTGTAAAAGACGCCAAGCATTGCCGACGCCGACGCCGATGCAGTGAAAAGGTCTGGCTGTACAAGTAGATCTAGCAAGGAGGTGAAGGAGCGAGAAGAAAAGGATTTCATCTTCCCGATTTTTAGACTCACATGCAGAGTTGATGCATTAAAGGTTGTGGGTCAATGTTATGAAAAGTGAGATTATTCCTTGCGAAAAAGTGGGTATTTCTCTCTCATTCAAAATGCATTAACACCTGTGTCCATTCTTATGAAAGACCTGCAGCATTGACAGCCAGCAAAACTTTTCATTTGTGGCTGTGGTTCAGTTCTTAAACTGCAAGGACCTACACTCAAGGAAGGTAATCCACCGTTTGTGTAAATTTGTTTTGGTTATATCATGTCTTGGTCACGATCATTTTCATCAGGTTAAAATGCACCTCCATCAATAAATTGGGTGCATAACACGTTATTGGTGTCCAGTTTAGTGAGTATATACAGAATCATGAACATCAAAAAAAGTAGCATAAAACAGCCCTACATTTAGGGCAGGCAGCTAGATGGAGTTTTTGAGCTTCAGAAACTGCAGATTTCGATTATATTAACCGACGTTATACAAGTAAGTAATGAGTTACTGCACATAGTTCGAATGTTGAGGTATGCCTATGTTGTGGGGTAAAAAGTGTTGATAAAGGAAACATTACAATATACAGGAAGAAAAGAAAGAGTTATGACGAAGGTTCAGGATACGATAGAAGATATTATTTGGAACAGAAACCACATGTCTTCAATAGTATCTGATTTGTCCTAACATGCATACAATGAGCCTGTGTTCTGTCAATGATCCAACATGGCTGTCGTAATTGGTAAAATGGACTGTGCAAAACACATAAATTAGTTAAAAAACAACAAATATTTAGGCCTAAAAGTAAATCGAAATAAATAAAGAAGTTCGCTTTATTTTATACTATACTACTCTATACTAAATTTAGATTAGCCCTACATGGTATTGCCAGGATGCTTAAAAATTACAAAAGAAGGAATGTTGAGATCTTCCCAATGGTCATTCCGAATACTACATCCACCCTACATCTCACGATAAACAAGTAAACTGGGCTATGTACCATTACAAAGTACTGTAGTGCTTTCTGGGGTAATTTCTAAATATCAACGTCCTGCAGTGACTGTCTCAGTGTATTCTAATGTGGACAAGAAGGGGTTAGTACAGTACAAATTTAACACAAGCCAATTTGTTCTGAGTGATGGATAGATGACTATTAGGCATATTCAGTGTTTAACAAGTCTAAATATTGGTAAATTATCGTCATGTAAGATGCAGCGAGAGGTCGTCAAGGCTACATAAATATATTTAAGCGATTACATGGTGAAGAGTCATTATACTATTCTGTTAAAACAGACAGGGTAAACATATATGTGCTTATCGAAAACCAGTAATCAGTAAGACTATTTGTTCTTTACCCCTTAAAGGATCCATCAATACCTCTCAGTGTGGACTTAAACAGTGATTCTGTCATTGCAAGTACACGATAAAAGCAGAACCCAAGAGAACAAATTGAAGACTCGTCTGAAATTGTTTTACATGAGTTCATAAGCAATGTACTTGAACGAGTCTTTGCCACCTAAACTCCCAAGAGTTGGACCGCCAATCGCAGCATGGGGCCAAGGGCCTAATTTTGGCAAGTATCAGTATGTGCACAGTACTGTCGCGTTAGTTGATGTTGGTGGTGTTTTCCCTGTCCTGACGTAAACTGAATGACGCATGCCAATGATAATGCATGTAAAATTTCATGGTACCCCATCGGTGGCCTAAGTGCTAGTAACCCCTGGCCCATATAAGAGTATGATTATCTGGTCTATGCTTCTCATTGTTTAAGCTCCTGTTTCAAAGTTTGTGTATTCTATAATTCAAAAATATACTGCGAGGCTTTACTTCAGTTCTTACATTGTCAGATGACTGAAATGGGTTTTGTCAACCTTTCAGATAGGTCTGGATCCATTATGAGTCTTACGATTCAGTGCACACCCACATTGTATATATTATTTTATGAGCAGTTTTGATCCATCGTGGTGGATCAAAACTGAAAAAAGTGTGACGTATGTTAAGTACTTCAGCGAATTTGGGGATATTTTTTTCATATCAAAGTCCTGCAGTGACTTTCTTGGTGTTTTCTAGTGCAGACAAGAAAGGGGTAAGTACAATAGAAATTTAACACAAGCTACTTTGTTCTTCACGTAAAAAAATTAGCTTGTGTTAAATTGTAAGGCATATGTAGTATTTAACTGACGGAAGTCTAAATATTGTAGGTCATTAAACAGTCGTAAAGTCACACACAGCGACAGGTCTTGTATACTATCGAAATATATTTCAGAAATTACATGGTAAATAGCCACTAAACTATTCTGTGAAACCAGACATGGTAAACATATATATGTTTATCGAAAACAAGTAACCGGTGAAAATATACATTCATCAACAATTACAGACAATTGGTTAACATGACTTTAAAAGCAATGTACTTGGAGAATAAAGGAGTATTTACCACCTTATCTCCAAGAGTTGAATCGTCAACAGCAGCTACAACTGCAGCTGGATGATGAGTCAGTGGATGAAATATGTAAAAGGAACTGAAATATCTGTCGCAGGTCAGCAGGTTAATGGACAATCGCACGAAGAGTTAAATGCTGAAGTACACGAACTTTACACCGTGATTAAGTAAAACCAAAATCTGCTCTTGTACAGGGCAAACTATGTGACATAAACAAGCATTCGATACAAATGCAAATGTGTGGGACTTGTTTGTCGTGGGTTTCAGGTTGGCGTGCTGTGTGCGAGAAACTGGCTGGCCATGAGATTGCACGGTAAGCATTGCTGGCAACTATTACTTTGTTCCTTTGTCTAAGGGGGGCACGGGGATCGACTAAGATAGACTGCATTGACAGCTGTCAAGTAACTCAAGACTCGATTCTTTAATCGACGGCGACACCTCTCTAACTCAGATGATGTTTAACCCTTTTCCTTGCAAGTTTGCTGTCTCTCGGTACATCGAGCTCGCCCTTCAAATCAGCCAAATCCAGCATTTTCATTGCATGCATGGCAATGGTTTTTCCATTCAGCTCATTTATAGGAAAATTAAGAAAACCATCTGCAAACCAAGGTATCATTCCCATTGTATGGCCATACCAATATTGTGACTAAAAAACTGGATGGAGCATTTGCTCATTGAAATTACCGATCTTGCGATCACTATCGATCAACAATACGCTGTTTACAATGCATATCAAGCTCATTTGACGAATTTGATTCTTCATGCGGTTCATATCCACATGTTTTTTCACTCTGCATCTTTCTACTTTGGTGTAGTTTGTGTGGGATGTTTCTACGTCAAATTTTAATCATGGTCGGCATGAATAAACTTGTTAGGTCACATTTATTTCACTCGTTTTGGAAAGTTTATGAGAGAACAGCATCCATGTATATTGGGTTCAATGCATTGCTTAGCAGTTATCTGAAACAGAAGTACTTTTCTGCTCTCGTTAGCAGCCTGAAGCACCATACTTGGATCGATGACCCCGTACACTGACAGGGAGTCACGTTATTGATCTTGTCAGTAAAACGTCCAACTGGCTTCTCAAATTTTTAAATGGGACTTTTAGCCCTCTGTCTTCTCTAACTTGAAGGCAAAATAAGTCACAGCTGGTCAAAAATTTGGATGGCAAATGTAGAATTGTCACCCCCTGCCCAGGTGTGTCAACCTTAGGCTTTATCTTGGGTTAAAATTCTTATGCCTCCCTGCCGAAGGACGGTGAACTAATAATAAAACCAGCTGTGTACTTTCTTTGTCACCACAGACTACCCAACCAGACGACATAATCACCAGTCATGAGTGGGCAGTGACCATAATGGAAAGGTACCATATCTTACATGATAAAACAAGCGATCAGGGATACAAAGTTGCAAATTTGAAAATTTTCCTCAATTCAGTGTGTCCATAAATAAAACAATACCACCTAAACTCTACACTTTGTGCCAGTGTTGATTACTTCATTGATAATTCTACTTTACATATCACAGCGCATGTGAGTTACATCAATTTATGCTAGTGGATTGAGTAAAAGTCCTGGGTTGTGAACAAAGGAGTGAAATGTACATGTGTCAACTGTATTAACTCTGACAGTATGAACGTTTGACTCAGTCAACAGACAGAGTGCATCCAAAATGCGCCAAGGCACTCTGTTGAACTGAAACATATTTATGGTTTCTTCAACTGTATAACATAAAACAGAACTTGAATGTATTATCAGTTTGCAAAGATGTGTATCCAACAACTTTATATGAATTCAGAGCACATCAACTTTTGTCGTAATTGGCAGTGAAAGAGTTCAGACAGACTGCCTATTCTTACTATATGTTGACCGTGACTTACACATAGTGGGCCCGCAGCTAATGTATTTTATGCATCTTGTATATTAATAGCTTAGGATGTAAATGTATAGGATCCAGGTAGGAATTAGATGACTCATACGATACTCATTTTGTGCAGAATAGTTGACTGAATATGTGGCGTCACATAATCGGAACTAATATTTCATCGCAACGCAAAATTAAAGCAGAGTACGGAATGTGTTCTTTTGCCTAGCCGAGTAGCAATTTAAATTAGGGTATAGTTAGGTACTGCATGGCTTATGATAGAGTTTGTGTACTGTGAAAAGCTGTAGAAATATCTTGTCTTATATGTCGTTTTGTTCGGAATGACATAGGTGTGTTATAAAATGTTCATAGGATGATAACTTTGTTATAAAAAGAATTTCTGTTAACCATGAAGGCTTTGCTTGAGAAGAGGTCGACACAATCACTGGATCGAATTGTAACAGAACAGTATAATTAACGGGCCGATTCCAACAAGCACAGTTTCGTTTTGGAATACCTTGGCCCATTCCCATTATCACATGAATGCAGGCAAACTTAGTTCCACTAAAGATAATGTCATTAAAATTATTGTATAATTTTTTTCCTAGATCTATTGAATTTTCAGCGTTTTTGGCAAATGATTCACGAACGAACAAATGGCTACAAATTTGTGTACAAGCTGGAATGCAACTGATATATATTAACTTCATGTAATACTCCAGTGGCATATTTCCAGAACTCATATATTCGACGCCTACTTCTCTTGTGATGCGGTGAGTGAGTTATATATATGCACAGACATGAATATGCCTATTTAACCGCAATGATTGAAAACTGGGGCCTCTGTGGATAGTCAGATTCTCAACACAAGGTAATGGTTTTAGACCTCTTCTTATGATACCTTACTCTAATGTTTTATGCTAAGTGTTTATAAGGCCCTACGTTCCGAAGCAATAAGTTATTATATCATAATACCTATGTCTTTTATACACGAAATAAATAAATCAATTTGTACAAATATTCAAGCTACCATACGTGAGTGATTTGTATAATAATTGGCAGTACAAATCATTCAGATATGACCTATTTAGACTTTTAGAAGTGTACAAAAAGCTTTATGGCTTCTCGCTCTATGTGAAGACGTATGTCTGTACACATTTTTTTGTTTCACGTGGGTTTAGGCTCGTCAAATACCATAACCTCGTAGACTAGAAACGGAAATCTAAATGATAAGCTTGTGTTCAAGCCAGTCAGTTTGGAGTTTTGTGATGTAATCCTATCTTCAGCAGATGAGTTCAAAAGGAAAAGACATTCCTCTTTGGCTACATAAGTATATGAATATATAAAATGTACGAAAATAAGTAAAGGATAAATAAATAACAAGAGGGGTGTGTAAACAGCCAATGCTCAGCTGACCTACAGGTTCATCACACTGTGGCTATGTGAACTTGGGATAGGATCATGCTTTTCCAAGTACTGAGTAAGTATGACCTTTCTGGAAGAACACTTACATGTGCAACATCAAGGCCCAAGTTTAAGTACTTGTCAAGTTAAAGTGAGGAGTAAAATTCATGTATCTTGCACTGTGATCCCAGATAGGGGAACAACGTTGCTCATATAATGTCTAAGTGTGACCTTCATAGAAAAAAAATCAACATATGGGACAGCAAGGTCTTAAATCAAAACATACCTAAAGTTACCAAGTAAACAGTAAACTTCATATCACTTGTCCTGTGTCCTTAGGAATGAGGTCAAGATCAAAAAATCACTGAAGCATGACTGCTAGCACAAAATAGGTAGACGTTTATATAAGGTACATCCCTACCAAGTTTGACACAGATCTGGCTTAGTTTAAATAGGTTATAACCATTACAATCAATTCCCATGGTATTTTTTTAAAAAAGCGGATCATGAAAAAATCCAAAAATCACTGAACGGTGGCCATTAGAACAAACTTGGTAAAGACTAACCCAAGGTACATTGCCACCAGGTTTGAAGTAAATCTGACTAAATGCTTTATCAGAGAAGTCCAAAATGTAAATTTGCATTAGAATACCAACTGAATTAAATAGTAATCAATGGGAAAGGAATCCACAACAACTTTGTTTGACCCTAAAACAAGGAACAATTACATGAAGTGTTAGCTAAAACTGAGAGACTCTCCTGGAGAAGAAGTCATAAAATTGCAAAAACACAGGAATAATTCGGATAAAAATTGCAACGCCACCTGGTGACCAAATTATAAACTGGAAGTCCCTTGACCTGTTGCTATGTATTATCAAAGCAATTGGGTGAGCATTTTGGGAAAAAAATGATTTTTTTTAAAGATTTGCCAAAAAAGAGAACAAAAGTATTCATTACAAATCCAAAAATCACTAGGGCAGTACCACTTCCACAAACATGGTAGAGAACAACCTTAGAGACATTGCCAACAAGTTTGAAGTTAATCTGGTTGCTGGTTTTGGAGAAGAAGAAAAAAAATGTGAATTGGCATTAGAATGACAATTGACGTACATAGTAATCAATAGGAAAGGTATATTTTACGGATAAGTACCTGAATTGAAAAAATCGTTAAAAATAAGGAATCCCCTGCAGTGCCACCTAGTGAACACCTTGTCCCTTCCACAAGGTACATTTCTACCAAATTTTAAATTAATCTCAGCAACAGTTCTGAAAAAGAAGTCGAATATAACAAAAATACACAGATCTAGAGTTCCTAGGAGGGTTCCTGTATCATTTCAAAGCAATTGGGTGAGCAGTTTGGAAGAAGATTTTTTATAATTTGAACCCAAACAGGAACAAAAAAAATAATAAAAAATCCAAAAGTCACTAGAGCATGACCATGTGAACAAACAAACTTGATGGAGACCCACTCAGGGTACATCCTTGCCAAGTTCAAAGTAAATCTGTCTGACAGTTGTGGAGAATTCCAAAATGTGTATTGTGGATGGACAACAACGGATGGACAACGATGGACGGACGGATGACAGACCCTCTGAAAAGCTCAATTAATTGACAAGTCAACTGAGCTAATAATGTACAATTCTCAAAGATGACTTTTTCTTTAGGCAAAGGCAAATTCGGGGAAAAAAAACACATGTAACAGTAACAAATAGTACATGTACCAGAAAAAAGTGTCTTAAATCTAGATTAATTTAGTGTATAAGACATAAGACTGTGTAAACGTTTTTATCCCATTGTGGGCCTTTGTCTGTGTCTGTTGCACTGTCTGTTTGGCCCCTGTCTCTTGTTTCTGTGCTTGCAAGATTTGATTCTTCTGTAGGTGGATTTGTTTTTGAAATAGTTTTCCCGCTCCATTGTACATGCTGCAAGAAGTATGAAGGACATTCTGTGATATAAATGGACAAGACAAGATATGGCATGACAATAACGAAAAGTAAAGCAAAACGCTCCTATTCCACCTAATGTAGTTTACTTTATGCTAAGGGTGTATATTTTTATTAGTGTGCATGGATAAGAATTTAAACTATGCAGAAATCTTTACTCACATGGAAGCAAGAAGGATATTACTATCTGCAAATTTCAGCTTCATGGCTATTTTACATCTTTCCTCTGTGGAGCCCATATGACTAGCATATAGTGCCGCATAGAACTGGTCATTACAAAATAAAATATCTGCAGACGCAGCACTGTGCAGTTGGGCGAATTTTCACGCTCGTTTAGTTTAAAGTGTTCTGGCAGCCTTTTATATCATATTTTTATATACGAAAGTCGCAGTTAGTGCACCGACCCACCCATACCATCTACTGTGTAGTTTTTAAATGTATCGTAGTCAAAATTGAACGATGGCCAGCTGGCTTGAACCACAATTCTCATGGAAAAATTTGGATCATAAAATGTATTTTCCTTTCAACCAGAGCACATATACAGCTGATATATCATTAACTACTCGGGAAAGAAATGTTGACTGTGCTTTGTGCATAGGGGGAAAGTCTTTGTCTACTAGAAAGGTCCAACAGTGTTTATATAGTGTTGGCATATTTCTAGAAGTTGCTTGCTTGGAAGATCCATGGCCCCAGTGCGGACCAAACATGTGAAAATATTGTTTCCCAAGCCAGATGGCTAACTGCTACTTTTGTTTCCTCACAAAAACTAGGAAAACACATCGCCTTGATGAGGTGTTAGAAACAACCACAAAATAGTTTTGAACTTTAAATCGCACTGAAACCTAATTTGAATGCGAATGACTGGCTATATTGCATGAGCCAGGAAGAGCAAAATTGTTACTTCAGAGGTTTAGCTGATAAACCAACACTTTTTAAATTTCATCAGTTCATATTCGTATTATTAGTTTTATTCCTTAGGATGGCCATATAGCTTTATCATATATCCCCAAAATTATACAGTAGGGATTCCTTATTGCTCATATGTAGAATACACGATTATTTTATGGACGAAACTAAGGGGAGAAACCTTTGAGCATCGGTCCAATATTATTACTCATACTCTACCATACTGCAGATATGTTATTGTGTACCAGCATGAGGCACAAGGAATGATGTCAACAGACCAGTTGTCCGTGAACACCAAAGACAGCTATGCATGGTTGGCCTGACACAACTTCTTTTCTTTCATCTCCTTAATACGTATTTAAATAACATGACTAGTGTTGCGTGCCACTGTCGTTCATGTGGTCAAAGTTCAAAACAAATTCCTGGCTTTTCCATGCACTCGAACAGGCTTGCGTGTTTTACTAGTTTTTATGAAGATAAAACTTTTGACCGGCTGATGAAAGGCCAAATAAAACATTTGGTGAACAGGTAAAGATAAAACAAATGCAATTCACAAGAAACATTCTGGTTGCTTGATACACCTTTGCAGCTAAAATCAATTATGGGGTTAACTGATGTCACCAGATACACTGTAGATGATCCATTGATCCTGTAAAATAGCTGTATTAGACAATAATTCATTAAATCGAAGAAAATTGAGCAAGATTTCAAGGGCACAAAAGATTATCTATGACAATAACATGTTGAACATGTCAAACTCAATTACTTATTGATATCTACAACTCTTGGTGGAGAAATAAGGCAAGTAGGTTGTAAAGTTGTTTTTTGAATAACCAGTGATTACATCCTGTATTGTGTGTGTTTGCTTGTGTATGTTTGGAAAGGGAAAGAAACTCATTTTTCATAATCCTATCGTGAGGAAAACCTAAAGTTCCCTATTGACAAGTGAGCAACACAACCAACAACAGAAATCCTGTTTCTATGTTTATTTGCTCCATTGAAAGTTTACATTATCAATCATTAGTTAAGCATCTGCAACTTTTATACACAATTATCACATGCAGCAAGTTTTTTTTTTTAAAGTCTAGCTATGCTGCTTGTTGTAAAACATAATTTAAATGTCAAGTCCTGTCAAGTAATATATTCAGGCCTAGAGACCATTACTGATGCTTAAATTCCTACACTAAAATAATCTTGCAATAACGACCAATAGGCAATAATCTTTAGATTGTTTGATCAAATTATGTAAATAAAAATCATACTAGCTCAAAACCTGTCGTAATTTGTAAATATCTGATATAATATTATTTGTTCAAATGACTGATATGCTTACAGCAGCCTTTGTTCCATACAACGAAACAACTGTAGGATGAATGACATCACAGAAGAGTATTTTTGAACATTTATGGTTTCCAATTGTTTGTTAAAAATACACCAGCCTTTAATTTTCAAAATTAAACAATATATATTCCATGAACACCATTTTCAACAACATTTGATTTAGACACATTTTATTCTTTCGAAAACGATTGGGGAACAAGCAAACCCTATATTAACCCCTCTCGCAAAACAACATTTATAAAAAGCAAATATGTAAGTATATATAGGCATAATTCTTTGTGAATTATAGTTTCTTCTGTACAAGTGAAGCTCTAAATGTAAAATAAGTACCCTAGCTAAGTAAATAGATGCATTGCACAGCTGTGAATAAAACATAATATATCCAATGCTTTAAGAAATAATAAAATCATGAAATGCACAATTTACCATGTCAAATTAAAATTATTTTTATGTTGTATTTACCTACGTATAGAAATAATTTTCCAATTCAAGAAATATTTCTCTATTCTTTGTATTATTATTGGTAGTAATAGTAGTAGTAGCTGCTGCTGATGGTTTTTTTTACAGATCTAGATAAGTCCATGGAACCCATTTAGCAACTGTTTTTAAACCGGGAACCAATTGTAAATTTCACAGCAAAACTATATAGCTACCAATCTTACTTTCACAACAAGGGATCATATTACTATTATTAATCCATCTTAAGACTGAAAAATAAACATTAAGTTCACTGATTGGCCATGTTAAAGGTATTTCAAATGTATTGACTATCCATGTGTCATAATTTTGCCAATGTCTTTGGCTGTTAATGTGTACAATTGTCCCGATAAGGATGACTACTCAAGCAAGATTGACACGTTGGACTCTTGGCCACCATGACTCACAAGTTTGACACTGCAACTTAAAAACTAGAGTCAGAGACTCTCGTAGTTCTATATATTCAATCCTATTATTACCAGTGAATCTATGTGTCTGTCAAATTTTGAAAGAAGTCATGAAATAATTCTCATTCTTGATCAAAGATCAATTGTCATAACGGGGTTTATTTTTACCGTGAAAAGCTAGGATTATTTTCAAGACGTTAACTCACAAGGTTAGATTGAATTTGGAATAACCTGGCCATCATGAAGGAGACAGTTATTAATGTACCCCAAGCCAAAAAAAAGATACTCCAATTTATTTATACGTTTTAATAAAACCATATATAATTTTGATTCATATACCTTACTATAACAAACGAGTCTAAGATTTTACTGTTCTTTACTTCGACATTGGTTGATTAAGCTTACAATTCAAATTTTCACGGTTTCCAAGTTCATCAATAGAAATTTTCAATTTTATTAATCATTAGATATTCCTTAGAGTTCTAGTTAATTTATACAGCACTAAAGGTATTTATGAAGGTATAATATATACATTTATTTTAATTGGACTTTCGCTCAGGACTGTGACTATGTAACCCAACAGTTATGCCCTAACACGCCATATTATTCAAGAGACAGTCTTTGAACTTGGAAATTTGACTCCGTGGCATGTTTAACGGACAGGTAAGACACCCAAAATAAATCCCACTTTAGTCAGTCCTAGCTCAAAATGTATTTGCGTTAGGATAACATATCATATATGTGTGCACTCGTCATTTTCCAAAGAATTTATATGCCCCATATTTGGGTGTCTGTGATGTTAATTGTTGTATAAACAATTGAAAGGTGACCGCAAAGCATCCACCCCATAAATGTCGATGTAAGTCACTAATCATTCGTGATAAAATTATAATTACACTTGCATCTTAATCCTAACATGTTGGCAACAAAAAACGATCCTGCAATCTTTTTATTTTTGGTTTCGTTTTTCTGTTATCCACCCTCAAAGTTTGCCCTGCAATTTCCCCTTTGATTTTCAGGATGTTCATTTTCTTCGTTTCATAGAAAAAGAACAAAGCAATTTTTTGAGAATCGCTGAATTGTTTTTACACTTCAGACATTACAGAATCAAAAGCCGTTAATCAGGTTAAATTTGGCCAAGCAAGTTTCTTGGAATAACCAATCTTAGGTGGGGTTCACGTCCTATTACCCTTTCTGAAATAACAAGCTTAAAAGGGCATTCATGTTGATCATTTGCCTCTGAAAAATTACCATTTGCTCAGGTTGAACTGATATTTGTAAAAAAAAAAAAAAACGTTGTAAACATCGTCCCTTAACATTTTGGGAGGTTGTCAATCAATTCTTGGCCAATCACATAAATAAAACAGCCCTAAAAGTACGGGAAACATTATTCAGTGATCTGTCAAACAGCGACAGCGACAGTCTGGTTCAAAGTGCGACGTCATGGAGGCGGCCCTTCAGGCCCCGTGACCTCAAGCCTGACAACGAAAATTGTGTTGCCTTGCTTCGGTGGGGCAGCCTACGGCCGCTCGTGGTCAGTGCACGGATGGCGGGTTTGGCCTTCCGCCCCCCTACTTCTTCATCCCGTTTTTAGGAATATTATTTCATTGTATTTACTCATATCTGTATACTTTATATAAGTGTGTATCCACTTCTCTTTTCAGGGAACCCTTGTATATTTGGTAACAATTTGAACATTCAGGCATTTTCTGCACATATATTGCAGTGCAGTAAGTGTTCCAAGTGTAGTGAAACTGATGTTGTTTTTTATAATTGTCTGATGAATATAGTCTGTTATTATGAAGGTCATGTCAGGTTGGCTCAAAGTGTTTAATGTACTCTTTCTCTGTCTCTCTTTTGTATAAATAATTAACATCTAAATCAACTGACTGACAAGTTGAACTACGTCTTATTATAAATGAAAAAATTAAAACTGTTACAGGAAAACAGTTATACTTACAGTTACTTTTAGGAACATTTCAATCTTGAACATTTAAACGTCCTTTCAAAAATACTTCTGGAAACCAACTTGAAATGTGACTGCTATCCTTACAAATTTTGACTATTGTAATGCATTTTCGACCACGTTTTAATGATTTGAGACCTAATGTCACTTGCTTCTGGCTGATGTTTAACATTTGAACCAATGTACTTACTATATTTGGAAATTCAAACACTTTTCTTTTTGAAATACTCTTAGTTTATCTCCTTTAAAACAACATCATATCTTTAACTACATGCCTAAAACACATCGAATTATATAATCATGTTGTTTAGATTCTTATTGATGGTCATTTTAGGCCTAGAGGGCTTTTCTGATGGATTGATGTTGGTGTTGGTGTCACTTTGTGGACTTATATGGATGATGATCATTGTTGAGATGGTGGTTGCAAGTAGTACCTTTTTAAATACTGAATTTTATTGACATTTTCAACAAGTTAAGAACCTCCGCTTACAATTCTCTTATGTGATGCAAATTTTGGTCTCTTTTCATAAATTGTATGATCCTGTATGTGCATGAATGATACAACTGTTCAAGCCAATTTACTGAAATAGGCCTATAATTTTAAACAAAACTTTTTGCATTCTGTCATGTGAAAACTAGATAAGGTTTTTCCCCCCTATGGACCTTTGCACTTACGTTTTGGTCTCTTTTGGGTAAATACGAACTATAAATTTATATGTTTCAGCTATACATACCAAGGAACATTGCCTTTGGTCGGAATTGACTTGGATTTGTTTCGTTAGGACTACGGTTTGGATATGGTAATCACACTGTCTAATTCTGAAGTTAGCTTGTTAGACTTGTCTGTACACTTTACTTAGTTAACTTGTCATTATTTTGTAGTTATTTTCTCAATGAGTTTCATTTCCCTTTCCAACCTGAGTTTTGTAATGCTATTTTGTGCGTTTTCTGTGCGGTTCACTTTTATGTTTATTTCAATGTGTTCATCTGTACCTTTATTTCCTCACCCCTGGGTTACGATAAAATGTTATTATGTATGTGGGTATTGTTGATTAAGGTGCCAGTTTTTTCCCGCCTGTCTTTGGTGTGAAAGACCACTGGGCTACTCCATCGCGGCACGGCCTATGAAGTTTGAAGGGACATCGTCTGACGATTCCAACCCCTCTTGAACATTTAAAGTCTCCCTTCCAACAAGCAAGATAACTAACTATAAAGTAAACCACTAAGGCTATGATATTTTAGTATGTTTGCATCTTTTCCCTGCCCACAAACATACTTTTGGCATGCCGCCTTATTTCACTTTGCCGCCCTGATATCACTCTCCTTTTGCCATGGGCAGTTGCTACCTTCAGCCACGTGACAGGCTGCTAAGGGGACATGGACGTTCGGATGTCCACATGCCTGTGTGGTTTTTGTCGTTTTTCTCATATTTCTACTTTAATTAAAAGCTTGAAAGTTTGACAACTGATAGAAAGTACATTCATCTTGTAAAAACAGTAAAAATGTCAAAATCGGCCATGCAAAGGTTTTTGGTGTCTTACCTGTCCTTAAGAAAAAGTGAGTGTTTGCATTCTCATAAAACATGAAAGACCTTTGACAGGGTCCATAATGTATTACACTCACCTCTTCTTAACAACCTTCTTCAGTTTTGGAGAATTCATGGAGTCAATGAGGAACGGATCCCATTCTTCCAAACTGACCACCTCAACTGCTCAGCAGAAAAAGAGTCAGAGTCAGAATTCTTTTATTTGACGGAGATTACAAGTAATAAATATCACAAACAGTATGTAATAATTGACAGATTTACTTTCCATGCTGTTGTTTCCAGAAATGTGAACAGAACTATCAGGATCACCCCAGTTACGGACGGCTATTCCGCTAACACTGGGGACACCTTGGTTCAAGAGAGACACAATTACAAAATATTTATATTGCAAATGAAGCCTTGGATTTTATGTGCCAAATATATAAAGAGAGATGACCAAATGATATACACATGACATTGAATTGGTAGACATATAAGTAAGCATAAACAGAGACAAGTTATTTCACTGTTACATACATAACAATTTCGCTACTATACACATCTTAGTATTGACTCAGTAAATGAGATTAAGTAAAATTTCATAAGCCATGATATAAGTGTGTATACAATTGTTCGGTGATGCAAGAAGGGAGGTCTCTAATTAGGGAAAGGATATAGTTTTGAACGCAGTGTTCTGAAGTAACTTTGTCAGGCTTTGCAAAATGGATATTTTCTCTATTACTAGCTTGATAGGAGTGGGCATGTTGTCGAGGAGTAGCAAATATATCATTGAAATATGAAGGTAATTGATACTGAATATATCGAAAATAAAACTTGATCGCCTTTACTTTCAAAATGTTTTTACCTTTAAAATATCAAGCTTTTTGAAAAGTGGATCTGTATGAGCATTGAATTTTTAGAAAAATAAGACGGATAGCTATTTCTGTAGGGTGTATATACGATCACATGACAAGCCCCAAGCAAGAATTGAATAATTAAGATGTGACAGAAAAAGAGAATTGTAAATTAATAATACCGTGGTTGTAGGAATATATTCATACAATGGTTTGAAACTACCAGCTACTTTCGAAAATTTATTGCCGATTTTGTTATTATGGGCTCTCCAATTTAAATTTGCTTGGATTACTAATACTAGAAAAATCAAATTCTTCAATTGTAGAAATAGAAATTTTGTTTATGTTTAAGTCCAAATTTTAATAAATTTTGTTTTGGCAGTAAAGAAATGACATGTTTTTTGCCTTCAGTACATTCAATGATAACTTATTTGCAGCTAAGCAGTTATAAATCTTGTTTAATTCTGTATTTATATTAGTTGACACATCCTGTTCATTATCTTGAGTGTCAGAGGTTAATGAAAAGGAACTTGAAGGACTGACCAAAGTAGTATCATCTGCATAAAGAATTGATTTAAATTTTGAGGATGCTGTATGAATATCATTTGTGTATAAAATAAAAAGGAGCAGACCAAGAATGGATCCTTGTGGCACACTGGTTTTGATGGATAATAATTTAGAACTAACTCCATGACATTAAACATACTGAAATCTGTTTTATAGGTAATTTTGAAACCAACGTGCAGTGGTGCCAGTAATACCATAATAATTCAGTTTCTTAGAAAAGTAAAAATTGTGTCCCTCTTCAGAACGGAGTTTTCCTATCTCTTAGGAGCGACTTACCCATGTTCAACTGCTGCTCACCTAGAACCCTTTTCCACTTCGGTCTTTAAAGTTCTCGTTTGAATATTTGCCACCTCCACCAAGATATGCACCCGTAGCGGCTCCAGCTGGGCCCGGGCCCTAGGTTTCTGTGCTCACCGCTACAGCGGCCCTGCTACTCTCGCCGCATGGCACCCGGCGTGCACGCGTTGCCGTGACGGCCCGGTATAGGCCCGATGCTCCAGTACCGCCCATTTCAAAAGTGGCGCACTTGTCCGGATTACCGTATGATAACTCCTGAAACTATAGGAGACGTGCATATTAAATTCCCCCCAAAACTGCATACCTGGTTATCTTTGTGACCATAGTCTAGCCTGGCGAGATAAAGGTTGCTGCCTGTGCAGGGAAGCTGGATAATACTTTCATTTAATACTTAGTATTCGGCAGACGGTAATTTATCATTGTGACCAATTGAGCAGGCACTAAATGTATATGACTTTGGTATTTGTGTACCTCAATTTCTCTGAAGGACACTTATTTTGCTACAAAGGGATATCTTGCGCTGTTTATTACATCAATATGCCAGTGTGTCCTCCATGATTGGCTTGCGTGAGCTCCGTGCTTTGTGGCGGGAAATTGATATGCATGTCACGTATTGTCGTGTGCCCATGACACCTTGTACATGTTGTAGTCACGTAAGTATCATTTCCACATTTTACCAGTAGGTGTCTCTGCAAATTTGATAAACTCACAGCAGTATTTTATTTCACACAGAGAAAGACACCCGTGAATTTCTTTTAAGATCACTACAATGCTTCTAGGTAAAAGATTTGCCGCCAATGTGTACCGAAAACTCCAGGGCTATTAATTTCCCCTGCGCTTCGATTATTTCTTTGTTTGTGATTGTTTTGTTTTCTGTGTTTTTCTTATTGATAGGGGTGTACTGTCACACTAAACGGACATAAATATACTGGAAAACCAAGAACATATCCTCTACAGAACTAAACCCAGCTATGTGTCATTGGCCAGATATTATCACATTGTTTCTGCTACTTTTGCTGCTGATTAACGTCATTGCAGGTATGCAAACCACCTTGCATGTTGTCAAGGGATTCACTTGATTTAGGCAGTTAAGTTGCCTACATGCTGCAGGAGATTCAATGGCCTTTGTTTGTCCCAGCAGTTTCAGGATAAATGAAGGCCAACACAGCTTCCCTGGTACAACTGTGACAACTCAGCTGCTTGTTTAGCATGTTCTACACCTGATATAACCCTGAATTGAGAAACACAACCAGAATTATCTATACTATAGGATATGTGTATATGGGGCATGAGAGACATTTAAGTTTTCACACGGATTTCATTTACAAATTTCCTAAAGGATGCCCCCATGAGCTTGGTCAAACGCAACAATTTACATCACAATTGTATTATGCATTGTAATTACCCATACATATGTATCCTAGCGTCACGGTAAAGGTAATTAAAAATAAAACTTTGACACCTATACTGTATTGCCTAGTGGATACATTGTAACACAAAATACTAGCATGACCTGTGAATGTCTCATCTGTAGGGAGGTTTGCTTTTAATATTTTCACGCGATTGTACATGTGGGAAATTAAGCACAATTACCATGCCTCATAATATGTCCTTATTCATGCACTACATATTTCATGGTCGCATTGTGCTCTTACAAAATACTAGAATAATATATTTATGTGTTGTGTGCTGTTTACATGTAGTACATGTTTGTCTAGCTCTGGCTCTTTATACATGAAAACGTCTTAGCATATTTGTATGTTATGTCTATGAAGAAATTGTTTCAGCAGATATGCAGCTGCTTTGCTTGAATGGGTACAAAGGCACATGTTCATGTGCTTTAGAGGTATATGTATGGGGAACCTAGTTGCATGCTTTTTTAAAAGAAGTACTGTGTCTTTGGAAGATCGTCCGCTCAATTTGCGCCCGAAAAACGCCACAATTTATAGTTTATCTGTTACAAAGCGTTCATATATAGCTATAATGAAATGCCTGTCATATATTCATGTGGCACAAACGTCTAAGCATATCTACATTATAATTTTGTTTGCATGAATTTGCTTCCATTTGCATATTTCAGCTTTGTATACACTGAGCTGCATCATTGCAAAGCGTACTCTGTGTGTTTTGTGGGCACTTGCGAATTCGTGACTGGTTATCTTAATAGAATTCTTGAACACAAACCACGTTGTTTTATAGACATCAAATTTATAAACACCTAAACCTACGCCATGTTTAAATTAGTGGTGGTCGTTTTTCATTGATCATTTATAAGCTAAACATGTTTATATATCCCCTGATTTACTGCGCACACTATGTGTATTCCGTCTGCCGTAATTATATCAAACTTTTCTCAGACTACAGGGTTTGCAAATACCCCTGGGTACACTTACTTCTTATCTTGAGCTTTTACATTTGATATGTGATCTCGTAGGATACATCAGGTAATACTTGAAATCCATTTAACTGTTGCGTTCATTGCAATTTATATCAGAGATGCACCTGTTTAATCCATGGCAAGAACATATTGTGCAGATAGAAATGCAAAGTTTACAGCTTTGGCAGTTTTAACATTTGGCCAATAGTGTTATAAAGGCCCACAAGTGCTCGATTATAACGTGCCTCCTCCGTGAAATGTATCTGATATCTGGGACCTACTTTAATATTTAAAATTGAAATACTGCAGATCAAATTGATTGAAATTGCAATATGATTTCTTATTATGCACACCCTATTATCATGATCACGCCATACTGGTATACGACATATACTTATGTGCATGCATTGATGTCAATGTTCAGATTTGCTATGTGCCTCTATTAGGAGTGTGATTGAGATCGTAAAATGATGTATATATGAACTGAGCATAGGATTGGCAAAAAGATTGACATCAAATCATTATGAGCAGCGAAGGGTAAAAATAACACAAAATCAGAACATAAGAACGTACATTCACATGTTTTAAACTTTCAGACACCCACATATAAAACAAGTATATACATATATTGTTTAAATAGCAGCTAATAGTGGCGAGATACATCATATTTGACACACCTGCTAGGTCAACACGAACAACCTATAAACATCTGTAGGCCCAGACCATGGTCATGTAGTAGTTCTTTATACTAATGCAATACATGATGGTCTGCAAGCTATTTTTATATGAAGGACTTGTAATGACCAGTAGGCATATTCATTCGATAGATTGACATCTGTAACAATGACATACACAGGCTATGTTCGTATGAAGTACTTATGAACACTACAAGGCGCATGTGTAGTTAAATGTGTATCTGCACCAATGTGCATCTTTCTTTGAATCATGGAAGATTTCCAACTTTCACCAGCTTCAGTTATAAAAAAAAAAGTTGCAGATTTTCCGATTTGTGGAGACTTCCAGCCTTTGCTGTTGGATTTTAAAAAGCCTTTGGTGCAATGGAAAACCTTCTGTGTTATGACACATTAGACTTTAAAAATTTATGGTTCGTCAGGTTTAGGTTGTCTATACGTGCTGGAATGTGATAGCATAGTTTCCATATAATGATGTTCCATACCTTGGCCCACAGGACTACAAAACTAAATTGAGCCACCAAGCCAAGATGCTGACGATGAAGATCAAGTTTGCATGTCACATAATGTAAAAACATGTAGAATAGCAATCTATCGGTATTGATTATTAGTCCGTCGTAACATCAAGAACACAGCATCAGCCACCGAACAATCAAGCATTTCCTAGTACGACATGAATGCACTGTACAGCGATTATCATTGCAAATCAAAATCTGAAGCTGAGTGAGTGGAGGTTTGTAAATCATGGGGAACAGTTTCGAAATTAAGGGCGTAAATGAAGATTTGGAAAGTGACGAAAGGCAATCTGCTGTGCAATAAAAGAGGCCAAGGTGTCTCCTATTGAGTTTGGTTGTGATCATGGTGAACCGCTAGGGAGACTTTGAGGAATTTCCATTGAAGAGATTAACACATGTAAGTTACCTGATCGACGGGAATGAACGCAAACTGGCTTGCAAGTAGTCAACCAAAAATCCAGAGAAACACAAATAGCATTGGAGAAAAATGATATGTTCATTATCTCTGTATCAGTCGTGCATTGAACCTGGAAGCTTACATTGAGATTTTAACATAAATGCAGTGACTAAATACCATATCAGGGAGGCGGCCAAGTTTAAACCTCAATCAGAAATCTGCTGACTTCGCATGATGCAACCGAAGTCCACTTTAAAGAATATCTGATGCACCTGAACAATAAACTTATTGGTCAATTGGCCTTAAAGTAAGGTCAGCACAGCGCAACGGTCGCCACGATAACCTTCCCAAAACGTCATAAAGAGAAAAAAACAGTAATAGTCGACAATGTCACTGTCCAAAGAAAAGGTTGACGCAGGAATTGGGTCACAATACATGGCGGCATAGTTTTGGAGATGGCCAAACAGATGAAACCAATTGTAACGACCAAAACTTCACATGGGGTTGACTACTCAATCAGTGTCTCCAGCACTGTAGGATTTCAGGAAAAACCCTAAAGACCATTGGAACCAGCAACTTTCCATTAAATATCAAAACAAGAGGGCTGTGTAAACAGCCCATGCTCAGCTGATCTTGACATCCATCACACTTCCAGCTCTATGAACTTGGGAAAGGATTAAGGACACCATGTTCTGAGTTAGTCTGACGTTTATAGAAGAACACTTATATAAGCAACATCAAGGTTCAAGTAGTTCTCAAGTTATAGTGAAGAGTAAAATTCATGTATGTTGCACTGTGACCCCAGAAACGAGGTCAAGGTCATTCATGTACTGTCTAAGCATGACCTTCATACAGAATAATTAACATATGCAGCATCACGGTACTAACTCAACGCAGATCTAAAGTTATCAAGTAAACAGTAAATTTCTCGTCAGTTGTCCTGTGAATTAGCATTAGAATGCCCATTGACTTACATAGTAATCGATAAAAAAATTGCATTGAACAATAAGTAACCGAATTAAAATTCCTGAACAATCAGGAATCCAAAGCAGTGCCACCTAGTAAACAGCTTTGTTGGACCCTTCCACAAAAACATATCCATCACATTTCAGCTTAATCTGAGCGACGGTTCGGGAACTAAGTGTCCCTGGGAGTGTCTATGTATGATATTAAAGCAATTGGTTAAGCGGTTTCAGAGGAGAAGAGTTATTCAGGTTTGCCTCAAAAAAGAACGAAAAAATATCATAAAAAAATCCAAAATTTCAATAGTGTGACCATTTGAACACACTTGGTAGGAATCTACCCAAAGCACATCCCCACCAAATTTTGAAGTAAATCTCTCCAACATTACTTAAGTTATAACCATTACAAGAAATTCCCATGTTAAACTTTCCTATTAAAACTTTTGTAAAGATTTTTGAAAAAAATACCATACAAAAATCCAAAATTCATTGAAACAAACCTGGTAGACACCCACCCAAGGTACACCCCTACCAAGTTTGAAGTAAATCTGGATTACGGTTTTGGAGAAGAAGTCGAAAATGTGAATTAGCATTAGAATGCCAATTGACTTCCATAGTAATCAATAGGAAAGCTGCATTGACCGATCAGTACCCGAATTGAAAAAATCATTAAAAATCAGGAATCCGCAGCATTCGCCCATAGCGAGCAACTTTGTTTGACCCTTCTTCAAGAAACACATCCACCATGTTTCAGCTTAATCTGAGTGACGGTTCTGGAGAAGAAGTCAAAAAAAGCTATAACACACAAAAGTTCCTAAACATTTAGAAAAAATGCAGCGTCACCTGGTGAACAAATTAAGAACTGAAAATCCTAGGGAGTGTTCCTGTGTGACATCAAAGCAATTGGGTGAGCGGTTTTTGAGGAGATTTTTTTATGTTTTCCCCCAAAAATGAACAACAAGAAATCATGAAAAATAAAAAATCACTGGACCGTGACTGTTAGAACAAACTTGGTAGAGACCCATCCAAGGCACATATCCACCAAGTTAGAAGTGAATCTGGCTGACAGTTTTTGAGAAGTCGAAAATGTGAATTGTGAACGGACGACGACGGACGACAGACGAACGACGGATGTGTAACCCCTCTAAAAGCTCAGTTGAATTATCAGCTGAGCTAAAAAAAAAAAAAACCACTAGAAAGCAGTTGGTATTCAATCAACCAAAGATACTACCAAGAGCTCCGACACAGTGATTATGACAACCAATGCTGTAGATGTTAATTCCCATGAGACAGAGAACAAACACTTTACACATTGCTATTAAGCATCTAAGAATAGAAAAGTTCAAATTTCCATAGTAATCTGGAATCTTCAAGGGATGCCCTGTGGCCAAGTTTGTCATGAACTTGATCATTGTTGCGTAACAAATGAACCAAACCATTGATATTGTTGGACTTGTAGACACCACTGTTTATCTAGCTATTGTTTATTTTCATGAAGACTACTCTATGCAGCTGTGGGAGACAGTCCACAATCATGCGAAAAAAATGAAAGTGTCTGCGTACATTTTCCTAATGGGAAAGTTTCAGTGACTGGTGACTTCCATTCGCATACAGACCAACAACCAGATATTATTGTCCATGACACTGATAACAATGAGCTCTTACTCCACAAAAAAATAAAAATGTAATTACTCAAGAAAAGGAAAATGACTTCAAGTCTTGTATTCTGCGCAAGTTACAAAGTGCCGGTAAAAAGAATAGCTCGGCCTATTGGAAAATGTTTAATAAAATGAAAAAAAGAAAACGTAGCATCAGAACCACAGGCTAATAGTATTGATCTGTAGGTTGTACTGATATTCTGACGAAATCTTTCCCATTCCACTGTCATAAAACCCGACGTTTGAACACAAAAGTAAATAAAACAAATAAACAAATCAATAAAAAAATGAACTTGCAAAATTAGAGAAACACAAAATTCAATCAGTTGAACATCGAATAAAAGTATGTGAAGTGGACCCTGCTAAAAATCCTGAAGCCTTGTGGAGCCACAGGTCTAGACAGAAAAATGAATGCAATGTTAGGGATTGCATCAGGCATGTTCAGCAAGAACTATACTGTCACCTTATTTAGGCTGTTCATTAATGGTGACTACCGTAAAATAGAGCCACAAAGTTATCCCTTTCATGCACAAACATGGATACCTTTCGACATTTTTAGGTTATACCGGTTGGAGTATCCTTCTTAAAAGGGTATCATAAAAGAGTACATCCTAGCGGCAACTTTAGGAACTACATTTCTTTGCAAAGATGACAGCGCTTATCTCTGGCTGTGCAAAGAAAATGTCAAGATACACATACATTGTGTTGAACATACGAATTCTAGGTTAATGTCAAGAAAATACGTGCTTTGCTGGCAGTCATACTATATGTAAAACCTATCTGGGAACCTTTGACGTTCGGTAAATATGCAAGGTTGGAAATATATAATTACGAATTTAGAACCAAGGAATTTGCCACTCTTACAAATAATTAAAAATCTAAGAAAATGTATTCAGCCATCCGTCTAAAACATATAATGCAAGAATAAAACTTAATATTGAAAACTGAATTAAAAAATGAGTCCAGCCGATGTAGGCTTTATCAATAGATAAAGCGATAGTATGAGTATATGACAAAAAAAATCGCAGAATACAGAATCAATGAAATACCTGTAAAACAGATATTTTTAAAAGAATGTTTGACTTTGAACACAAAATCAAATTAAAACACAGTTATTTGTGTCAATGTGGTGTACTTGTTTTGTATTTATACTCACAAGAAGGTAGATATCCAAAACATCAATAAACATATTTACTTTGCTTAAATTATGTAAAAGGCCACCTAGCTGCCAGACTTAAAATTATATGGTAATTCCCCACATTCGCTTTTGGCAGAAAAAAATGGAACAAAGTGTTAAAAGTTTGCCATTAATTCAATTTTTTTCCTTTTTAACGTATTTGTTCTTGAATTGTTGCCTAGTTTTGTGAAAATAGCGGTATAGTGTTTTGCTTTGCCTTTATCCTGTATGTCACCAGGCATTCCTCCAGGTTTAGGGATCGAGGAAACTCTAAGAGAGCAGTTGCGGCCCACAGTGATATAGGGATTTCCCTTTGCAACAACTCGCAAAAGTGTACTGCATTATATTGAAAAAACAGTCAGTAGAGTATACAAAAAACCCTAATCTTCAACTACCAGGACACATTGGATAAAATAAAAGTTTGTGCCGCTTACCATTTTCTGGTGTTGAAATGCCATATTGATCTACATGTCGAACTAAAAGCTTGCAGTCTATCTCCATGCTTCATTTATATAATAATGCATTTGATACTTTGTGATGGCGAAACGTGTTTTTCAAACTCCAAATAAGTGGCGCTTTAACACAGCAAAGTACATGTAAAATGCAATAGCCAACAATAATGACCCACCCATCTCAGTGGAAACGGGTCCTAAGAGCCTTGTGTAAGTGGGGTAAAAATAATTGAAATTGTTTCATGAACACAGATGACATATTGTCACTGTCAAAACTGGAAATTATCTCCACAATTACCTGAACAACTTTAGTACAACGAAATTATTGTGCCAAATGAAAATTTGAAATTAACATGAATGTGGCAACAATCATTACTTCCAGCAGAACAGGGAGAGCCATAAGGGACCATTTTGGTCAGGGAAAGCATTTAATGCAGGGTGTAATTAATGCCTGAAAAACAAAAGTAGATAATGACCACTTCGAACACAAAGTATCATCAGCCTATTCAATTCTGCCATAAAAGCAATTGCTATATACAGGTCTAAGACATAAAAAATTCGATGTCAGTATGTGCCCCCGCAACAGAGGAAAACAGTAGGTAATATTCGTAATTTGCCTGCAAAAAGTACTACTCAGCTTATCTAGACTTACCCTTAGGCTTCACTTACATCGCGCTTCAGACGCTGGGTGGCACTGAAGCCCAGGAGCGTATATCCTGAAAGGAATTTTTGCGCCAAAACATATTCTAACGGCCCCATGTAACTCTTTATTAATCAGCACACCTGACATCCCTGATCAGCCAACAACAATGCCACTTGCTTGTATCAACAGCGCTTAGAACTGATCAACTAACAATTTTGCTGTGAACCATGTTACCATGTTTCAGTACTCCACCTTGTTTTTTTCTTTTTTTGGTCTTGTTTTTTGTTTTGTTTTGGTGGTTTTTTTTCCTTCATTTTCTTGTGGGGTTTTTTGGTTTTTTGTGTGCTCTTTTGTTTCTTTGTGGTTTTGCTTGTTTTTGGGGAAAAATGTCACAATTTCTCTCCGAAGCCGATCAGCCAATTGCTTTGAAATTCTATTTGGACACTTTGCGGGGTGACCAAATCTTAATTTGTTCAACAAGTGGCCCTGCCATTTTTTTCTATCTTTTTACATTTTGTGTTTGTGTGTGTGTGTGTGTGATTTCCCTTTTTCAAACTTTTTTTCAAATATAATATTGTTGTGCATCTTTGTGGGTCAAACAAGTGGGTCAAACTCAGTTGTCCTTAATTTTTAATGATTTTTAAAAAAATTCAGCTACCAGTCAGTTTTTAGTCACATGCATCCTAGTATGAAAGTACCCAAAAACATCAATTTCTGCACATTATGCAGCTTTTGAAAAGTCATGATTTCAGTGGAAAAACAAAAAGGCGGCCGTAATAGTTTTACCTCCTACTTCAGAATCATTAAAGAAACACCATTTTTGGCATATAGCTATAAAGCCTGACTTACTTGCAAATGTTTGGCATGAAAGATGTGCATGTTTGCCAACGATTTCTTCATTTATGCTGCAGGTTATGGGTCCATAAAAGTCAAAATCGGAAAAAAATGCCTGAATTTGGTAGATGGTTTACGTTTATTTTACCATGGAGTCCAACAATGGGACTGGTATAAATCATGTAAATTTTCCGATTAATTTACTTTAGTTTCAATAATATTTGGGTGTTTCTTGAACATATTTTGGATCAGTTATTTTCCAAAAATCACTAATTGGATTCCAGACATACACAGGCCGATTCTTCTTATTTGTGGCTATAAAAACATACCTACACCAATATGAGCGACCACAAACATCATTTTCTGACGTCAGATTGAAGAATATTCCCACAAAAATTAGTGGATTATGGCTTGTGCTACTGTGGGAAGGGCTATCTGAACAGTTTGGAGCCTTGACCCTAAGCTGAATTCTCGTTTTAACAGATACAAGGTTGGATTTCTATCTAAACTTGGTTTTCCCAATAAAATGTCCATGATAATGGCAGATTTAGGTAAGTGGTCTTCTGTATGGATTGATTTCTTTCTTAAAATCTGGATACAAAGCTTTCATATAGCAGGGGTACAGCTTGTTTTTTTTTATTGAAAGCACTGCCTGTTGATGTACTATATCATTACACACTGTGAATTTTTTAACTCCCTTCCCGAGACAGCGGATTCCCAAGCTTAATTGACAATACCAGATGAAATTGCAGCATGCATATGAAACGAAATGATAAGAGAAGGGGAGTAAGTTTGACCCAGGCCAGCACGTTGATATCAACAGTTCATTGAAACATGTATCTGCTGATTTAATATGGCGAAAGGTTTGTATTCACGTCTTCACTGGTTAGTGAAGGCTGTTTGTCTTGTAATGTTTGTATTGTAACCCAAATGAAAGCAGAAGCCAAGGCAGATTCGAGCCAATTTTTAATCTCCACAGCCTTTACTTTGTGCATCCATGGCACGGATGCAATTCTTACAAGCTCAAATACACATCCAGCCCAACTATTCAACCATTTCGTTTTAAGTCAGCTTGATATTTTGTTGAAACTGAACAAGTGGTCTTTCTATGGCTTCTGTATTCACGTGATGTGTGGAAGAATACATGTTTCCGTGACCCCATATATGAAAATGCGAAGTGGTGTTAACCTTCATGGGCTCCTCTCATGTTAAAGCGCCTGGATGAAACTTCGTGTTTGTCTTGAAGCTATGCCACTAACAAACTATTTTCAATTTAAAAAGTCTCACACGACCTGTCGTGGTAACACGCTTAAAATCAACAGTTTGTCCAAGCACTGATCTGCCAAGTTGTGTGATGTTAAACAAGAGGCAGGAGAACTGAAATGCTACACAACCTCAGTAGAATCTCAGTTGCTGACGTAATTCCTGGTTTAATAGTCTTCTCTGTGTTGTGTGATACTTGTTCATCTTGGTCATGTAAAGAGGAAGCCGTTAAAAAAAACACAAACCAAACACCTTTCCCACTGCTGCACTTTACACTCGGCATACCCATAGCCCAAGGTTGTGCAGCCACAGCCAGAGTCATAGGGCCCTTACAAGAGTTACCTTATGCCTTTCCTTCCTTCAGTTGCCCACTCTGGCTTCCATCTCCCTAAAACCCACACCACATCTCCTTCCCCAGCACACCAGCGGTAAGCCCTTCCCTAAGTCTACACACATTCTATTTCCTAGCGATTTCTCCCCTCGCTCCAAAATCTATGCTAATCTATCCCTTTCTACCACATTTTGAATGAGTTCTATGTTCCCACATGCCTCATTCTTTTCAGTACAACCCTTAAACAATCTATCTCTGAAGTCAGAGTATTATGAACACCATAGAAAAAATGATCCACAATGTGCCTACATCTGCCCTCGATATTTTGCACTTGCCATCACTTCCCTCTGTTATCTTTTGCTTCCGCTTCCCAAGATTAACTACACCTACTATCTCTAGCTTGGAATAGTAATTTAGAACCCTCATTTTTATCCTCAGACCTTTGATTGGATTGTCTAATGCTTGGTAAGCTGGTAAGCTTTTCATGTGCTCTTTTTTCACCCCTCTTTTTCACTCTTCCTTGTGTTTTTTCCTGGCACAGCAAACATTTTTCTTCCATGTAGTGTCAACCTCTCCTCGCCCCTTCAGGGCACACCTTTCTGCTTACTTGTTTATTTTTATCACCCACTTAGCCCATTCTTTATCTGCCTCGAGATAAGTCTTTTTGCACCACACATCCTCCCCTGTCACAAGTGGCCCCAATTGCAGAACCTTGCCTTTTCTAATCTTTCCCAGACATTCAACCAGCCAAGTTCCCCTAATACTGCTTCTGGTGTAAGATATGGCCGGGCCACTGGTATCCTTTTACTCATCTCTCTCTGTGCCCTTGCCGACCATTCCAGACTTTCCTCACTCATTGCATCTTTGCAGGTTTAAAAAGTAGGTAGTTATTTCTGTTGCTGTGAGTCAAATGAGATGGCATTATAAGATAGTGTATGGTGGCTCGTTAATGATCAGTATTTTTGAATGTTAATGGTGCAAAATAATGCATCATAAGAGCACAATAGGGAGCCTTATTAATCCATATAAAGAGTCATGTGTATAATTGCCAAACCTTGTGGGATGTTTATTAGAACCAAGGAGTTGGATTGAGACATGCACGTACTTGTAATAAAGCAAAGCCTTCTGTATATGAATATAATGTATTTTTAGGTATTGTTAGTTATTACGATGTTCTGACTTATATACACATTTTACTTGCAAAAAGCTTTAATGGATATAGCTTTACATTTATAATTATATTCAACTAATATGGCTGTGAGTAACAGAATGAAATCATCACAGGATGGAGTTTTTACATTTGGCTAGGCGAGTGTGCCAAAGGTAGTGGGTTTGAATCCCATACAGGTCGACATAAATTTATCGTATTTTTCACTTACATAGATAACACCATTGACAATCCTCGAAGATTGATTACACACTCTATTTCCACAAACTTGGTTCGAAAAACTGTTAAAATCATATTGGGAACAGGTTTCCAATTCATCTGTGGTACCTGAACAGGTAAGTTTACTATAGCACAGAACAGAACAGAGGAAGAGTACGTCACCAGGAGTACTATTTTTATGCGACGAGATTGCATATATGATTTCATGGTGAGAGAATTACACTAAAACTATACTTTCCAAATCAGATCTATATCATATATATATTTTGTAATTTCGGGTTTGTGGAAGCATTTACATAATGTGTAAATAAAGAAGAATGAAAGCTGATAAAAGAGAAAATTAACCGAAACGAAATTAAGGGGGGGGGCAGGTAATATATTTTCATCATATTCCAATTTAATGGAATATAAAGTTTTCTTCCATAAATTATATTCCGCCTGGTACCTTTGGACAGTTTTTGATGCATAAAGCCAGCCTATAGTGTAAAAATATGGAAACGTCTGACACATTTCATGTCTGGATCTAGGTTATGATGTCAGTGTTTTTGCTAGAATATAGTAATAAATTTGAATATCTTCATATTTAAACAAATACAGACAGACTTTTTTATCATTTATGTATTTCAGTCAATGCATCCAGCATACTAAAGGCCAGTATTGTTTTCTCTCAGTCATATTTTGTAGAATCTTTGGGCTAAAGCTCCATTTGTGAAATATTTTCCAAACTTAATTACCATTTTTTGCATATGTGGTAATACAATAGTCCTGCTACCAAAATTCCAAACGACTGATATCATTTACTGGTGTAAAACAGATTTATCTTCAATTAAATAATACATTTTTAAGGTGTTTGCTACAATACTACAAGATTTACCTGGAATTTAGACCATTTTAAGCATGTCGGGAAATTTGTTTGCACACACACCATAGTATCCATCTTCAATGGAACAATTGTGGGATGTATTGTATGGCTGAGTTACAGACTATCAAATGGCAATAATGGCCACCACTACACTTGAATAAATAACACTGGGCCTAAGCAACCATTGCAACTCAGATTGCCAAATCTGTTCTACTCTTCCAGGAGGGTATAGGCAAGTTTACACAAGGCTTCAATATAAAATCGCCATTGCTGCACAAACCAGTGCCATATAGCAGAGATCTCTTCCAGCGATATAACCACATAAGTCAAATAGATTACCTGACTGAACCAATGCGATAAAAGGGAGACAGGCAAAGGTGTCCATATATCGAGCATATTGAACAGAAGTGAATATAATAGGTGTCATTGTAGTTTTGTGTCTTTATATATTTATATATATATATATATATATATATATACATATATACACAGTAAAACTTGTTTGTTGCGGACACCTCTCGAACTGGCAAAAGCTGTCCAAACTTTGCAGATGTCCCCAACAGACAGGTGTGTTTAGCAAAAAAAATTGATCTATCGGTCCTGCACATAGCAGTCCAGATTATACAGGTTTTTGCATTTAATAGAAGTGTCCACAGAGACAGGTCTTACTATATGTTATATGTGTGTGTGTGTGTGTGTTCCAATTGCAAATATGTTTACATACAAAGGTATAGTATATATGCAATGTAAATATACCTATTATATATATATATATATATATATATATATATATATATATATATATATATATATATATATATATATATATATATATATATATATATATATATATATATATATATATATATATATATCACATATGTACATAGAATACTTATATGCACCAGGTGTTACTTGCACTCACATTACTGATTGAAATTTTTACATATAAGTGAATTTACATGTTAAACTAAATGAATACAAATTTAAAGAGGAAAAAGGGAATAATTAACATGGCAATGTAACTTTCAGATCCCCTGTTCTTCTGCAAGGAGACGCAACGGGGAGCAGAATACAAGGGAAATATCTCGCAAACACGTTCCGGTTTAACATGTCAACGATGGGATATGACCTTTCCGCATAACCATGGAATAACTAACTCAGCACGGTTCCCGGAGAATGACTTGAAGAGCGCTAAAAATTATTGCAGAAACCCAGATGGACTAGTTGAAGGACCCTGGTGTTACACAACAAACCCTGGAATGCGTTGGGAATACTGTGCTGTTCCACTCTGTCGTATGTTACCTTATCGTTCATTTCAGGAAGATATTAAGATGTCTTTAAATGTCGCAGTGTTACTGTATGTTCCTATTAAGACATTGGCCATTCTATCGTTTGGTGTAACGGAAATTTCCTTTGATCTACTTAATTTTAACATTTGCACATACTACTCGCTTGGCTTGCATCATCTATAATCCTCCACTCGTGCATGAAAGAACCCATATGCGGTAAGGTCCATGCACGACATTTGAACGATATGTCAATCTTTTAAACCGACTATGAAGTAATAAAAGACGCAATCCGTTGCTGTCATGAATCAATGTGCAGAATTTAATGAAAATGAATGACATGATCAATCTGGATGACCATTGCCCAGAACGGCTTACATTTTTCTCTTCTGTTAGTTTCATGGATACCCCTCCTGTTTACGTGCAGGGGAAAATTCGTATTGCTCCTCAACTTTTGGATATCACTGGTGCAACACATGCAAGAATGTGTCATACATCAAGTAATCTAAATATTAATTGGCCTTTGACCATAATCCTCAATACACCTTCCAGGGTGTGAAATTAAGAAGTAATACATGAAAATATCATGCCTACCGTTCCCAGAAAGTCGGTGTACACATGGAGCCATCATAGATTCACAGGGTAATAGTAAAGAACTTTTAAATTAATATGGCCCAGTTACTCCATGTTGGAAACTTCCCTGTAGAACCAGGAACAAGTATCTGTATGTTCAGGCACAGCATACAGTCCAGCTTTATAACTTATAATCAAATTAAGTGGAGAGGCATTTAATTAGTGATCCAGTACCAGATATCAGATTGCAGATGACTTCCAATGTTGTACATTTTTTGATTTCTGAATTATCACCTTAATAAAAAAGATGACATGAGGGATTCTATGATTTCTTAAACATTAAAATATCCTTTTACAAATACTTCTAAAAACCATAGTTGAAATTTGGCAGCTATGCTTTAAATTTGTGGCTATTGTAATGAAATTTGACTACTCTTCTTGCAATTTTTGACTCAGGTTTTACGTTCTGGCGCCTGATGTCACTTGTTTCTGGCTGATGATTGACATTTGAACCAGTGTACTTGCAAATTCTGATGCTGTAATGCATTTTCTCCACTAATCTTGCACATTCAAAAACTTTTCTTTTGGAAATACTCCTGGTTTATCCCCTTTAAAAAACATCATGCCTTTAGCTTCATGTCTAAAACACATTGAATTCTATAATCCTGTCTTTTGGATTCTTGTTAGTGGTCATGTTAGGCCCAGGGGTTTTTTTTTTTTTTTTTTTTTTTTTTTTTTTGATGGATTGATGTTGGTATTAGTGTCATTTTGTGGACTTGTATGGATGATGACCACTGTTGAGATGGTGGTTGCAACTATTACTTTTTAAATGCTGAAATTTATTGATATTTTCAACAAGTTTGGCACCTGTGCAAATTCCCTGCTGTGATGCAGATTTTGGTCCATTTTCATGAAATGTACGGTTCTATATGCACATGAATGATGCACCTGTTCAAGCCAATTTCCTGAAATAGGCCTATAAGTTTAAACACACGTTTTTTGCATTCTTGTCATGTTAAAACTAGATATGGCTTTTTTTACCCTAGGGACATTTGGACGTAAGTTTTGGACACTTTTGGGTAAAGACCAACTATAAATTTATGCAATTCAGCTACACATAGCAAGAAGCATTGCCTTTGGTCGGAATTCACCTAGATTTGTTTCATTTGGACTACAGTATGGATGTGGTAATGACACTGTCTATGGTCAATTAAAAATTCATGAAATTGTTCGAAGGTGGCGCCTGCGGTAAGATCAACTATTTTCGGTGTTGTACTTTGAATCCACAGCATATTAGGTCTTTTTTAATACACACACACACACACAAATATATATATATACTTAGCTTCCACATATTCCAATTGTTGAACCTGTTCTGTGTACAACACACCTGTATTATTTGGATTGTACAACAAATAGATATATTTGTTATGTTCTTTTATGCTAGATAATGAGCAGAAGCCTAAGATGTATGGGGATTGTTACAAAGCAGACAGTGCACAAGGCCCTCACCATATCTCTTGCCTAGAAATTTGGTGGGCAGAGGCAGGCTGTTCGTCAGCGGGGTTATTAAGTCCAAGAATTGTAAGCACATACTGGAACACCGTGACTGCTGGAACTGTGAAAAAAGATATGAGGATTTACAGAGCCTATGCAGACCAAAATAAATACATCTATAAGTTGTCGTGCTTGGGGCGCAACTCATATGGTAAATAATGTTCCAATCATCTTGTACCCATCAAACTATGCATTAAAAATGAATAAATAAATGGTTAACTAGATATAATAAAAAATGAAAGAATAAATAAAAATATGGATGGCTGGGCAGGCAAACAGACGGATAGATAGATAGATAGATAGATAGATAGATAGATAGATAGATAGATAGATAGATAGATAGATAGATAGATAGATAGATAGATAGATAGATAGATAGATAGATAGATAGACAGACAGATAGATAGATAGATCTAATTGCAATTGTGTATTTGAAGCTTAGAGTCTTTATAGTTGGTATTAGCTTTGTCAAAAATAGCCATCCCTTATCCTCAAACGACAACCAAATGGTACAGAAAAACATGATTCATATTCATTAATTCCAAACCCAACAATGACAGCAAAGAGATTCCAGACTTGCCAAAGCAGCAACATTTCTCTTCCAATACCAATGTGAAGAAACAAATTTAATTCCTGACTTGAGACAGGCAGTCACCCATAAAAGGCAAGTGGTTGTTTTAAACTGGTCCTCTCAACCTTAGAAATATGCATCATTAACTGCAGACACTAGTTCTTTTCAAAAATGTGTAGGCCAAACCACCCAAAACACAAATTTCATTACTTCTGCCAAAAATAAAAAGAGGCCTGTTAGGAATATAAACTTTTAGTTCTCCCGACTTGTCAGTCAGCTAAGTTTACAGCAAAAGAGTAAAGTAAGCCAACATCGTTTTTGTGGTATTTATGGATGTGGAGCATTCTAAACACACTCTACCTCCACTATAACTATGAGTCGGAGAACAAAGCCCACAGCACAACATAGCCAATGAAGTAATTTTCAAATAGTACAGAAAAACATGATTCATATTCATTAATTCCATACCCAACAATGAAGCAATTCGAATTGAATAGTCATGTTTGATTCTTACTGCTGTCTTGCCAAAGATTTCGTATCTGTGTGCTGATGCAGGAAAAGTGTGACTAATGTAAAATTTCCAATAGTTTCTGCACCAAATCAAGGGTATGCATAACGATGAGCGAAATATCATTCGCAATCAGCAGCTGCATATTCACTGCAATTTTAGTGGGTTCACAAACTGTCCTTCTTTACCAATAAGACATGATGTGAGGCACCTTTTGTATTATCAGATATATGAACCTGAAACATTATAAACAGGAAAACAGGTCGAGGGCTTCTGTATAGTAGAACGTGAATGGCACGTGAGAGAAATAGAAAATATTTTTGTTCACTGATTCACACATTTGGTGCACTCAAGGTGCAAAGCATCTCCTAAACTGATTTTTGTAATTATCATCTTCTAATCTATCTGAAATGCATATTATTATCTTTCAAATACACCCAGGTGTGATAAAATGGAAGTTAAATGCTTATTTGGCAACATATAGAGAAATTGAAATTATATCTGCAAATTCCCTATATTAATCTAGGGAGAAAAAGTGAAGGTCATGGAAAGTGACCACAATATGTTGTCGGTCAATCATGAACAGGATGGGCAGCACCACTTTTTGGCAAATTTAGAGCTAACCCATATATAGACTATTGACAGCCATGTGCTAAATTAATCACCATTAGTGTGAGCTACTTTTAATACTAGAGACATTTTCAACTGACTTGCGCTGGCAAGCATCAAAGTGAATGGAAGTGTCGTTTCAGCATGATGGGTCACATGTGGGATTTGTTCCTTCAGTTCAATGACCCTTTATTCAACCCTCAGTCACATTAGTAGAGGGAATGGCTAGTTTCATGTGTCAAGCATGTTGCAAAAGCAGGCTCTCTATAGCAATGTCTAGCAATACCGTAACTGTTAACATCATCTCTCAGGCCTTTCTAATTTGGCATTAGTCGCGTGTCATTTTTAACTTAGCAAGTAATCAACTCCATCCTGGAAATGATACAATTGTAAGAAACCATCTTGTAAGATGTGACAATTATCAATTTAATTTATTTTGCAGCAGAATGTGAGGAACGCGAAAGGCTTCAATTTAGGAAAATCCGTGGCCCGTACCACATAAGTTGTCTCGATCGTTGGTGGAGAGCTGCAGGATGCCATGAAGCTGGTCTAGCTGCCCCTCTAAACAACCCACATGGTGTAGACATTTGGAATCAGCTGCCTATGGAAACTGTGAAACAAAATATGACAAATTTAAGAAATCTGGCCGATCGGATTGGCGGAAATGAAGGCTCTATGTTAAAGCTATTTTGTTTTGGTAAAAATGAAACAAGTGAGTTGACATTTCTTAGATCATGGGGCCTTTTCCTGGATGAATCAAAATTGTGCTCGGCCAATTGCTGCTGCTGTCCTCATTTTCATGATGTAAGGTGGCGTGGACAATGTCTTGTGTTCCGAGGAGTTCTGTTTTCAACCAGTCCTTCAGCATTCAATTATATTTTTTGATCCATAGAACCGTGTATATTGTCGTTTGCATGGGCCTGTAAATTCAATTTGAAAAGAAAAGTGAAGAATGTTTTGTTAGATAAGTAGGCCTTAGGATAAACGTCTACTTTGCACATTTTTGCATTTTGTCTTTTAATGTTTCCCTTATAATCTTGGAAATATGTTTTATAAAACTTCATGGTAACATCGAAGGTTGAAATGTTCACTTTTGCGACTCTCATAAACACATTCCTTTCTTTCTTCTGTATAGGCCAGAAACCCCCTCAATTAACCGATATATGGCAAAAACGCAGAAATCCGAAGCTAAGTGACAATTTCAGTTTCACAAAATTGTTACTTTGTGAAAAGCGATACATTATTTTGTGAGAAAAAAACAATTTTCATCAACGTTTGTTGATTCCAGTGCAAAAATAGTTTTGCATTTGACACCTTAACTTTTTTCTAGTAGACAAAGCTGTTGGATGTTTAATCATTGGTATTTGGGGGTAAATACCAGCGGTGTCTGTATGGAGAGATGTCTTTGCATTATGTTTATGACATTTAAAAACTGGTAAGAGACCATACCTTTAGCTTATACAAGCATATCAGGACTAAAAGTCCATGTATTTCATACCTTGTAGAAGATTCGGAACATCAAAATTGCAACAAATTCATTGCAGGCAGTCTTTAAGTGACTGTCTATGCAGTTTTATATTTATCGTTAAATGCACTGAATATTCTTTGTCCAGACAGGGAGACGTCCTTTTCATTCAAAGGTAGCAAATACATTGTGGTTAATGTAGGACCATCTGGTATTACATGGAACGCAGCTGAGAAGGACTGTCAGAAGAGAAATGGACATTTAGTTTGTTTTGAAAGTAAAGAAGAATATAATTTTATATACAATAAAACTGGAACCCTTACATTAATAGGTGAGTCATAACTGTCATTTTTCACCAAGAAGGTCTGTTTATTACTATTTAATTTGAAAAATTCAACGACCATAAAAGACAAAAAAAATTTAACCCGTGTCACGTTATTGCTCTTACAGAGACTGGCGACGTTTTATTGCAGAGACAAGCATGTCAAATATTTGTATTCGCCTGTACAAGGAAAGCAACCAAGGAAATGGTATTGTCCTTTCATCAATATTACGAAGATTATACTATTATTGTTTCACTTGACTCTCAAATTTGACGTGTAAATTCAGAGTCATTCAAATGTAAAAATCAAGAATTTTGATATCAATTATTGGATAGACACACCGCACAGGCATTGATGTTAACATTCTAAGCCCATAAATACAGACAGAATCATACAAATGACTGAACATACTTATCAAGTATGAATGGGTATATATTTTCCTTTTCAAAAGCACCAGCCGCCACTTTGTGTTAATACTACAAGTATTAGTGTTTCTTATCTTTGCTCAGTCTCATCCAGAGAAGATGGGAGCGCAAAGAAATATACTCGATAAAAGTTCTATTTAAATATGTTAAAATGACAAGATATTTTGGAATAACCTACAAAGATACAGGACGCGAAAGTATTATGACTTATAGAAATGCAATCTTTCATAATAATTCTTCTATGTATATAATTTAGCAGTTTTCCTAAAAACTTTTCAAAAATGGAGTAATTGTGTCAATTTCAACTTTACTATTTCCAGTAATGACAAGCTTGTCTAAGTCATGACAAGTTTGTAAGACTTAAGTCGTCAACCATTTGAGTTGTTATACTGCAGAATGGATGTATAAAATGTAGTTGCTTTTTGATCGATCATGCGATCAGCATCACTGACATCTGCTTCTGCCCCCAAATAGCATCTTTCTCAGAAATCATATTCATACATTTCCATAGTTCGAAGCATTCTACATAATGTTTGAAAACATGTGAGTGAACTTTCTGTGGCTTATTTTTATTTTCTGTTGGTCAAGTAATTTAAACGGAACTCCCCCCCCCCCCCCCCCGCAACGTTTTGGAGAAAAATTATTGCCTTACAATCGATGTTATGAATCCTTTTTAATATTGACAACAGTATTAATCTGGTCTTGTTTTATCATTACGCAAGCAAGGGTATCTAAAGAAGTAAGGCTCTGCTTTAAATGTGTTCACCGTGCAATATGAGGATGTAAAATGGTTAATCATAATTGCAAGGTGAACCTGCTATTCACTGCATGTGATATTTGACATGCACTCTTTCACATTTGTTGAATGTTCAAATCAACTCACCAATATTTAAAACAATATAAAGTATTTGATCCCCTATTAATACCCATAAGGAGTGACCACAGACAGGTGCAACCTTAAATACTTTACATTTTACATGCAAAAAGACCTAAAGAAATAAAACAACTAGTTTAATGTGTGATTCATACGCAATCTAAGTCAGTAAAACTAAATCTGACAGTTAAATCTACTTTCCATGCAAAATACTTAGCAGCTAATATCTTGTACCTTGCCTCATGGTAACTCTTTTGAAAGCTCGTTCTGTCTAAAGCCCTTTCCCATGTCAGAGTCTATGGGAATTATGTATGCATGCCCACCAAAACGAGCCCATCACAGCATCCTGTCAAATTTTGGGATCCACGATCCTGAAGGCACCAGCATTCCAGGCGAAAAGTTCGTTGTTTAAGCACAAAGCAACACATGATGCGTGGTTTGAAGCTTTTGTCTGCCACAGAAGGGTATTTTGTCCGAAATGCAAGTTTGGAACCACTTAATGGAAGCCAATATATGTAAATGGTCAGATCACTGTTCTACTGTTAAATGAGATGAACAATTCGGAGACTCATTATGAAAATAAATAGCTGCAGACAATCATTGGTTTATACTGGATCCTGACTGATACATCAATTGCAGGCTTGAATGACCAGGCAGTGGAAGGAAAATTTCATTGTTCATGGGGGATTGAAGTGAGCTTTTCACAATGGGCCATTAACAGGTTAATTGGCGTGGACAGGGCAAGGCCACAACGTTGGACAAGAAAGGAGTTTACTGATTGTGTGGCTATGACAGAGGAGGGATGGCATCAGATACTTTGTTTCGCAACATATAAAGCCCTGTATGTATGTGAGCTTATCGCTAAGCATGGTAGGAATATTATACTTTTTTTTATATTTGTACAAAACTATGCTGCACTTTACACCTCTATGCATTATATGTTTATGTCACTGCAAGTTCTCTCTACCATCTAAAAACGGGGTCCTTTGAACAGCAAGGTGCACAGTAATCAATTTGTTTATTCAAGTTTTCGACAGAATGAAATGGTTTGCATTTTTTGTCTCTGAGGACATTAATGCACTATCACCCCATATAGAGATGATAACATTAGATGACCACAATTTTCAGAATGGATAAGGTATGAGACATAATGCTAAAACTTTAATGGAATTACTTGAGATTGTAACAATGGGTGTATTTGTCGACTTTTGATAATCAAATCACATTGCGTCGGTGTTAAGTCTTGTAAAGGAAATCTCTTTTTAATATGTCAGTGTTTCTATTATATGTTCTTTCCTTCTTGATGGGGGTGGCGAATCAGATTGATATATCAATCCTAGTAGCATACATTGGTTTACATAGATATAATATGACCATATTCTTTGCAATACATTACTATTTCCGAACACTTAAATGAATATTTACTGCGATTTTGTTGTACAGAGTTGCCAATGTGGGTAGAAAAACAATTCAAAGTTTCGTTGTTTTTCTCAGCTAAACTCACCATTGTTCATTAGCGAAGCTAATTCGACCAGTTTGGATGCACCATTCACTACTGTCGGACATCTATCCATCCCCTGTCCCAACATTCCCTATGTATTCAAAATCCGTATTCTTGGCCTCTTCTTGAACATTTTTGCCAGGTCCATTTCCAGTTTCTGGCAAAATGTCGTCAGTGGCTTTCCATAGATGAACTTCAAGAACCATTTTAGTATAGTCGCCCTGTCCATGAAACTTTTCCATTTATATTCTCAGCTTCTCTGTTAGTGTCCGTTTGCTCCTCACAGCAAATATCCTTATCACTTGCTTCGGGTCTCCTTTGAGTAGATTTCCACCAATCATCAACTTCGGTTATGATAAAGTGATTTTGGGGGTTATTTTTGGCCAAACTAACACAATCCATTTTTCCACAACGGCCTTGTCAGTGGCTTCTAAATGGATTAGAAATAATTCCTTGTGTGTGTGTGTGTGTGTGTGTGTGTGTGTGTGTGTGTGTGTGTTTCAAGGTTTGGCGCTGCATTCTCTTTGCTATTTGTAACTGGTGTAAATATCGATAAGTAAGTGGTGTTGCTATGCATCAGTGATTTTTCATCATTTCAGATAGGGTGTTTATCAGTTAACGTATACAGTCCTGTCTTTACGATCTAAGTTGTGACGATTGCAAGAGTAGTTCTTATTTTTCACTTCTTCAAAACACTCACTCAGATTCACTTCAAACTTAGTGGGGATGTATATTGCGTGAATCTCCACAGCATTAGTACAAATCACACTTTAGTGATTTTTTGTTTTATTTTAAATTATTTTGTTTTTTGTTTTTGCTAATTGTTGGAGCTAAACCTGAAAAAATAATCTTTCCTTAAACTACAAGGTAAATTCCTTTCTAACACCACGAGAACAATTATTGGTACTCGATACCTTATGTTGCCCAACAGGGATGCCGCAATATATATTACAAGTTGGGTTTCTTAACTGGATAAATGGGAATTGGTGATCCCCAATACTCTTAATCTTAGCCTCCTAAGAAGGCTCAAACCAAGCGTATTTATGAGAGATAAGGGGATGAGCATACACATTAATGACAATGGGACGCTGCGCAGACTTTGTTCAGGTATTTGTCTTGGCTCTTTTTGTGACTTTCGTTGAGCTACTGAACTCGAACTGCTCTGAACCGTAATAAGGCTACTGGATTCATGTTCCTAGTAAGAAGACTTTTCATTAAATTACCAACATGTTGAAGGTATATTCAATATAATTAGCTGCGACAACAGCTTTTCTCACTGCTCTTTGTGCCCAATGCGCCCAAAACACATCAACAAAAAGCTGATGATGGTCCAAAATGTGGCCCTTAAAGAGTTTAGACACATACCTGTGGACATTCGTTGGCGTTACCCAAATAAGGCTCGATTCGCTTTATTCATTTCTTAAGCAATCACTCTTTTGGTGACATCCCTGTTTGATTTTGAACAAGAGCTCTCTATGACATATGCAACACTTAATTTCTTATTGATGTGACCCTTATATAACAAATAAACAGGTAAACTAGTGCAACGTGCAATGACAAGTATCCAATTGAATAATGCACTCATGAGCCAGGTACGTTAAAGCAACCATCTCTGCCCAGCTGAGAAAATGACTGTCCTTTTGAAATTAATTAGCATCGGCAAAACATGGGGAAAGAAACAAGGATGTTGTCATCAATGTAGTTGGCATTTAAAGTGCGTAAACTAAAACTTGTACAAATTTGAATCATGGGAGAAGCAACATACAGGTTTTAAAATATGGTTTCTGTGAGTATTTTGGACACAATTTAAAGCATTAGAAACTTGTAGGCCTGTCACCATCAGTCTGTCCCCCATATGTTTATTTATTGCGCAATATATCATACATAGCTGATTACAAAGTCACTTTAGCCTCAAAATAGCTAATAGGTAGCTGCGTATTTATTCTTAATCTTCCGACATCGAAATTTAGTAATACAGTGTGATATTATAAAGATGATACGTGTAATTTTACATTGTATATTGTGCACGTTTACATTTTATTCCAGAATGCTTGTTCACTACCAAAGGGATATCCTATAGTGGTGTTTTGAATTATACTGCAAGTGGAACACTATGCCAACGTTGGGATATGAACTATCCTCACAAGCATACCTTAACTGGTAGTTTATTTCCTAAGGACCATTTTAGTCTCGTGAAAGCTTCAAACTACTGTCGTAATCCAAACAATGCTGGCAGTCCATGGTGTTTTACAACAGAAAAAGAAGTCCGTATAGGCTTCTGTGACATACCTTTGTGTGACCCAGGTAACAAAATCGTTAAATTTTTCCTTTGAAATACCCCAAAGCATACTGCGTTAGATTAAGATAAATTTATCTGTATACTTCATGTTCTACATGGAATTAATTATCACCATACTTAAACATTCAAGATTCACGTGAAGTACTTATTTTCAATATTTCAGAACGAAAAGGAGAAGTAACTTTAGAATTAGTAGCTTAAATATGTCTTTCTAAAGATGATGACATCACAGGATAATGAGTTATAAATCCGTCTTTTTTACATGCCTGGTCTGTGGTTAAACTGTCAAATTCAGGACCAGGTGCCCTTATGTATATATAATTGGCTTTTACATTACGTTTACGTGGCTATATGTACCAACATTTCTGTGCAGTCAGTCTACATATATATCGACCTTGTGCTATGCCTTCATATGCATGTTAAAACCTAGGGAGCCATGGGCCCTTTTGGGTCATTTCCTTCACGTGTGGCTGTCATGTGGTGTTATATACCAAAGTATTCCTGAAATATCGGAGAATTTCACCTCGTGCACATCCTAGTGGATTTAAAAAGTCAAAATAACCTCAAAATAGTGGTCGCGGTCAAATATGCCAAATTGGGCTACTTCTAATGACTATTAAGCTGCTAGTGTAGGCGCATCTGTAGTTAATTGCTGACCACTGCAAGTTTAAAGGTAAAGGTTGACACGAAAAATCAAATTAACCATTTGACTGGCTGTTGGTGCCATAATGCACTTTACAAAGAAACTGACCAGAATACTCTTCTTTCTATATAAATAATACCATTTTGAAATATATCTGAATCTACACTAAATTAATAGGTTTTTCAAATCAAATGAAAGGCCATCATTTGTCATATCTGTGCAATGACATCACAGAGCGAGTCTTATTCTACACACATTAGTATTCGAATGTTCATATCCTAAGTATATCCAGTGTTCATTTTTATCAAGAATGCTTACAAACACAAAAGGGCAAGGAATACACAGGCAAATTGAACACAACGAGACATGGAAGAACTTGTCAAAGATGGGACATGCAGCACCCACACCAACATCGATTTGAAAGTGCGGTTTCCTTCCCAGATGAGTCCCTAAGAGAGGCATCCAACTTCTGTAGAAATCCTAGCAATGAGGAAAATGGACCGTGGTGTTACACAACAGACAACAGATATCGATTCGAGTACTGTGATCTAAAACTGTGCCGTAAGTTTTGTTCGACTATATGATGCAGCATCTTACTAAATAGGTAGACTGTGAAATAGACAGGGAGAGATAAACAGAGGTGGATGTATAGGCAGATGGACGTGCCAGAGAGATAGATGATTTTATTTGCGCTTTCTGTTCCAATGTGTGTGTAGCATTTTGTAGATATGCTCGAAGCAATACATGGATAGGGGGTCTTATATTTTTTCAAGATTCTACCCTCACTTGACGTAGTTTATTACGTCAGTAACTGGCAAAGTTGACATATGTGATCTACTTCCACAGCCATATCTGTAATATAAGCCTGCCAGACCTATTACGGCATATGTTGCAATATTTACTGCATCACTTATCTTCCTTTTTCATTCCGCATGGCTCACATTGTGTACATTTTTGTAGCATTATGATAACATGAAATAAATTATCAGGAAACCTGATACCTTGAGATAACATAATGTTTATTCTAACTGGAAAAGATGCCAGGTCACACAATTTTCATCATGCTACCTAACGGTTGCAAGACGAAAACAGTTGGTGCAAAGACACACTAAATTTGCTTTCAGAGTACCAAACACATTGGTTTTCCTTTAGCAACAGTTGGTACTACATGCGCTATCCAGCAGAGAGGAAGGTAGACTGGTCAGAAGCTGCCTCAGACTGCTTGAATATGGGAGGCTACCTCGCTTCCATTGCAGATACTCATGAATATAATTTCTTGAGTATTCTTGCAGGAAAAAGGCAGCTGTTCATAGGTACGATGAAATTCTGTTACTGAAAAGTGCATATCAAAAAGTAAACAGTCTTCCATTGGATAACATTACAGTATTTAAATCAGTATCCTTTCAATAAACAGGAGCGTGTGACTAATGTGCTTATACATATGTGTTAAGAGATTATTTGCACTTGCAAAAACATTGCCATTGGATGATGATAATAATAATAGTAATAATGATAATAATAATAATAGTAATGATAATAATAACAACAACAACAACTACAACTAAAACAATAATTATAATTCCTCCAACAACAACTTGCATATTTTCACAAACAGGTTTGTCCACCTTTAAAAAACATTCAATGCTCCGATGGTCAGACGGCAAACCTTATATTTTCTCTGACTGGGCCAACTCTGAGGTAAGGGGAAAGAAGATAGATTGGGAACCAAATGCACTGCCCGGGAGTAACTGTGTACTCATGAGCATAGATGGCTGGCGCTTAGTACCATGCAAAAGACCATTCAAGACCACTTACGTTTGTGAGTTTGATGGAGCTTTAGGTAATTCAACCAGCTTTGATTCACAGTAACTGTAATTACTTTTACTATTATATGACTCCCTTGTTGTATGGTAATGTGCATGAAGAGCACATTGTACCTGCTTCGTGCAATTTTTTAATGACTGGGAAGCTGTCGGTAGCCTATTTTTAAATATTTCTTTTAATCTGTAACAAGGTATACAGCAAGAGATTACATGCAATCATCCCTAACCACTACTCCATAAGACAATGGAAAACAATGTTCTTAACAGCAGTTAACAAATTTCACATGGTGTCAAAGTTCAGGTACTCTTTTAAAAATCGTGTATTTGTGACCCCGTCTTGACGTGTGTGCAATGATTTATAATAATTCCAAACAACCATGTGTAACCCTGTTTCTACCATCCCGTTTAGGTTTGACAGGATACTTTTGCTCCACTGATAGCTGATAAAATGTACAGTAATATATACCAAATACAGCCCCACAAAAAGTGCCATGTACTGTGTCACAAAGTATCATGCCAGTTTTAGGGGGTGGTGTGAGAGAAAGCTTCCCCAGCTATTCTGACCTACAATGGACAAACACCTCCCAGCTCGAAGCTCTGTCCTCTGCACACACCCTCCGGCCAAAGCTGCAGAGGTTGTGGTGAAGACCCACGGACAGGCCTCTCCCCTGCATGGTACCGCTCCCATCATTTATTCATATTAAATTGCAGAATACAAAAAAGGGTCTTGGTTTAATATATACTCCCTTTGCAAGCAAAGTCCACTACGCAGATCAAAACAAGAAAATTAAGCTATACAGACGTTATTGTATCAAAGAAAGTAAGTACCATCGGTATGTGAAATTTCTCCGAACAACAACAGCCATCATTGTCCAATAGACATTAAGTACAAAATAAGGGATATACAATCTTTGTCTAAACAGCGGTACACTTACGTACACCGAGGCACATCCCGACACCTATTCCAAATTGGACTTTCATTAAGATCAAAATATTTGATGTAATTTACTGCGGAAATAATACTACCGAAACCAAACCATTACGCACAAATACCATTTCTATTACGAAAGTATCTCTTTCACAACATGCATAATCTTGTGAAAAAACCGCAAGATCCTGCTTTGGCACAGTGTGCCATCGTTAGGGTGAAAAAGACTCATCAGGATCCCTGAGGCCTCTGCAGGCTGATAAATATCGATCCAAATTCCAAGATAAGGCGGTGCGGAGCCTACACTCTCTGAAACATAAAATGCAAATTACCTTTTATATACAATTTTATAATTCAAATCGTCACGATATATGCACAACAACTACAAAGGTGATTATTTTTAATTTAAGAAATATAAATTGAATATATTGAAACAGTAAATAAAATGGCTGTGCAAACACTGCAGCCACAAATCAGTCAATTCAAAATTGTACATCTAAAGGGCCCCAACCAAGAACTCAATGCAATTTCCTTTTCCAAGTTCTTGAAATGGCTGCAGTGAGCCCTTGGTAAGTTACAAAGCTTGTTCTTAAATTTGGTTATCGAGTATTGAACTGTTGATATGTCATAAAATTACCATTGGTGTGAATTAAGTCAATGATTCTAACGATGCATTTTCTCCCCCAACTGACATTACAAAACTGTGTTGTTATCAATTCTTATACAATAGTTGAAGCACAGAATTTGATGAATTATTTCTTTACAGTTTCATTGGTTCTAAAAAACTTAGCACAGACCACTGTCTAAGAATTTTGTTCCAGAAGGGACTATTAACCTTTCAAATATATTCGAATCATTGAAATGAATGTTACATTTCCAAATATGGCAATTGCAGGAGAATAAAATCTTTACAATTTCCTATACCATCATGAAGAAGAAGTTTTCTAGTCCAGCATAATTTCAAAGTTCGATTTTGTTTACTTTTTATATGAATTATTTTTATGCCACCTTGTTTGCATGGACCTATTATAGTATCACGTTTTATCTTATCTTAAAACGGACATCCCGGTAAACCGTTGTACATAATACTTCAAGCTAAGAAATAAAAAGTTTTGCATAAAAGAAGATGGACTGGGTCAAAGTGACTTTACAGAAAACAGGTGTAACAGGGCACATGTTTTCAACGCAGTGATTTTTATCTGTACAAATACTACATATCTAATTGGTTTTAATTTTTGTGTAGCAATCAGTTGTACTACAACTTTGCAAGGTCTGTGGTATTTATGCTTATCATTATTCCTAACATTCTAACTGGTCCATCTGTCTACCTAACCTTTTTGCTTATGGATAGTGTAAAATTGGCAATTTTCTCATTTTGCCTTCACAGTAAGGCATGTATCGCCTGCACACTGACTAATTTTGTATTCTTTGTTTTCTATCTTAATGCCATGAATAATTTCATTTTTTTCAATCAATATTACAAACATTTTCTACAGTAATCAAGAACAGATATGAGGACAGGGTACGTCTTTCTGTTTCTCATGCATTTTTTCCTTCTCAGCAGGTTTTTTTACCAATCTTTTCTCACATTTAAGTATGGCAAGTGCTTAGGATATTGTTCAATACCAAAGTATGTTGTGATATGTCTACAATACATACACCAATCTTTTGAAGTAACTGGATGTAATACAGAACATGCAAAATCTAAATGACAAGCTTGGTTGCTAACTATATAAAAGAAATATATGATTATATCATCGTCCTATCCATTTGATAAGGTTGACAAGTTGCAGAATAGTTGCGTGGAACCAATGGTTTGTCTCACTCCTGGTAGATTTTTTAAAAATTTATTTTTTTCTAGTCTTCAATGATACATCCATATACTAGCGTTTCAATGTGGCCAACCGAACCAACTGATTGAGCCTTTGGGACATAACTGGGCGTCAATGTGTGGATTACTCTAGGAAAACTGCAGTAATAGGAGTCTTTGGATTAAACCTGGTTAAACTGCTATAATTTTGAGTGTAGTGGGTATTAATTGGAATAACTGTCAATTCACAGGACCATATTTCGATCAAAACTTTTCAACAGGGAAAATAATTGCAAAGATACCAGTATTGTGACCCAGCAGAACGTATTCAGAATTCACGCTTAGTACTAACGTCTGCTATCTTCAGCACCACATGTCAACACAAGCATCCTGTCTACAGAAGAGAGAGACTGTTTGGATTTCATGTACAAGTGTGGGTCAGGAGAGTGCATCTGGGATTCCTGCATGTGTAATAATCATAGGGATTGTCATGATGGATCAGATGAATGGGACTGCCAAAGTATGTGCATATATGTGTGTGTGTGTGTGTGTGTATTGTTACTTTCTAAATCTTCTCCTGTATCACAATTATAAAATGTGTTAAAAGGCGAATACTGTGGTTTGGGAGAGCGGCATAATCGTCGCTTTCATACTCAATTATCGAAAATAACAACGTATATTGATTGACTCTGTCCGGCTCTTCTTGAATTCTTATATGGGATAACTGCTGTTTAAACCACCCAATGTTTTCTTTTTTAAGGAAATGCAGTGCAGTTAATTGAATGCACGAACAATGATTATTAAGGAAAAGCTTGCCCTTTGCTGTACTGTAGTTTGAAAAAGCGATGGAAAGATCACGAAAACAGTGAAATGTTAATAATAAAGCTCAGTTTACAGGTCCAGCTGACTTTCCATGCGGAGATGGAACTCACATCCACATATCTCTATACTGTGATCTTAAAAAGGACTGTAGAAATAATGCTGACGAAAGTGCCTGCGGTAAGTTGTGACGTATGCAGAATGAAATCTGTGCTCTGATACAAACATATACCTCAGTATATCATGTACCAACATTGTTTAAATGACGCTTTGCTGTACATGTATATTATAGATATTATAACTTTCTCTTTCGGCCACATGCTTCAAATATAAAACCATCGTGGTTATCTTTACGTCCAACACGATAGCAGATCGCTGCTAACACATTTACTGGATTTTAGTGCCATGCAACCTTGCAAGTTTTATTGATGTTGAAGTATTGATACACAATCTTTGCTTGTACGTTTCATTGTGAAACACCAAGTAATACCAATAATGTTTGATTGAAACACTTTGCAACTGACTAACTATCAAAATGTATTGCCGTCCGTTTAGTCAACAGCGAAATGTATAATAAGCCTAATTAGGTTTCCATCAGTTTCTAAAATAGCACTGTGGTTTGAGCATACATAATTTTAGTGCGCCATTCCAATAAATACAACTGATCCCATTGTATCAAAACCTGGGTCACATTTTCTGCATGTTTCCTTATCTGATATATATATATATATATATATATATATATATATATATATATATATATATATATATATATATATATATATATATATATATATATATATATATATATATCTGTGTGTGTGTGTGTGTGTGTGTGTGTGTGTGTGTGTGTGTGTGTGTGTGTGTTTATATTACAGAAACGAATTCAACAGCGCTACACTCACTGGTAAATTTTTATGCATGCATGTTCCAGTGTATAGACCATGCAATGCCTCTGAGTATCGCTGTGGTAATGGACGATGTATTTCAGTGACTAAGAAGTGTGACTTTGAAAGAGATTGTGAAGACGACTCCGATGAGAGTATATGTGGTATGTACGTGATGAAACAGCGGTTTTTTTAATCTACACTAAGACTCCCGCATGAAACAATTTAATTTGGTGTAATTTTTTTTTTTTTTTTTTTTTTTTTTTTTTTTGATTCTGAAAAAAATCGATTACTCAAAACCCCCAGACGGCATCTGGCAGTGTAGTTTACCATTGGTTTAATTCTTCTCTTGTATCAGCATCCCTCTCCATAGAACGATGTTAGCACAAAGTGCATGGCGATGATAGGATGTTTTTGTCGGTTTTCAGTGCCAATTAATCAAAGCTGGCTTTTTTCTAATGCGGACTGCCTGTCATATGGTATACGCCATAATACTATAGGTCTCAAAGTCGACACGCGCATACTTTTGGCAACATAAAAATTTTCTGATGCTCATTGTTACCAAAGCGCATAATAAAATATGCGTGTTTGTATATTTCAGATAAATATGACGTAAGTGTTGCATTCAGTTGTTGGGACGGGTCATTGATTCCACGGAGGTATGTGTGTGATGGTGTGGCCAATTGCCCCAGTAATCCACCAGAGGACGAAGATCTTGAAACATGTAGGAACTGTTTTAGAGATGGGTTAGCATTTTCATCATTTTTAATTGGTACTTACTGTACGCAAGAGGTGAGGGGGTTAAATGGGTCTGTACACATTCGCAAAATATGAAAAACGATGATCAATTTTGGCCTATTTTATGTTATTCTGGTATGATTTTTTTTGAAAATCAAATTTTCCTAAATTGAGGGGCTAATGGACTTTAATACCCAAAGTACAACATCAAAATTATGATAATGTTCAAGCATCCCTGAGAAAATGCTAACATATATGTGAATATGTATGTGATGGTAAGATATAAGAGTCAGTCTATGCATACACACTACACCTAAATGTGCAGAAGGGTCACACACACATGTAAATTTCTGTAAACCAATATGTAAAAACTGTATGACCCATGTTAAGTCTAAGTTATTGGCTCAGAGATATGTTATTGTAACTGATAGGGCCACGGTTATGGATACCTTAAAATTCGCAATCTTACTACAGTGTCAAATATGTCGTGTCCAGCAGTTCCTAAATGAAAAACAAGTCGCTGTTACAGGAAGGTATCATTATTGTTGCATTTATGGTGACGTATAGCAGCGATTTCTGTTTCAGAACAGATTTCCCTAAGTGTTTTTTCCCAACTGTTCTTCATTAGTACCATGCGGAAAAAAGACAGCCTTTTATTCTTGAAATCTGGTCCACCCAGAAGGGTGTTTTCCCAGCTCTTTTACGTTACCTCGCAGCATAAAAGATTAAATTTTATTTTTCAGATTTTGACTTCACGGACCTGTGATTTGAGGAACTGATTTTTGAATCAGTTGATGAATTTTATACAAATCAACAAAATTGAAGGGTTGAACAAGTCTATGCATACACCAAATTTCTATTGTGGCCTTTTATGGATGCATTTTACCTGGAAACCAGTTGCGCCATCTCAATGTGCATTACAAAGCTGAGATATGCAGTTGAAACTTTCCACATTCCTTCCCTTTACATTAAATTTTACCAATGATGGTTTTTTTCCTTATGTTTTTCTTATAATCAGCATTTTCTCCTTTTGCACCATGCTGATTTACACTCTTTGTTCCCACAATGTACCCGCCGGCTTTTGTGAAAACAAATGAAGTTCAAGAAAACATTACCCATGTTCATAATTTCAACCCAACAGGGCGAGCAAAGTTAAATCCAACAAAAGGCAGAAATACAAGACCTACCAAAAGATCAACATGCCTCTTCCAATGCCAATGTGAAGAAATGAATTTTAATCCTGACTTCAGATAGGTAGTCACCAATAAAAGGCAACTGGTGGTTTTTAACTGGTCTTCTCAAGACTTGAAATATTCTTCATTAAGTACAGCATTTGTTTTTCCAACACATGTAGGCCTAACTGCTCAAAGCCCCAAATTTGTCACCTAACACTGCCAAAGAAAAAGAAAGAGACATGGTAGGTCTGACACAGTTTGGATCTTCTGACTTCTTGGTCAGCAAAGTAAACAGCAAAAGAAAGCAGGCCTACATCGTTTTCGTGATATGTATGAATCTGGAACATTTTCAAAATGCTCTACCTCATTTATAACTATGAGTTGGAGAACGCAGCCCACGGCACAACAAAGCCAATGAAGCATTTATCAAATATAGTTTATAACACTATAGACGTATTTATATATATATAATAACCCAACAATGAGAGCAAAGTTAAAAACAGCAAAAAGCACAAATTCAAGAACCACCGAAACATCAATATGCATCTTCCAATAAGTTGCAGCTGCATAATGGGGATTATAGTGCTGATTATGATGATATAATATATTTAACGTCCAATTTCATAGAACTTTCTACTTACCAAGTAACTCCAAAGTAGGTTCCATGATAGTGGTTATCAATGTATGTACTTTAGGCAAAGGTACAAGCTCATCTGGCTACCAGTGTAAATCAGCAACATATAGGATCAATATTTCCATGGTTTGTATGTATGACATCGATTACCTTGGGAACTACAGGGGGTGCCGAGATGGATCACATTTGGAAAATTGTGGTGAGTAATATGCAATCGTGCACATATATGATTTTTTTTCACGGCATGTATTATAACTATTATTGCTAATTTGGCAAACGTTGGTGTGCCTTTACTTCACACAAACATGCCTGATTCGTATTCCTTGTAACCTGGCCTGTCATTTACCTAGCAGACTGTCTATAGTTGAAGCTGATATATGAATACTTCGGGTAAATAGCACAGTGCTTTGGGGCAATGCATACAAAACGTGCTAAAAAGCGGCTGACTCAATACGTGGTACAGATGAGGTTCATACAGTATTTTCAATTGTACACTGTGTACATGTTAAAACAAAGAAGAATTCTTTCAGTGGTGTTTATTCAGGTACAGATTTGACTAAAAGTCGTGTCACGGGGGACAGAGATGCAGAGTTGAACTACGCATTGATATTACAGAAAGCAAGGAAGAAAACCAGGAGAGTATACATAATGGATTTAGGTCTCCAAAAATTGTTAAACTGTGTGCAGAAATATTGTGCGACTTTCACATGAATACACATTTCGCCATTATGAGCAATACATCTACCACTGGTTTCAAGCTATTCTGATACACAAGCGGCTACATCACCACTGCAAGTGAAGAATAGGTCACTGAAACAAGGGGGACCATTTTCACATCATGAATCACACACCGAACAAACACAGATAAATATATATACACACACATACACGCGCGCATGCGCAAATAAAATGACCCCGCTTCATTCTTAAAGAGGGTAACCAAAAGGACTTTTTTTGCTGAAAGCACACACATACCCACCCACCCACCCACCCCCCCCCCCAAAAAAAACAAATTATTATTTTTTTTTTTTTGCCTATAAAGGAGCTGAATATTTACATTTGGTTTGGAAGCATCCTTTACAAAGCATTAGACTGCAATTTTCACTCATAATGCCATGAATTGACAACCCATCCTCTGGCATTTTTTCACATATGATGCCGCACATTTACATACCACTCCAATGGCCATAGCAAATTAAGCTCCTCCCTCTGGTATTTCTGGCATCAACCAGTTTCATGTGGAATAAACAGTTTCTCGCAATCATTTGTATTGATCGAGTATTTCTGATGTTTTATTTAATAGTTGCCCTCAAAAAAGGTACAAATGTAAGTACAAGAAGTGAATATCTTTTGTGTTGGTGCAATGGACTTATGACTGGGGGCATTCAGGTTGACATCTGATGTGGCGCATGTTATATCAACCTGAATGCCTGCTGCCATAAGTCCATAGCACCAACACAAACTATGTGCATATTTTGTGTATATCCTACGGGTCTGACTGGCTGGAAAATATCGACATCTGTGTACAAAACACCATCAATATGCCTTGTTTGACTATACTTTCGACACAGGTTCATTACCCAGTGTAACGAAGCCTTGTTTGCTTGTTTTCTTATATTGATAGAATTAAGGACATTATTGAGGTAGAAATTAAACATGGTCTCAGGCTTCAACCAGTAGATGGCAGCGGTGTCTCACCTGATCAAGACAGAGTGGGGCTATGTATTCAGCAGGACATAAGTCAATTGCCCCCAGACTGATGAGATCTTATCATAAGGACCTGCGGATTATAGAATAGTCATTTGAGTCCTTACTAGCCAGTTAGGGGCATGGGTTTGGGTATAAAACATCGATGTATGCAGACCAATCTCGAGACTTTATGGGGTATTTTGGTCTTGGGTCCTTTTCGTTATTTTCCATTCTCTCTCCCTCCATCTGTCACACTGTGAACCTGACCCTGTCTTTCTGCGGCAGTGTTCTTGCTGACGTTTTCCTCCACACAGGTACATACTACAGACCCAGTTTGCTACCCCGTAGTAAAGCGTCTTGCAGAGCCTAATCTATATGATAGCATTGACTTTTCTATGCATGCAAAAATGAACCATTGAAGCATTTACTTTTAAGGATGTTTTCACCAAATTTCTAATCAAAGTCATTTTCTTTGTGGCACTCACATAAAGTATCCATTGCCACTTTCAAAAAGCCTTTCCTCATTTCATCCTTTAATGGGACAAAACGTGTTAGCAGCTAACAGCTAAACCTCAGTCAGTCAGGCTGTTACCAGTTACATTTTTATCATGCATGGGGTTTACTTACAGTGGGGTTCATAAACAGAGGGCAACCTGCTCTAGCCACGGCCTCACTACTCCACGGATCCCACAGAAGATAGATACCCGAACATGTATATATATGCTTGACCATGGATTTAAAGTATATTTTTCATTACATATGTACCATGCTGTTCCATCAGCCTTTATACCAACCATGCCCCTTTAAACCTCCGAACTTAAATGTAGTTTTGATGGCAAAACCTGAGACCGCCTGCTTAATTAGCTAACGGGGGTGCACAGGATGTTTTTAGATAGGAAGACCACTCCACTGTGCAGAAATGTAAGTATTGCACTCAAGCTGGTACTTGTGGGATTTGACGAGTTTTGACATATATGGCTTGGTTCAGGATTGCTGTACAGGGATTCCTCTGTCCTGTTGCCACCCCTCCATTTCTCCTTCATCGCAGTTGGATGATTGAGACTCTTGTTTTTAGCCCAGATGTTGTGATGGCTGATATTTTAAAAACATATTGGCAGAGAGTTCCCTTATGCTTTTTCTCCTTGTCCTTTCAAACCAACCCCACACAGCATTCGCATTCAGCAGTGCAGAGTAATCGTCATCTGCTTGCCTTGCCTCGAAAATTAGCTTTCAGATTTCAAATAGGCCATACTTTGCACAATATACATGTCTCGGTTGATTCTGTGCCCTACGTTTGCAGTAATCCTTGGTGGTAGTGGGTAAGCATCTTGTAACAGGACAGTGATTATTGTGTTTGTACGTGTAAGGAGGTTCACTCGCTTGTACGTTGCTGTGAGTTACTGGCAAACCCAGGTTTCATCAAAGTTTTTCATGGAGGATCATTGCCTGCAAAGATACTGGACTGTATTTGCAAACTTAATCCTTCATGCCAACGTCCCAGATGCTTCATGAAATATTTAGTTCTACTGACAAGATTTGATCATAGATTGTTTTTATTTAGTCTATTCTTTTTTGTGCAGTTTCCATGCCACCATCTGTGCCATGGAGAGCGGTTAATACAGGTTTTGCCTGCTTCGCAATCCATGTAAAAGAAATGGGTCTCTGCTTTTTTTTTTCTTTTTTTTTTATTTATTTATTTTTTTTTTTTTTATTTTTTTTTTTTTTTTTGTGGTCTCTCTAGAATTAAATTGTTGTAAACTGTAGTCCACTTCTATGTTTCATAAGAGCCATTATTCGATATATTTTTAATTTGACATCTTATCATCTTCAGATATTCAATTATATTAATAATGTGCTCGATGGATATTCAAGTCTTGCTGTTTTATCTGGTGATGTTCATGTTGATGGACTCTGCATGAGGTGGGCGGTTTTTACTTGGACTGATACTTGACAATGATATTGCCACGTAATGGTCTCTTACAACTAGTTGGTATTTCGGTCCCTTGAACACAGTTTGCTCAGTGAGTGACTGAGTATTGATTTTGACAAGAATATGGAACATTCTAAAACTTTACCAGCCTGAAAAGTATTTGCAAGTCTTTTTTATTTATGCCATTTGCCTAATGAGGGCCATGGTAAAACTATCATTTGAAAATGTGTTTGTCCTTCAGTTCCTCTCTGCGTTGAACTGACCTCTGAAGCAGCAGTGTTTAAAACTGTGAAAGGGATTGGCCAGCTTCAGGGCAGCGACTTTGTCGACAATCTTACTTACAGCTATCTTTAATTTTCTTTCTTTTACTCCGTAACAAAAATACAAATGATCTGCCCTTATACATCTTTTCAGCTCTGCCACAAGGCATGGTGAAAGTCATCTATTTTGCATGATGATAATGCCATGGAACTTTTGTATATTTCCTTCTAAAAGTAGAGAGTAATCTGTGTTTTTTATTTAGAAAGTTGCCTTAAGCAGTTAAGTCAGAGCTGCAGCTTCACACCCTGTGGAAGCACAAAACGAAAGTTTCACGTAAGAGAGTATAGTGGTTCTTTGCCAAATGTTGCAAGACATTCAAATTCATTGATGTCATAGCTTATGCGCCTGGGTTAATTTCAAACCAAGCATTCATGTTCTCATGACAGCTAGAAACGTCAATTGAACTTAAAAAATAATAATTTATTAATTGACTTAAACGATAAGACTTGAACTGAATTTAGTTTTTACCAGAATGCCTAAAACTACAAAAGGCAAGAAAAGATCATTTAATGTGCTATAAATCAAAAGTAATTTTTACTTGTATATTCTTCTCAACTTTATGTCACCCGTATTGTAATGTTCTGTGCCATGCAAGCTGAGTCAGGTAATTACTGTTCATAAAAGGAATTGACATGTTGATGGGTCAAACCCCCTGTGTTTTACACATAAAATACAACACTCCATTTTATTCTGTAGTCTTAAGTAGATTTTGTGTGAGGTAGTATTTGGTAAGAGCACTCTGTGTTTTCAGGTCTACAATTTTCTGCGAAGACTGTTGTTTAAATACATTTAAAGCTGTAAGACTTTGTGAACTGATTCTTTGGCCATGACAGACCCAAAAGACTTACACAAAAAGGACTTTGTGTCATGTTTGTGCCCAATAGATTAAAAAGAAGGAGGAAAGGAAAAACAAAAGCAAAGTAAAAAGAGCTTTATTTAAATAAGAGATATGCATATTAATTTCCTCCCACAACTGCATACCTGATTGCCTAGTCTCGCTTGGTGACATATTGCGAGATACAGGTCGGAAGATGTGAGGACAAGCGGGATATTACTTATATTTTGGAAATAAAGTATACTTGTTAAAGGCACATAGAAATTGTTCTTTATATATGGTTCAGGAAGTACTATATGAATACCAGCTTGGCATTTGTGAACTGAAACTTCTCAAAAAATGCTTATTTTGTGAGAAATGAACATATGGTCCTGTCTGTGACAGTGATCTGACCCGCACGTCCCCGTGATTGCCTTGGGTAAAAACCGTATTTTATGGCTTAAAGTTAATATGCATACGGCGTATTCCGATGATAAAACATACCATACGTTTGCATTAGCATGTATTGGTAATGAATTACCCAGTGCACCTGAATGTAAACGTCAGACGTAGCAGTAATCTGATGGAAGGTTGCAAACTGTTCCCTTTGAAACTAGGTCATCTGTCTGCCAAGCATGCACAAACAAAGGATCAGTTGATACTTGTGACATCTTCTGATTTGACAGAAAGGGGAGTTAGAGCGAGCAACACCCTTGCAAAACAGATTCTGTGTGGGTCTCCAAAAAGATGTACATACGTTCAAAGGAGAATCTTCTGTTCCAAACAATCTAACCCAGATCAGGATGCACTATTTCTTCAGTTCATGTTTTATGTTTACCTTGCATGAGACGTATTATTTACATTATTTGAATGTGAGGTTTGATTGTGGGTCACTTAAACCTTAGCTTCCCTTAAATATCCAAGTACCACGCCGGAAGTTGCTTATCAACGTTCACTGAAGGTGGCAAGTAGATATTTTGTGGATATATCTTTAGAGCCTAGTTGATTATGTATATATATATATGTATAACTAAAAATGTATGCATGTGTATGTATGTATATATATATATACATATATATATATATATATATATATATATATATATATATATATATATATATATATATATATATATATATACATACATATACATACATTTTTAGTTTCTGATCTTGCAGTTTGCATGACCCGTTTGCAAATAGTGTCCCTGCTGAGTGGTCTCTGTGTGAGTAAAATGGTCTTCATCTGCAAAGAAATGTGTCATGCAATCAAGTAAATGCCCGAAACAACCTAAGGTTGAAAACAATTTATCATCTTTTCTACCCCCTTAAGAAAGGGCAAGGTTTTTGAACTACTTCCAGACAACGTATGGTTATTCCCATTTTCTTTGCCTTTTATGCACCTTCCAGCCTTGGTGACAAATTTTGGGCAAACACTGCATATTTTTAGTTCATTGGGTTATCTAATGATGCGTCATATATTTAAGCGACCCTTATTTCAACATATTCTTATTTGAGACATTCAAGGTTAGGTAAGATTTATAATTGGAGTATCTTCGACTCGGGTCACTTGGTCAATAACTTTGTGAAAGGTGACTACCCTTTGTCTGTATTATTGCGCATTACGACATCATGAAGTAATTTAAAATGTGTCTGCTTTTTTTCCAATACTCGATATATCACCCTACCAACAAACATAAAAACAACATAAAGAGTAAGAAAATTGTTTTGTTGAGAATGTCTTTATAGGGCTAGATTGTGGGTTGGTTTTGACAGGTATATATTAAATTCCTAAGCCTTGAAACAATGGCAAATTAAAATGGATTGCCCCAATGATAGCCAATTTGACAATTAGTAAAAGGGGCATCTGTACTGTCAAGTTATATGTAAAAGTTCGATTTTTAAATTTCATTATGCACATTTTGACAATGTCGAATAAATCTCTCTCTCTTTCTCTTTCTCTCTCTCTCTCTCTCTCTCTCTCTCTTTCTGTGTGTCTCTGTCTGTCTGTCTGTCTGTCTGTCTCTCTCTCTCTCTCTCTCTCTCTCTCTCTCTCTCTCTCTCTCTCTCTCTCTCATTTTACTTATGTATGCTACAAACGATATAAACCTAATGGAGGATCCTTTAATCCACATACTGCTCGTAGTCTCACCACATTTTTGCTATGCTTGTCCTGTGAAGAACTGCAAAATTTCCAAATTCTTGTTTTCGGTTTGCTCCTGACAAAACGTGTTGTTTTACAGCTAGTGCTATCTGTCCAAAGTCGTACATCAAGTGCCCAGGAAGTTACTGCATACCTGTCAGTAAAATCTGTGATGGTACCTGGGATTGCCCAGTGAAGGAAGATGAATTTGGATGTGGTGAGTCTACATATGTTCACTCCTCCGATATCAATAATAAGTTCACGACAATATCTCGGAAACATAAACATATTGGTGCTGGCACTGTAACATTAATTGATAGTACTATTCTCAAAATATGTCTGTCTTATTCAGTCTCTTTGCTTCACAGCTTTGTTGTAATATCAGTCACTACTTTGCGTTTTGGTTCATCTTTCAGGAGGCAGTTGTACGGGTATGATTGTAGCTAGAATGATGGCCTTAGATCTGTAACAGCTTTGGTAAATGTGACACTTTAAGTTTTACTTTTTTTCCTCCAATTTGATACATTCTGTCCTACAGATAAATACAAGTGTGAGGGCATGTACAGATGTAAGAGACACAAGAACTGCATTTTCTTGGGGCAAGTGTGTGATGGATTTATAGACTGCGCACATGGAGATGATGAAGAGCTCTGTAGTATCACATGTCCTGGAGAATGTTCCTGTCAAAGAACTGATTTCAACTGCAGTTATATCGCTTCGCAAAATATATCATCAATGCTCGTAAGATTGGGTGCAGATGCCAGAAGAATTGTTTCGATTTACGGTAATATTACAGAGCTGGAATACATGTGGGAATATCCTTATTTGTTTCAATTGAAATTGTCACATAACAAAATAACCAAAGTCCAACCTGGAATATTCACGTACGCAGTGAATCTCCGTAAACTTGACCTTAGTTATAATTGTCTTTGGAAAATACAAACAGGAACATTTATTGGTCTAAGTCGACTTGATACGTTTAACATTGACGAAAACCCATTACTAGCAGTGATAGAAGATGGAGCTTTCAATGGAATTACGTCATTGCATAATTTAGAGCTTAATCACCACACCTTAGGAAAATTACTGTCCAAACAGTTTCTTGGTTTAGCATCTTTAAAGAGGCTATACCTAAAACGGAACAAAATACATACCATAGAGGCTGGAGCATTCGACGGCTTATTACTGTTGGAGGAGTTGGATATATCTGGCAATGACATCATTCGTTTCGACAAATTCATGTTCTCTGAGCTCACTAATTTGAAGACATTGATCAGCTCTGATTATAAGTTTTGTTGTGTAGTACCACATGTGCTGAAGAAATGTCTACCAAAGGCCGATGTATTCTCAAGTTGTTCTGATCTTATGGCCAGTGAAACCTTGCGTATTTTACTCTGGATCATGGGAGTTCTGTCTCTCAGCGGAAATGCGCTCGTAATTCTCTTCAGAACCAAGTCTAAAGGACAGAATCAAATTCATTCATTCTTGATTTCTAACCTAGGTGCAGCCGATATGCTAATGAGTGTTTATATTTTGACAATAGCTATCGCTGATCTTACATATAGAGGGCGTTATATTGAACAAGACAAGAAATGGCGCTCATCTTCATTTTGCAGTCTAGCGGGAATAGCAGCATCAACCTCAGCTATTGGATCACTGCTTATGCTTTTAACCATTAGCTTGAATATATTTAATGTCATAGTATTTCCATTTAGTAGCTTCAGGTTACAAAAGAAAGGAGCTGTGGTTGTGGTAGTTGTCGTATGGCTTCTAGCTATCATAGTTGCTATGTTCCCTATTATATATCATCCTTATTTTATTGGGAAATATTTTGGCCGTTCCACCGTCTGCCTACCTATTCACATTACATCAGAGAAATACACAGGCTGGGTGTATTCTTTTGTGTCTTTATCCGTAATTCCTGTATTTGCTACCCTGGCGTTACTTATATCTTACATATGGATGTACATATCTATTCAAAACACTACTGCCTCCGTAGGCAAGAAGAAATCACACAATATCCGCATATTTCGTCAAATGGTTCTAATTATTCTGACTGATCTTTCTTGCTGGATGCCAGTAAGCATTCTTGGTAAGTGCAAATGAATATAATGATTTTAGTAGTCGACAAAGAAGTTCTCCAGCGATTATATTGACAGAAGTAATCTTTTCTAAAGCAATTTATGTTCATAAAAATAAGGAGTGTCATTTTTTTTTCTTTCAGAGCAATAAATGCAATCTTTTGACACAGTCAACCATCATGCAAAACATAGTGTATTAATGTTAAATAAGGTACATGTTAGTCTTTGTGATACTTGTTATCTACAATGCCACTCTACAGTGTTGCGTCCCTGCCCCATCATGGAGTCCAAGTTATGCCTAGGTATCTTTAACACTGCCTGTGGTGTCATTAACGTTTATTTAGTCATATTGATGGTCCGTTTGCTTCCTTTTCTTATTAACAGAGTGCATGATTCTCGAATTCGGGCAATCTAGATTACAATACATAATTTGATTTGCACAGCAAGCACTGTTGCTGTTACAGGCAGTGTGAGGATCGAGGAAACAACTTAAATGAGAATTGTGTCCGCATTTTTGGAGTGACTTACTGGGAGTTGCATGGAAACCTAGGCGCTATTTCAGTGTATTGTTGTAGCCGCATATAATGGTATAATAAAGATCATCATCTCTCATTTAATCTCCATAGATACAAGTCTATAACAAAATTAAAACAGGTGTGGCTAAACACCTCCACTGTAAAACGATTATAGTTCTTAATATTTACATTATCTTTCACACGTTGCAATAATACAACCAGTAAAAGTAAATCACAAGGAGTCCTACCAGTCTAAAATGCTAGGCTGAATCAAAGTTACCCCAATAGAGAAGAAAGCATTGTCTTCTCTGTACATTGCTGGAAACTGAATCGTTTTGCCTGAAGACAAGTCTACTCTGCGGCTGCTTAGCCTGTCTCTGTATGCGATAAATCAATTATGAGAGCATTGAAGGATGCATATTCCTACTCCATAGGATTCGCTCACGGTTATTTCCGATGAAGTCTTATATTTCTATGCCAGAATCCGTGTAAAATGTAGACCGAAACTTCGCAAAATTGTCTATCAAACATTGATTATGTTTTCGTTTGCTGTTGCTACATGATTTTCAGTCAATTCACCATGACTTGATGAATGAAAACAATTCTAATTGTTTTGCCATCTTGGAGTAAAACTTTCCTCCTTATAAAAAGCTGCATGTCTAAATATCCCCTCATATTAAGGTTCCCTTAACTTTATGACTCATTACATGTCAAAATAATAATAATAATAATAATAATAATAATAATAATAATAATAATAATAATAATAATAATAATAATAATAATAATAATAATAATAAAAATAATAATAATAATATCTGTATATTTAAGCAGAAATTAAACTTTTTATGAGAATCACAATGTACTTTTTACTTGTCATAGTGCAACATAGTTATGTCTCTAGCACAACAATTCAGAGAAAAACATTATATGTGGAAAAACCAATCCACCTTGTGTCACTGTTTGCAACCGTGAACAAACGAACATAGCAGAATCCACATCCTAAGTTGTGTGCTATTAAAATGTTTTCCTTATTTCATCATATTTTAATTGGGTTCTCAATATACTGCTCCCTGTGGCCAAATAATACCGGCACTTTTTGCATTTTTAATCAAAATGTAGTAGTAGTAGTAGTGGTAGTAGTAGTAGTAGTAGTAGTAGTAGTAGTAGTAGTAGTAGTAGTAGTAGTAGTAGTAGTAGTAGTAGTAGTAGTAGTAGTAGTAGTAGTAGTATACTTCATTTATTTCAAGAAGACTGGACGAATAGCCTGTTGGCTTATGTTAGGTACTCCCCTCATGTGCATACAAAAACATAACACTTATTTTATCACACATAACTGCACTCGGAAAAAATAAAATTAAAGACAGACACATAGATAGTAATATAAATAACACGTGACAGTGAATAAACATCCCATTTTGTGCTAACACAAGGCCCACAAGCCGATCATCACAGTTCTCCTTCTGTATCTCCTAATAATTGTTTAGACAATCTTTTCCTTAGCTCAGTAAAATGTTTCAATTAGTTTCAAATGAAAGTTTATCATTCCCACAGAGGAAAATATGTATTATATTCAGAATTTGCTAAGTTATCAAAGAGTATCCCAGGTTGAGCGGCCTGTAGAATTCCAGAAATGCTTGCCAAGAAATCATCTCTAGGAAGTGAGAATGAGGGACACTGCATAAGAAAATGAAAACGTGGTTTCAGATTGATACCCACATTGGCATGCCTGAGGGTTCATCAACTGCTATGTATACGAATGGTCATTTGGGGTGCTAAAGTCAACTTCTAAGTGGTTCAATATCACAATTAGCTTGCGGGGCCCATAACAGTGGTAATTCAGTCTTGCAGGGAATGTCAGTTGTTTAATGTATAATTTAAAAACATTAATAGAGTTTACATCCCGAACAGTTTGGGGCACTGAGTTTCAAAGCTAAGTAGTTGATGGAACAAAACTTTCAGCGAAACCATCAATGCAAGCATGTACGAAAATGAAGTTGAGATAAACCATTAACCATTTGAAATAATGTACCAACTAGGAGCATTTTCGTTTTACTGCAAGACTCGGCTACCACAAACACTTTTAAACCTTATTTTTACCAAATGTTTTCATAGCACCCGTCACAAACAATGCTGCCCTGTTTTATGCTGATTCTAACATAGCACGACACCGTTGTCTAGAATTATCAATGAATTGAGAAGTAATCTCAAGTATGCATCTCACACATGTAACATAGATACACTCGAGAGCGGACCAAGTTAACTTTACGCACATTGTCTTAGTTCGCCGAGTTGAGTCGCTGCTTTGTCACAGACCAAACGTGTATATGAGAGTCCCCAGATAAATTGCGTGTCATAATTAAGCCCAAATGTTTGTGTTCCTGCATCCGTTGGACTTTTTTGCCCATAAACTGTAACTGATAATGGTTTACTTTTTCAAATGACCAGTTCTTCTGTGTTTAAAGGATCAAAATTCACTTTCCGCTTATCTCCCATTCCTGAAGCAATAATAAACGCTCATTTATATGTATCATCGTTTGTTTGGTGAATCCACAATATCAAGTAGAGAAGTTTCCTCAGTGAAAATAAAGACTTTACATGATAAATCATCTTTAACATCATTTATAAACACTATGAAGAGCAAAAGACCAATAGCGCTGCCTTGGGGCACACCAGTTTCAATTGTTTTACATTCAGAAAATTGTCCACCCAAAGCAACGTTTTGTTTTTTATTATTTAGGGAAAACTTAATCCAAGACAAGATTGGATCACATACACCAAGTTGACTTAGTTTAACTAGGAGACTTCTATGGCAGACCCCGTCGAACACTTTAGATACGTCCAAGAACAACCATTTTGACATCTTTACCTTCGTCCACCGCATAACTTATTGTATGAACAATGATTATCAACTGATTAACAATTCTGTCCAGTTTCTCAAATCCTGAATGACATTCAGTGAGCAAATTATTTGACGTTAAGAATTCATGCATTTTTTTTAAACACAGCAATTTCAAACACTTTGGAAGATGAGCAAAAATGTGAAACTGGTCTATACTTTTTGGCCAGGTAATCCTCGTCCTTTTTGTGTAGCCATGTTTCATTGGTTTCCTTCCAACTCGAAGGAAAATTTGCTTCTTTAAGCAAAGATTAAATAATTTCGTGAAGGCACTAGCAACGTATGGAGCAGATTTTCAATACTTCATGTGGAATATTATCTGTTCCACACGTTTTAGAAACTGTAAGCTTGTTCAAAATACTTTGTGGTTCAATTTTAGAGATAATGAGATTACGTTGTTTTTCATTAGTTTTGTGAGAAATGATAGAAGTAGGCTTTTGTTCATCATCCTTGAGCCACTGTGCAGCAAAACAGTTATTTAGCACATTAGCCTTGTCTGTGGGGTCAAAAAGTATTGTACCACCCTCAATCAACGGTGGAATTGGTTTACTGCAACTCCATCTACATGCACTTTTTATGGTCAACCACCATTTCTTTCTCCAATGTTTCGTAGTTAATTTCTTTCTTTATATCATCCATTGCTGGTGCCTTTTCAGTCCTTTTGTAAGTACGATTTTTAACCTGAATGGAATGCCTCAAAGAGCTAGTCTTGAAAAGCTTGTCCTTTAGACGTATGGTAACGTCTGCATGAGGTATGAATTCTTCAGTAACTTTTTTTAAAACTAAAGTAATATGTGTGCATATGTCATCAACATTATCATCGAAAAATAAGGCATCACACAATGTGGAGGTTAGAATTTTTTTCTTGTCAGTTTTTCAACAATTTCATATAGTCTTTTTACAAACATTGTTTTTCCCATATTTAAGCTCATACATATTAATAAAGATTCATGGTCACAAGTTGATATAGAAGCAAGATGGGAAAGCTGACTATGAAAAGTATCATTCATAATAAACACCAAGTCAAGAACTGAGTTGCCTCTTGTGGACTCAGTTACCAATTGACTTAAGTTAAGCCTGAGACAGGTGCTCAAGAATCCCCATTCAAATACAGTGTTACAGTTTTTGGGACCATGGAAATACCCGGTAAATTAAAGTCTGTTACTATAAATGCATTAGGTGATTTAAAATTCACCATGCCAATTTGCTCTTGAAAAGCATTTAGAAATCTTCTGAATGCAGCCAGATCTGGACCAGTGACCTGAAAAAGGTTGCTACAAATGTTTTATGTTTTTTAACATTTACTGGATCCATATCGATTCAGAGTAAGGGTTATGTTAATCATTTCTAAGGTTTACACTTGAAAGTCTCTGGTATATAGCCTGACACCCCCTCCATGTCACACTCAGGGCAATGAAGTGAAAGACGGGCATTCGAATAGGCATATTTGGGTGGTATGCTGGAAAACTATGGTAAAGAATCTATAGTTGATGAAACTTTGCTTGTTGATAGATCTTCCAGTAGAAAAAAGTTAAGACATGTTGAGTGACCTTGTGAGTCACTTAAGTGATCTGGATAGATCGTTTTTGACCTTTTTCGTTTTTGTGTCGCATTTATAACAAGAAATTACAAAAAAACAAAGAGAACAAGTTGTGTGAAATTTTACGGAGAACATTTTGAAAGAAATATTTTTCGAAATTAGCCCCAAAAGGCTAAACATTGTACAAGGGGTATTTTGCAATTGTTTATTCTATTTTATATAACAGGCATACATCTTTACATAAAATATAAAAAAACAAAGATTACGCTCATTAAGTATATAATTTCTCAGAAAAAAAGATCATCCAAAAATCTTATGTTTGAAGAAATTTCGTCCATTTGAATGTGGCGGTCACCTTGGATTGGAAAATCAAAAAAGAGGCTTTGATTTCAAATTGATACAATGCCATTAAGATTAAGGTAGCGGCCACATTTCGACTACAGCGGCAATATAGTGACTCATCATAATATGACTTTCTTCCATTTTCATGAAGTCCATTATCTAAACTTTGTGCTCACCAAAAATGACTTTAAAAATAAATATTTATATGAAAAAAATGAAGAAAAACATCACCAACTTCGGTCCGTCAATTACACGTGCTTGGTCTGTTTGTTGAATTATGTTAATTGATCGCCAAGTTTAGATAGTACTCGGCCGCCGCCTATGGCCCTGACAAGGCGGAAATGCGGTGGACTGTGACTAATGAGACAATGGGGCATCTCTTGAATGAATTGACACCGCCACATGATATAAAGACGAAAAGATGTTACTTCTACCCCTCCTATATCGACCGGGAAATTTTCTGTTCTTTTATGTTTATCATATGGCCTATGACTGAAATAAAATAACTCTTCACGACCCATTTTGACGATCGCCCTTTGTCAAAATGGCGGCTCGATCGAGGGGCATGGAAGATTACAGCAAAGGCGGCCGAACAAAGGATTGCCCGAAAATCATCATTCATCATGCAATAATAATACTACAAGTATTAAAATGATAAAAGCTTGCTGATGTTCTTATCAGTTTGTTACGTGATGAGTAAACACAATTGGTGATCAGTGAATTTCAGTAAATGCAATGCTGCACGCAAGTTCCTGTAATGACATATCCTTTGATCTCAGGCGGCACTTCGTTGTCTGCGTGGTTCGTGTGCTGACTACATTCCAAGAAAACATTGCAGTGGTGGTCTAAATCTTACAATGGACACTTGTCGCAAATTATGTTGAAACTAATGTTTTCCCGGCACTTGTGAGACATTTCTTTGAAACTTTTCACTGGGGTAGGGTCTGCGTGTTCAGCAATAACACGACTCTACCCTCAGCAGCAACCTCATAGGTGCATTAGACAGTGTAATAAAACAGTACAGGCATTGATCTTACTTGTTCGTTTCATATACTGTACACAGAAACCCTATAGTCCCTAGTCACTGCTTTCAGACTTAGAATGTCAAGTAGGAAAGAATTATGCCAACAGCAAAGAGAAAATCAAACGCAGGACGACGCCAGCGTCAGATTGCCGAGAGTGTAACAGTAACGGAGAGAGAGCTTGTGAACCAGATAACACAACTTGGCAAAGCTTTATCCTTTGTCTCCTTTTCAAGTATTTTTTTATAACTGAATATTATCACTATGCTTTAAGCCTATAGATGCCGGCCAACCATTTAAATTATTATTTATTGCTTGGACATTTTAATAAACCCAAATAAAACGTAGGTTTGGGGGGGTATTAATTAAGTGAGCAATAAGAACGTGTAATTTCCCAAAATCAGACGTATCCAAAATCTTGCATTGGCTGGCTATTATGCTGACATTTATCAATATTGACAATGCTGTGTTGAAGTGCTTAGCTGCAAAATTGCAAAAACAACAAACAGCATCCCCCCCCCCCCCCCCCCCGAGCTAAAACATGTCTCTGGTCAAACCAAGGCATATAAACCTTACCCTGGAAAATTAGCATTGGAGAGATTGGCCAACTGATATTTTCTCAGCCGATCCCTTCCAAATTTGGTGACTTAACTACTGATTTTACATCAAAGATTGGATACTGCAGAATTTCGTGTTGATTGTAAAATTAAGAGGAGGAAGGTCTTAGGTGTGTCAGCAAGGTTCAGAATATTTACACCTTTTTGTTTGTTTGTTTGGTGCCTGTAGCATGACTGGATCTACATGTACGTTCATGTACATGCAGTATATTAGGGATGTGCCTACATACCATAGGCCCAAAATTATGATAAGAGTACCTATTCTGATCGCTATTTCATTGATAACTTTTGTCCTTCTGTCTCTGGTTCAGGTATGACGGAGAAGGATCGAGTGAACTTCTCCGTAAAACAAACATTTGAAATGCGCGCGGTCTTCACTTACAGCCGCCATATTTAAACACTGGTTGTTAGGGTCAAGGTTAAGACACGTCAGGTCACGTGATTAATCCACTTACAATTTCTGTTTGAAGTCAGCCAGCCGCATGGGAAACAGCCAGGTAAAACCAACAGCGCGGCTTTCTTTGGAGTCTTTGAGTTTCAAAACATGCTTTTTAACACGGAAAACATCAATGCAGTTTACGAGCAATAAGCCAAATGTGAGGTTTGCATGTGTACCATGTGTACTACAAAGTTGAGCCGGAGAAAAAAAACCGTATTCCCGCTACAGGCAATCATGTACGAAAACGGGCCATTCTACCTTTCATTGCGATTTACTCAGAAAGCAATTTTCGCAAGGTCAATCAATTTTGTAAACAACATTTAAAAAAACCCAGAAGGTTTATCCTATCGAAATGAATAGATTGTGGAAGGTAAATATCTAAGCTAGAAACCATATCTGGGATTTTTCGTTCTAACTATTCCTTCCGTGACTTTTGAAGCTCTAAAAGTGACAGAACTGTAAGACTTTATGATGGCGATCAAAGAATTCAACAACATTTTCAATACTCATTCATTTCATGAACGGTAAAAACGGTTCCTGCGTATTGGTCAGTACTTTAATGCTGCATACTTTTTAGACTTAATTGTGGCATATTTTCCCAGTGGGCGCTGCAAAAAGTGCGATCTGATACCCTCTTGGAAAATTACCCAAGACACCGTCAAAAGTCGTCACATTTATGCAAAACGTGGTTCTGTGAAGTCTAGACATCTGTACCATTAAAATAAGGTATAGTTTTTTTGGGTGAAATGGTATAAAGCAAAAAGTTATAAGGGGTTAAAGTCGCTAGTTCTATACGCGCGGGCGAAATATGGCCGCCACCTTAAACAAATTAAGTGAACTGTCTGACAAAAATAACAAATGAGGCCAACGCAGGCAGCACATAAGTACATAACAGATATAATGAATAGAGTATAACTATTGAATGTGCTGACAAAAGGAAATAGCAGTGTACGCACCATGTGACCTGTCAGTCCAAGTTTGACCAAGTCCAACCATGGAAGATCGAATCAAATATCCGTGGCTAGATTTGGTTTACCAACTGTATAAAAGTACTTGCCTAAATATTGCGTTCCACGGAGAAAAAAAATACACACACATCCAATATTTGCAACCATCGGGGCCTCTTACCATGGCCATATACTTAGACAAAACAATATGATTTGTGAAACTTTTCCTCGCTAATTAGTAACGAGATTCGATTTTACACCCACTATGTGTGAGATACCATGGCTACATAATTAACTGGATATGCTTAAATACAATATCATTTAGTCACATGTGTGCATCTTTCGGCTCACTATACGACTAATGCTCACATCTGGAGGAGAACTAAAGTATTTCTAGAAACGTCCACAGAACTTTCAGGCAGCAAAACCTATCTCATACACAAATAAATGAGGCATGAACAAACCATATAATCCATAATTTGGGGGAAAAGATTTTTAAAATGCCTATATGAATGCTTCACATCGACATATTATACAATAATAATATGCTTGATAAATACCATATTATATTGGTAAATCTTTTCACCTTTGGTCAGACAGAAGGACTGATGACAACATCAATATCTAGAGATCACAATCACCTGGATACATTCCCATGTTTACATATTACACTCCATATGGATAAATCACCATGGTTCTAAAGTGTTTTAGATAAATACTTTAATTTCCGTTTTAATGAATATAAATGACAACATGAATGGCTCTCAACGGATTGAATGTCAACCGCTGTAAGATATGTCACAAAAAAATAGTGACATGATCATGAACTCACTGAAATCCTGGTAAGATCACTTTCAATACGGATTTCAGAAGTTTTAATAACTGCATTGTCAGGAGACGGGCAATGTTTCACGAATATCTCACCGTCGTGAGTCCATGTGTCCAAGATTTTATTCTGCTTTTCCAATTGTCTAGCCAGGTAAATCAAGTCATGCCGGCGCTTTGGAAGGTATAAAAGTAAGGTCCCCGTTCACGTATATTCTTGTGCCTTTGAGTTTACTTCTTGCCTTCCAGATCTGGGCCCTTATTCGATAGCTCAGAAAGCAAACTATTATCCATCGGCTACCGAACTCAATGGGACTTACTCATTGGGAATGTTGGAGATCTGATGACTGGACGTTAAGACATATCTACTCATTATACAAGTGTAGCAGATTTCTTCTCTATCTTCAGGTGCATGTTGACTAGGGCTAGGTTTAATTCCACTGAATCTGAAACTCATATGCCTTCCGCATTGTTCGAGATAATCAGGTGCAACCTGCAAATTGTGCAAATCAACTCTGGCCATGTCGTGAGAAACTTGAAAGTTTTACAACAAAGTTGCTTGAGACGATACAGTAGCCTCGTTACACGTACCTTGGCTTCAACCTCTGCAACTTTGGTTTTCATTGGCTCCATCTAGGTTTGGACAGCTTGAGAGACAAATGTCTCTCAAACTGGCAATACTCAAGAGGCACATAACAGATCCAAAATTTTCTTAACAGGGGGAGACGTTCTCGACTTAGACGACGATGGAGACTCCCCAGTGGTCGTTGAAAAAAGCCATGGTCTGTTCAACGGATTTTTATTGCCCTCATTGTCAGAGTTCTTTGACGTGGAGTCAGAATTGTTTTTGTCTGCCATGATACCTTTGTCCTTACACTGATCAATGGCGGGAAGAGTCAACAATACATAAAAATATCAATAAACAAGAATCCAAATCAACCACCAAGATAAGCCTTCGGGCACTGATGCCACTGATACTTAGAATCAGTGTCCATATTAAAGACCACTGAACTAGATCTACGGAGAAAACAGATTAATTGTGGCTTACAGATGAGAGACCAGTACGGTCATCTGTAGATGAACATCAATGGAAAAACATGGTAAAATGAAAATAAAAAATTGTAACACATTAAAACAAATACTACCGAATAGGAAGGGTCAGACAGGCGGTTACACTTGTACAAGTTGAATCCTCATCAAGGGTTGGCGAGAAAGATTATAACAGTTGTCACTGCATAATAATGTTGATGATGGACGAAAAGTGTAATAAAAGTGCAAGTATCTGCATACAAGAAACAATACCATGTCCATCATATTGAGTTATTTAGAGTAAGACTTAAGCATGGATACTTGTAAATCGTTTACCTAAAATTTAAGCAGTCAATCACCGTACCCACTTCCGGCACATTGGACAAAAACCCTTACTCATCCATGTTAACGTACTGGGGCAAACAAAATACTCTTCTTGCAAATTGTTCTAGTAAGTATTTAGTTGACATTTTCAAATGTGGACTAATGGGGAATCACCAATATCGGAGGGTAAGAGGTTCCGAGTGAAGACAGAACGATTACCACAGGACGAACGGAAAGTTTCAGTTTTACATTTGGCCTATCTGAAATGCAGACTATTGTCAGAGGTGCTTAAATTTCTCACATCTGTTTGAATGCGGAACATGTGGAAGACATATACCTCGTAAAAACATTTACACATCTATACAAGTACACCAGACACTCTTGCCTCTAGGTTAAAGGGAGCAAATTACATCTGGCGAGGTGGGACTCATAAGATTCAGAGAAGGGAGAACCTAAAATGTGTCTGATCGCTCTCCATTAGAGCTGGTCGCTCATCTTTGAACATATTCTAGGACCAGTAGATTTTTCTTGCTGGTTACACTCCACACAACCTGTTGTATTATAAAAGAATAAATAGAGAATATCTTCCCTGTGTTTGTTTTCTTTTGCAGAAATAAGTACGAATTATTAGCACCATTTTCCGAGAAGGAACAGGAACTGTGCGCAGAAAATGCACATTTGAGTATTTTTGCATTTATTAAGGTTTTGTTGTCTGAAATGCAACGTTCTTTCGAACATGTAGCATATTTTTGTGTGTGTTTACGCATTTGGCTTACTGGTCAGCATAAAATACTAGAAACCTTGGGAATTCAAACCCACAATTTACTACAATGAAATTCACATGGGTAGGGTTATTTCTTTTTCTTAAGACCTACAGCAACCACACTACTGTATCGTATTAAGTGCAGAGAAATGATTAGGAACATTTATTGAATGACAAGTTTGTGTGCAGGTAAAATATATTATGATACACTCATAAAATACCCCAGTTTGTAAACCATGCAGTGAACCAGGAAACCCGAGGGGCTGAGTGGTATGCAGCTTGCTGAGATGGCCAAATCTGGGGTATCCTGGAAAAGCATGGCATAGTGATTTTATTTCATATTCAAGGCAAGCAGTTGGCATAAATAACAAATGAACGGACATCAACAACATAAATCCCTTCCAATAGCAAAACGTCAGTTTTTCGCCATTGCCATTGTTTTCGTCCTCAACGAGATGAAAGCGAGGCTACGGTTGTACACAACTTTTGTATACCACCGAGTGACCTGTCGCGCCACGCACGGTGAAATACAAAATATACATCAATTCTTTTAACCAACCAGCGTTTTACCTGGCAGGTGTTGCCAATTTGAGATTCCCTTATATTCAGAGGCTCTTCAATATACATTTTATGTCGTTTCTGGATCATTATTTAGGATTTGCTTCGCTCGGAGGAAATGTTCGTCTACCTGGAGAAATCTATGCCTGGTTTGTTGTATTTATCATACCCATTAACTCCATGTTGAACCCTTTCATATACACAATCTCACCGATTCTTCAGAAGGAAAGGTAGATATGTCAGTATATTATTCTGTTATTATTTTGTCCGATCAATTAGTGTCACAGGCTGACATATTTTAAATATTTTTTAAAACTAGGTGTTGTACAAAGTAATACCGGACATCATGGTAAAAAGGTGGAAACACTTTCATGAGATCAAGAAAAAACAAGGGTCCTGCCTATATTGAACATAATTACAGCATAGCTTCTTGCAAAATTCTTTCTGTGTGCTGTGTATCACTTTTGCAAGCACAGATACATAAAAAGTTTTATTTTCTCACAGAAGTACACACGTATTTAAAATGCAATATTCTTAAGGTCCCGTAAAAGGAACTTAAATATTGGTTACTGTTCTAGACCAGCAAAGACGTTGATATAATGAATAATACTATACAATGCATGACAACAAATTTTCATTTTTGGGGTGCTTTACATTCCGTTTAACTTTTTTTCGTGTCCATGTTTGTACCCTTGATGAAATGTGATACGTAGGAGATAAAAATCTTATTGTATTACTGGATGTAACTGAACATTGTTCAAATTATATTATTTGGGCTGACCAGTTAACAAGCGCTAAATTTCAGGCACAAATTGAACCTGTGCAACACATGGTTAAGATGTCATTTGGTGATGTGTACCCAATACATGTATGTCACAATGGTAAACTGCATTTGGCCAGACTGTCGTTTGATCTTTTTGCTATGGTTACCTTTAGAAGTAAGTTTACTTTGGATAATGCACTGGGCATACATATATGTAATCTATGTGATTTTGTAATTGTTTGTGCTGTGATAAATAGCCTATCCAATATAAATGACGTCATTGAGGTTAGAAATGCAATGTCGCAACAAACGCATTGGCGTTGACACCTAACGAAATATGCAAACATTTGTTGAAAAAGAAAGAGTTAAAAAAAAAATATTGACAATAGATTCTAAATTTATATGGTTTGACAAATGTGTCCGAAATTTTAAATGTACAAAATGTAAATTAGAAGATGATTCTGTATCTTAGTTTTGTTTGCAGAAAAGGTATCTTAGAGACAGGTCTGATGAACATATAGGCAGCCAAATTATGTATATTTGAAGGTCTAAAGAATAGTCCATTTTTTGCATATATTAGGACCAACGTACGCAATAAGAAGAGTATCAGGTGTACATATGTCATAAATTACCTGCCAATCCCATTTTATATCTGTCTATTTCTTGTACATGTTCTATAGGCAGGCTACCGTTGTCATATACTTCTTCATTCTTTATTTTCAAAAGGGTGTTTTTGCCCCTTAAAAATACGATAGGAAATAATTTGTACACGCTGGAATAATACGTTTTGGTACGTTGTCTTAATATTGTTTACCTGCTTTTTGCGGTCTGGTCCTTTACTAATGCGCTGGCCAGAGAAAAAAAGCATTAAAAGGATATTTATCTATTTCAAACTCAGCATCCATGAAAAATGGTCGTGTGTGTTGAAGTGTTAATTTTACTGACTTAAATAGTGCATTTGGGGTCTTTTATTTGTTTTAAGGTTATGTCAAAGTATGTGTCCCTGCACAGGTAGAAATAACTCCTATAACCAATCCACAAATACGAGGTTGACAAGACCACAAAAAACTCATCAAGGTATGCAATAGGCCCATGAGAACGACTTTGATTTGTCAAACAAGTTTGCAGGTGTTGTGTAATTCCAAGAGGTGTCTTCTGGTTATTATAACGATGATCAGTGAGTAAAAAACAACCTGGTTCCGAATTACTCTCAATCCATAACCCCTCTTTCTTCCTTATTTAATTTAACAGATCTATTCTGCCAGCCCAGCATCCGTTCGGAAATGCACTAACCTGTGAATCATAGAAGCAAGTTGTACATATTCCACTCAAATACATGATGTTCGTAACATACAATCTAAACGTTCAGTGCCTTTGGAATCCCGAAATGAAATATATATTGCCAAGGTTGTGTTGCCATTTGTTAGATCAGTGATAAATGCATAATTTAGGGGAATGTGCCCCGTTTATGTTTAGTTTCGAAGGCTTCTAACCTTTAGGTAATTACGAACAGAGAATGGCTGCAGGCATTAATTTCAAATATAGATATTACTGTAAGTGTTGAAATGATGTAAGGGCTGGTGTACTGAACACATAGTCTGCAATTATTTATTACCTCGTCAGACCAATGATTAGAAAAGAAAAGCACACTTCACAGAACCTTCTGAACACATAGTCTGCAATTATTTGTTACCTCGTCACACCAATGATTAGAAAAGAAAAGCACACTTCACAGAACCTTTAATATAACAGTCAGGGCTGTTTCATTGCATTCATCGTGTCAAATATTGCGCATGTGAGTTCGAAAGAAAACTTCAATGATATTATCCATGTTTCTTATTTCCAGAGGCCATGACACATCAGAATTTGTTTTGTCTGAACTGCACACGCGACACGCTGACACTTCGAGAATATATGAGGCTAAAACAGCCATCTATTAGCGATGTTGCCTTCATTATGAGGCACATATGTGTATCGTTGTGTGGACTGGAACAACTAGAGGTCTACCCACTGCTTTGTGACGACAACATTTTGCTGCTGTTTGATACCAACGTTAGTAATATGGTTACAATGGGATTTAAAGTCTTTCCGTATCATCACTTTTAGTGTGAGGAAATGTTCACTTTATTATAATGTTATACTTAATAAATGAAAAAAACAAGCGACAGTAGCAATGTCCATGATACCTCTGTTGCCTGCCCATGAGGCAAACTGAACGCTTAATAATAGTAACTAAATTCATGGCGCTGGCACAAAATTGCATTTCCAGCTCTACTCTTTGTATTTAACTGAGGCACAGGACATTTTACTGCATCTTCTTCCTTTGGAAATGCCATTTTGGCATTTTTGACCAATGCAACATGCGTCCTAACGGGCAGAACATCTTTGTTTGACCATATTAAAGTTCAATTTTAAATTCAGATGAATTGTAAGGTTAGCGGAATATGATACCAAGCACTTTACATGACACATAAATTTTGATGCTACAGTGGATTTTAAACAGCTGTGTTCAAAGGTCATTCTTTATACATGAGCCATTGAACACTCATGTTTCTTTCCGAAGCACTGTGAGGGATGCATTGAAGACACATGCATGGCATCTTACGGTCAGTGGTAGACAAATAAACTATGAATGTGCTTTTCTAGATATTATGCTGTAACTGATTTCTGGTCATGTTAGAGCTTTCGACCACCAAAGAAGCTTATAATCTTGCTTTATTTTGTCGAAGTGTCAATTTTTGGTGCCTTACTTTGACAATGTTTACTTGGCAGGGCCCAGTACCAGCACTGTGCTATGCTTCAGCAACTACTATATCCACCAATGACTCCAGTGAAACCGTATTGTCCTTTGGGACACTTCTGGCCATGATTCTTCATGATGTTCAGCACCAGGAAATTCAACATTCCTAACATACGCCAGAATGTGTACAAGTTTTCGTTCACCTGTATTGTATTCCTGATACACATTACCAGTTTAATTTTCTCCCCCAAAGAACTATTTTATAACAATGTTCAACAATGTTTCAGTTCACACAAGGTTATTTGTGAAGCTTTTAAAATCTGTTGCCGATCATGCGTAGGAGGAACAGAAATCACATGCGCGTTTCATTGTTTACATAAACTTGCAACTTGATTGATTGGGCTCTGCAGAGGCCCATAAGGCCGATGGTAGACCTACAAAATGTCACTAAAGGGTGTTCAGTTCTTTACTCCATACATATCACATCGTTAGAACAAAGATATATTGGGAATTAAGGTTTCATCAGGCCAAACAGATGTGTAGCAAGCCTCTGCTAGGAAAAAGGGAACATGACCCATCTAGCTAATTTATGTAAATGTCTTATACATCCTATCATATACCATATATAGTTATCTCTAGTGCTCAAATATAATAAAAACCCTCAGAATGCGTCTTACAGGTAAAGAGCATTGTTAAAATCATTGAAAGGAAAATTCAGTAGTTATGAAATGTGCCTGGCACATGGGGGGGGGGGCATCTTGCAAAAACGACTTCCATTAGACATCGCCCACATCGCAAGCAAAGAGCCTTATTTTACAAGGCTGCAGGAATTACCAAATCTAGATTGATGTAAAGAATATAAGTGTCAGATGTCCAATCATAAAATTATAATCAACAGATTAATGAAACTTAAAACAGCTGTGTGGTGATATGTTCTACACAAAATTATTTAAATGTGTGTTTGACACCAAAAATCATATACTTCTTGAAAAGTATATCCAAGACAACAGTTCTACCCAAGACTGTGGCGAAGAAGACACTAAGCCAAGGAAATATCTGCTACAAGCAATGAAAAATGAAAGGGAAATTTACAAGCTAACAAAATTGGAAATCATGTCCTTTTTGTAACTGCTGATATGGTGACCTTAAGCAGGTAATACTGGTACTTGGAAATTTTAAATGTTACTGGCATGATCCTTGTAGTCTTGCAGACTATGGGCAGCTCCCTAACAATGATTTCTTTAGCAAGAAGTATACCCTTCCTAAATAAAGTAAGCCTTGGACGAAAAACTGTTTATATCAATTGGTGCCCATGTTTATCCCATTTTTATGTAGTTTCTAGGCTTCTGATTGGTTAATAGCCATGAAATGCCTGCCGCACCTAATTGAAATTATGATATTACCCACATGGGGTTGGCATTACTGTAGTAATACCATGCGACACCTAGCGGCTAAAGTGAAAACTGCTCTGACGGGTTAACGTAGACGACAAAATGGCCGAACCGGAGGCTCTAATGGTCCCAATTTATGATTGGAAAGATCCCTAGTAAGTTAGAAACTGCATAAAAATGGGATAAATTCGTTACACACTGGTAGACTGGGTAGTACAGCGAGCATCTCCCACTCAGGGAACTGGTATTGCAATCGGCTGGTGCCTCGGGTAATACCAGTTACGTTCGTGGGAGATGCTCGCTGTATTACCCAGTCTAACAGTGTGTAACTAATAATATCTTTTGTGCATTTAGAGATACATAATCTGTTGAATGCAGACAAATATTTGTAGAAGCAAACAAATAACGCTTCAATTTATTGGTATGGAGTTCGATTTCCATAAGCAAAACACAAACACACAAATGATCAGTGCAGTAAATCATTATCATCCAACCAAACTATGAAATAAATTCGAAATTTTAAACGTTCAAAGTCACTTCCTTACATTTATTTCAGTAGAAGTATTCATGGTGTGTATGTCTGCCTAACACTGACCAGACACTCTGCAATTGTGTACCATCTGGGTCATTTTTTCCATTGGGTTATTTTAAAATTGAACTACCATGTTTTGTTTATAAGCAAGCAATTAGTGAAGTGTGTTGGGGGGGGGGCAGTTGAAAACAGTTCACAAAGTATCTTTTCGTTTCTGCAAAGGGAACAGCAAGTGTGTCGCTATATAAGCTGCCGAAACCTATCTGATGACAGACCAGTGAATATCTAGTTATGGGTACTATGTGATTTGCTTTTCTGTAAAACCAAACTTTCAGGTGGCCAATTCTAAATTCCAAGTTCACGATGGCCATCTACTTTCCAATACCTCTCTAATCTCCCACAACGAGAATATTTCAGACGTCAAGTGCACCAATGCATGATGGAAATTGGTCAAATGTGTCACTAATTCTGATGTTATTCATATTTATCGGGAACCCTAGAGTAAAGATTTTGTGAAATATATTAAAGTGTAACATGTAGTTAAGCAAAATGTTAGGGGTTTTGGGAAGGAGAAAGTCCAAACATCGATATGTGTACAACATCCTAGAAAACATGCCCCTTTTTTAAACAAAGTTCAGAGTTGCAAGTAGGTGTATCTTGATCATAGGTGAGTAGTGTTGTGATATCAGATCAACACATCTAGTGCATCCCTGTGTCCATTTCAAAAAATTTAGCCGCTTCAGAAAATTTGTGTATTTTAAATGTGCAAATCAGGCGCCATAGCAGAATATATTCTGGATACAAATATCATGTGTCTTTTGTCCCTCTCCAAAATATAGAGCATGCGGATTTTTTCGGCAAGCAGCACAGATTAAAAATATTGTTTTCAGTGGGATGCTCTGTGGCACCACACAGAGCAGGAAAGCCCATGTAAGGACACTGGACCCTATACGTTTAGTGACTGGAAGTCCAAAATAGTAGAGAGGTTTAGAAAATGGCCACATTGGCATGACAGCACAGTGGCAGTTGATGTTTTAATTTATTGACATTATCACTAGTTGTGTGATATCTCTGCGTCAGGCTTTTCTTAGTTTGTTTACTGCCCAATAATAGACATTCTATTAACGTTTCTGGTGCAGCTGGCATTCATCAGTATATCGGGGGCCGTATGTTATTCAACGCTGTAAAAATATAGTTCTTGTTCAAAACTTTAAAGGAACTTTATGACCAGGGCTATCGTGGAATCAATCGAGTCATAAAATGATGGCTGCAGACTAAGGCATTAATATTTTACACATGAGAAACTTCTGAGGTGAGAAACCGAAAAATTATAATAGTATTGGAAACGAACACTTTTGCGTAAAAGATATTTCGCAGAAAGCTTTTAAACCTATGGAAAAGAAACTCATTATTTGCAGAAAATAATTACTTGGAACAATACAGTGTCGTCACCCATAAACTCTGCATTTAAAATTTAAAAGGTAGGAAAGCACGTGCCACTTTGACCTCGTAATCGTTTTGTTGAGTGGCGGGGCCGTTGTCCAAAAAAAACATCGAAATACTCAAGTGAAGGTCCAAGAAATGTGAAGTATAGTTTTTCCAACTTGTCTCCATAAAATATATTACATACCCCTGAGACAATCTATTCATTCATGCTTTTAGTATAAATTTTTTCTATGTGGTTGTTACAAGTACCGTTACCAGGTACAGTAATAGCAATATATGTGAGGAAATAGTGTCTTTAAGAGCTATGCTCTGTTGACTCTTCGGTGACGAAAGTGTTACCTTCTTTCAATGGTGGAAATTTAAAAGATAAAGCGTTTTGTTTATATGAAAATGTTTTGTCGTTTTTCACCAAAGTTCAGAATCTTAGTATCACATGTCATAACTATTTTTATCAAATTTTCTTGATGTTTCTTTCTTGTTTATTGTCAGTTAATCAACTACAGGGTTTCGTGCTCTTCGAATACAGTGCCCAATTATCGTTGAAATTTGTTCTTTCCGCTCTCGCAAGTAATTTGTTTCATGTATGCATTAGCATTACACTTGGAGGTACTGGAACACGGGGAATCGAGACTGCCGAAAGCCTTTGAAACATCGGGACGTCCTCCAATCAGTTGCCGTGGGGGGTCGGGGGTGTGCAGACGCAGGTTCTCATGAAGCTAACTCATCGCAGTTCCTGCTTACGGATTTATGTAGTAAAGTGGTTAAACTCGTGAAGCCCAAAATAAGTTCCATTGACTCATCAATTTTTGAAAATATCACCACCAGTTATAAAAATTCATGTATGGTCTTCCACGAGGGTGACTTGAAATGCCGTAGTCCACCTACTTTCACTTGTGTGCGTTTCGCGCCCAAGTACTCAAGTCCGGACCCCCCGGTATTGGAAACAAGTCGCATAAACAACAGAAAGTGCTTCCGCGCGCGCGCGTGTGTATGTGTGTGTGTGAACCTATAAAGGCACTGAAGCCTGGATTCTGCGGTATTTTATATCATGGAAACGAGTCAATTGTTTTCCCTTTTATTAACTGACAAGGCATAAGTTGGAAAGACTGATCGTTTCCACTACAGACAACTGCATTTATGTAAGATTTGCTCGATGTAGAGCAAGGAACAGATCTTACATGGCTAGTGTCAGTGGCTACTTCATTGTCATCTGGTTTTCGTCGATTTCCTTGAAAGTTTCATACTCCATCATGAAAATCGAGGTGGTAACAAATGATGATGATGATGATGATGATGATGATGATGATGATGATGATGATGATGATGATGATGATGATGATGATGATGATGATGATGATGATGATGATGATGATGATGATGATGATGGTGATATATAAGTATTCTTGGACTTCAATCAGCTAAGCAGTTTTTCTTTCGGGTCTAGTAAATATTGCATAAATATAACCACTGATATATAAATGTGTAGAGTGGAACTCAAGATCATATACTAAAACACACTTAGAAAAATACGCAGAGAAACGTAGCACCTGCACTCTAAAATTTACATCTCAAAGTACAGGAAAACACAAGAGCCATAAGCATTAAATACACGCAAAAAGTATAGAACTGGATGTAAAAACAGCATTTATTGAAACACATAAAAGTTGTATACAGTTCCAGCAAGGGTGAAAAAGAAACACAAGAGTTGATATATGAATTTACATGCAATTACAAAAAAATTCCAAAAGTAATAAATAAAGTGATTTACCAGAGGATCGAAAGCGGCAGACTGAATAGCCTAAACTTTGAAGTTCAATGCAGTTCTTTACTTTAAGCATGGTTCAAGCGACTTCTGGCACAGAACAGTTTAAAATGGAAACAAGTTTCCTGCTAAGAAGTAACTATACTTGACTGGTATGAAAGGATCACTGAATATGCCAATCACAGGGTCAATGTGATTATGAAGTATGGGACATGTGCGCAGGATGGCATGTGTTTGTTCTGCGTATGGTCAAACAAACATGGATGCCGCACATACCTTTTCGTGAAGTGATTGGCTGAGATTATCATAAATTTAAGAAAGATATGTGTTAAAACGATGTATTTTTATTGACAATGAATGGAAAATATATGCCATGGAGTACCAAAATTTGTGAATGGGCTGAAGTCGAATTTTTCGCACTGTATCTTTGACAAAGAAATATGAAACTGCAACTAGTATCATTGAGTGCTGAGGTCGTGATTCTTCAAACTATATCAATGCCAGACGTAGAGTCTGGCCAAGGAGTTAGCAGTAGCTTTTTAATTTAGACTAATCTACAGATTTCTTTAAAACAAGGGAAAATGATTATCAGGACGAAAGTGTACCACAATTTCATTTTGAATTGTTACGTGAATGGAACATACTTAAAAGCTCATCTACTCTCAAGACAAAAAAGATATATTGAAGACTCGGTCTGGTATAATGACCATATGAAGATGAACGTATTTTACCAGGACTGGTATCAGAAAGGCATAATGTTTATGCGAGATATAATCAATGAACCAGGAAAAATACTGTCCTGTGACAGCTTTCAACATAAGTCTCTTGTCAATTTTAATTGTCTTCTTTGTCATGGTCTTATTGATGTTCTGCCGCATACACGGAATCAAAAGACTAAAGACAGAGATGTTAATCATGTCTCAACAGACCAATGCAAAATACAGAGGGGGAAGGGGATTGATGCCAGTGAAATTTGTAACAAGTAAAATCTTATACTTGGAATTACAAAGCAACTGTTGTGCACTTATAACTGCAGTACAGAAACAAAATATCAAATATAAAACGTTTGATGAGAAACGGAATGAAATACCTAAGCCCCAATGTTGTGTGAAAACTAAATTACAAAACTTTCAATTTAAGCTTACACACAGAATAATCTCAAACAACAAAAGACAAAGCGTTTGATAAAAGTTTAAGAATTAGATAAATGCAATAAATGTAAGGACAATGACATCATTGAACACAGATTTCATGAGTGTCAAAGTTCTCAACAAGACTGGCATTCCTTTCAGGATTCGCGGTTTCATATTTCAAATATTCAAATTAACATAAGTAAAAAAGATGTAATTTGGGGGCACTTGGGTGTACATTTGCAATGAACCTTAAATTTCTGCATATTATTGGCAAAGTATATCATCTATAGTCAGGTACACAGAAAACACCACGATTTAATTTTTACGACTTACTCAAAGATGCGAAAAGAAATATTCAAGTATTGAAGTTAATGTGGCAGAACAGTAATAAAATGCATGTTTTGAATAAAAATTGGTTACACGTAGAAAACAGCAGGGGGAATCAGTATTATTTTGTATCATTGTGCTATTACTTAATACAAAGAGAAACTTAACAAACCTAATTCTGTAAGCCCATGTACCGTTTGAACACAATCAAGTCCGATATTCTAAGAGCAAGTCCTATTCCGTACCATTCACTGAAAAACTATTGTTCTAAATCATAATAGCAAATTAACTTATAAAAAGAACAATTCATATGCATAAAATTTGAAATTTAGAAGAAGGTTTTAGGCATTATTAGCCTTTAACAAGTCGGGTCTTCAGCAGGGAACCAGTTCAAGACTTGTTTCGATGCTATTAATCCCCGGACAAGTTTTCTGCTAACTGGCGGCACCATGTTTGCATTTCCGATACAAACATCCCGAGCTGATGTATTACGGTATAAAGCAAATATGATGTTCCTTTGTTAATAGGCCTACTTAAAAACGTAGCCCACATGACATAAATATAATGAATCTACACCTAGCACTCATGATTAGGCCTACCAAAATTGAATAATAAAATAATAAACATTCCCACACTTACCTACAGCGCCTGGTCTTACAACAGACCCGACGAGGCCTACCTGACGGACTGATCAGATCAAACAGATCAAACCAGCTCTTCAACTTCAATTAAAAACGCAAATGTAATGACGTGACGTAAAAGAGTCACGCCATTAATTGCGCCACACCTGAAAACTGGTCAGATCTACGTTGTTCTGTTTCAGCAATAAAATAGGCCTATTTATGATAAACTCGCTGTATTTCACAGCCGATGCAATCACTACTAATGGGTAGTTCTGTATTAATAACAAATCAATTACATCACATTTAATGTAAATGTTTTGAAGACTCTAGGTTTAAAGAGCCAAATGAATTAACAAACGGGTCTTTAGTGGGAAACCTTCAACTGAAATTACCGTCATGAGGCATGTTAACTCTCAATCTAGAATCGTCTAAGATGCGTTACGGGTTAGGGGCGGGGTTGGGTTGGGCGGTGGGGGGTACTGTACCTTTCGGAGCAGCTATTCATGTATTCATGTACCTTTTTCTTTCATATTTTAACTAAAACCTTACTAATTGTATCTGAAATCTAGACAAATGAGCAGTTCTATGCAGATATGTAAATTGCTAAGTAAAGCTAGATAATAATAATAATAATAATAATAATAATAATAATAATAATAATAATAATAATAATAATAATAATAATAATAATTAATAATAATAATAGAAAACACATGTCTGATACCCTCTGTGGCTGGGACCCGGCTCGAGGCATTCTCCCAACTCATAGGTAGTTTCTTCTCCACACAGAGGAAACCAGGCATGTAGATATTACACCATAAAATTTATTATTTTAAAAACCTTACTGTAAGCCATGTAGGCCTATCTGGCGCATAAGAAACACATAGGATAAATATAACTATGTAGTATGTAAGAAACTTTTGACATTTAAATTATTTATGATGTAATAGAGAGGCAGAACGTATTAAAATTGGAGAAGCCATATTTCAAAACAAATTCTGGATGTCTGCAACAAAAAGTGTTAAATTATTTTTTCAGAAGCTTTGTTTCGTAACCTCTTGATATGACTATATTGCAAGTAAATTTAACTCTAAATGCAAAATCTATAAATTTAAATAACGACTGAAACGTAATATTTGAGATAAAAAAGTATTATAACCCAATTTCACCGAAATATTACTATCTGAAAAAGGATAATTAAAAACTTCAAAATTGAAATCATCTATTTTGTGATAAATTTTAGTCACAAAACTATTATCAATAATCTTAATATCGAAATAAAAAAAAAAAAAAAAAATCATGATAAGGATCGAAATCATTGCTCTTTAAAGGAATCTCTTTAGGGTAAATTTTATTTGCAATTTCGAAGAAATTTTCAGCGTTTGGGCAAGCAATATCATCAAAATATCTTGAAATGAAGGACAATTTTTTAGCCAGGTGAAAATCTGTTTTCGATAGATTTTGCATGAATTCAAATTCAAGCCATGTCAAATACAGATCAGCAAGTAAAGGAGAGCAATTACTACCCATCGGGATTCCATTTATTGGTCGAAATATGTGACATCCAAATGTAACAAATGTATTATCTAAAAGAAAGTGAATTGCATCTATAAGTTGTCCTATAGTGTAAGATTTCCAATTATTTTCCTTCTTCATTTTTTGTGACCAAAATGATGTTTTATTTAAAACATTGATATTTATATATTTTTGAGCCGAACGTTTGAACATTTTGATAATTATTTTTTTCCGATATTAATTTAACTTTTTGAAGAGGTAAATTAGTATAAAGTGTTGATAAATGGAAAGTATGTATACACTTAGCTTTCAATTTTTTAATTTTTGAAACAAATTCCGTAGAATTATTAATACTCCAGAAACATTTGATACCTGTTTACCTTTGAATTGCAGAACAGTATTTATGAAAATGTTTTCTGATAGTTACTTCCACCGATAATCGTTTAGTGCTACAATTAGATGCGCCTGCTATAAATCAAGATTTATAAGGATTTTTATGCAACTTAGGAATCCAGAATATTAAAGGAAGTGAATGATCATTATCAGATGTTTTGATATTGCAATTTTGTAACAAGTAATTATCGTGAAAATTTAATATGTCATCTTTGTGTCGGTGCACTGCTAAGTAAACATCATTACCTTTTATACCTAAATTGTTGTTTATACCTATTTCTTTCTTTAAAACGTCAATGTAATATTTTTCACAAATAATTTCAAAATTGTTACCAGCTTTATCTATAGGCCAAACGACAAATCTTTCATGAAAACCTTTAAAATAAATAGAGACCTCTGTCTTTTTCAAAATGCTTGATGCAATTTTCTTATTTTTTGCTTTAAGGGCGAATAATTTATCTTTAATAACTTTTTTTACATTTATTGACCAACCTTTAAATACTGACACATTTTTCTTCTCCATTCTTGCCCATTTGACTGAGAAAATGTCTATGGATTCGCATAGAGATTTATAACGTTTTGAAAGTTTAAGGAGTGACTTTCTCTGAATTTTGTACCCTTTTTCATTAAATTCCTTAGTTTAATGTTCTCATTTATGTTGCGATTTCCTGTAAAAACATGTTTGTGAAATGAATCTACAAATTTACAGTACTTGTCATTTGTTAATCAGTCACACGTGTTATTCACAAAAAAATCAGTATCTGAAATATTTAACAGTGTATTTTTAAAGTTTAAAATTGAAAGCCCGATATTCTTTTCATATTTAAAGGAAATAATTGGAGGTTTATTGTATTTACAATTAGTTGGAATCGTTTTTTTTACTAATGGAAATTTGAAAACTGATTGAATATTAAGCTGGTCTATAATTTTTATGTATGAAAGTTATACTACAGAACAATCAGTCAGAGTTTCTTATCTTTGCACTTGGAGTTTTTCTCAATATTGAAGTATAGGCATAAGTTATTTTTTTCAAATTCTTAAGGTGTAATGGCCTACTTCCTCATTAGAGCCAATATGTTCATTTTATTTTAATATATCTCTACTTGCCAGTCCTCTGAGAGCAATATATATAACAAATTTCTTCCCTAATTGTAAAGTATTAGTAATTCATCAATTACTTCAGAAATATTTAGATCACTACAAATTCTAAATTTCTTTGATTTCCTGTGTCCATGACTGCGTTTTCTCCGTGTAAATTTAGCCGAATTATTGAAAAAAAAAGAGTATTAGAATAATTTAAGCAAGTCAAGTCAACTTTTCTTATGTCACCAAAACCAATTAATCTGTCTCTTAAACCAAAAGGATGCGCTGAATTCAAAGTGTTTATCCAATAATCTTCTATTAGCCTTAAATCATGTGCCAATGCCAATTTATCAGCATTATCTGCAGACTCAATATAATCTGTTATTTGATTTTGCAATCGAGATGTGAATGATCTTTCGATTGAAAGTTATTGCATAGGAATGTATTTAACTCATTATTAACAATGCTCGATTTATGCTGACTAAATCTAATTAATTTAATTGTTTGAATCGTCATTCCTATGTATTGAATATTACAATTTTTTGCACTCAAGTAGATAAATAACATTTTTGAGCTGCAATTAAATGTGAAAGAATTTTTTTCTTGGGGATTTTAATTTAAAAGCTTTCCCAGTAATATTACTGGTGAATGCATTGCTTTTAATGAAATAGGACTTACAGAATGTACAGTGACATGTTTGGTCAAATTATGTGTCCTTGGGGATGTATAGGCACATGGGGAACCGATTATTGTAACTCTGGTGAATAAAGATTATTTTCAATGAATGTTGTATACAGTAAAATGCAAGAATCCTCGTTATAAAACACTTGTGAAAAGTTCGCTTTTGAATTCTTGAAAACATGAATGTAAACATCAAGAACTGCTGGTCATACGTTTAAGATGAGTCCACTGGTGTGGCACAACTAAAATTATTGACCACAATTGTGAAAATAAGAAAAATTAACACTTCAATTTAAAGGACGGACGGTCAGCAGCACTACGGATACTATCAGGTATATTGTTCTAAATAACTGCACCAACTTAGGCGAATGAACATTTGTTCAATATTATTAAGTTTAATATAATAATAGAATAGAATGCTGGAAGTGGCATTTTCTGTTTAATGTTTTGAAAACATTGCTCAAGCAGGCATTCCTCTTTGATTTCTGCATGTATGCACCCGAAATATTTTTATGGGTACATCATTTTTCTCCCTGACAACCATAATATATGCCTATTGTATTATTAAATGATGCCTGAAATTTAGTGCAACAACCAATATAATTAAATGACGCAGTAGGTTGCTACTCAAAGCTATTTTCCACCACTCCATGCAGGCCAAGCTTAAAAATGCAGTTTGGGAAGGTGATGACTTTGCCCTGCCCTCTTTCAGCAACGATGGGCTGCAACCAAAATTCCCTGCCCAGAATCATTTCGTCCCAACCAAACACACGCTCATGATGGTTTGTATATGTATGACATGCGAAATGAAGTCGACTTTTTTTTTTTTTTTTTTTTTTTCTATTTATTTATTTTTCGAAAGTTTCTGCTCTTGCGCAGTAGATGGCTCGAAGAATATTGGACGCACAAGGATATAGGCAAATTTTCATTCCTCTAATTAAACACTGAAGAACCAACATTTCCAGCATTCTATTCTATTATTATATTAGTAAAAAGGTATCTGCAGAGCTCTGCAAGGAGATATAGCCTTATTACGGGTGATGGTTTGTATTCGTTAAACAGCACAGAAGCTGTCCGGTACTTGATCCGTCAGTCTTTATGCTTTGTTGGGGTCTCTAGTACTGTGGAAATGCCGGAATTCTAGCGAAAGATTAGCTTACAAAGAATAATAATCAGGCACCGTCAATAGGAGATATTCCTATTTAACAACATTGACTGCAGACCTGCCCTGATGGCCTCAGTTGCTTGGCAACAGATGTGTGGCTCTGTCATGAAGAGGGCAAATGTACCAGTTGTATTACTCAACCTAGTATATGCCTCTCTCTCTCTCTCTCTCTCTCTCTCTCTCTCTCTCTCTCTCTCTCTCTCTCTCTCTCTCTCTGTGCATGTATGTATGTATGTATGTATGTATGTATATATATATGTATGCATGTATGTTTGTATACGCGTGCGTGCGTGTGCAGCTGCTTACGTTGTGAGACTCACTGTCTATTGCAGCACAAAGATTGGAATCAGGCAAGACAAAGCATAGTACTCAGCATGTCAACAGCCTGGAGGCTCACATATTTTACCGAAACAAGAGGTTGGTGTGAGCAGGGAGTGCCCTCGACCCGTCTCTTCCTTTTGTTGATAAAATGGACCGACCCTACAGCATAACCTTGACAGAATAACTGTATTTCCTTCCTTTTTAACTTGTATATGGTCTTTCTCCCACACATCTTATTTTCAACATGACCCACTTTTTCTCAGTTGGTAAAAATAGAATAATTAAAAGGCAAATGTAAAAAGTGTGTTAACTAGTCTGCCCAAACGCATATGTATGGGCTGTTACCACTAAAAAATTACAACAGGTCTTTAAAGCTAACTAGTTGTTGGCTCTAAGCTGTGGTGTAATGGTGAGCCGGCTATGAAAGTAATCGTTGCGTCTCTCTCTCTCTCTCTCTCTCTCTCTCTCTCTCTCTCTCTCTCTCTCTCTCTCTCTCTCTCTCTCTCTCTCTCTCTCTCTCTCTCTCTCTCTCATGAAGTTACGTGCAACATTTGAGTAAGTGATTGAAAAGACAACGTTTGCAGCTACAGGTTGCTGTGAACCGGTTAATTTGAGAAAGTGTCCTATGTGAAAAGCTCGGTTTACATGAGGCTTGCGTTGTGGGTCCCTTGTGCAATCTCTCCGATTAGGTCGATCTTGTCTTGTGGTACATCCAGCCATTCATTGAAGGCCTACAAAGCAAACGTCGACAGAAAAGCAACAATTTGACCAGCTTATAGAATACATAGGACATGCATTTTACATCGAGAAGAATAACGACCATTAAGTCAACTTTCCACAGACAAGAATGTCGCGTCAGACGTTAACTTCTATACGGTTCTAGACACAAAAGCTAAATAGGCTTACTCCGAGTCCCTAGCTGGAAGATCCAAGCTGCTGATGCAGGTAGAAACAAATGTAGGATCACTGACAACTAAATACAAATTGCATATTTGTATGGAAAAAGCCCGCTACAACCAATGCATTAACTTTGCGTAATGCTACTCTTTTGTAAATAGTTTAAAAAACGACTGCTGTCATGCCGTGTATTTTGTGAAAAAGATTGATGTTTACAAACATAAATATAAAAAACACTTATGCTGACAAAGTCGTGATAGATAGATAGATAGATAGATAGATAGATAGATAGATAGATAGATAGATAGATAGATAGATAGATAGATAGATAGATAGATAGATAGATAGTTAGATAGATAGATAGATAGATAGATAGATAGATAGATAGATAGATAGATAGATAGATAGATGCTTCTCGTTTTTGCAATGAAAACCCTTACCCTCAACACACCAGCTAGTGAGATGCTATGCTATTCTATTTGGCGAATTATATGTCAGCTACTTGTAGCCCTCTGTTTGCACCTACATAGAGTCTCTTGGACCAGTCGCAGCAGAAATATCTTTCACTACCATTATATATTGACTGTTCCTTTCTTATAAATAAGATTATACGGTGACAATAATAAGTCATTTGATATTAACAAATCAGGTACACTGTAAAATATTGCCATCACATATTGCCATTCATCTCGTATGATACAAAAAAATGCTTGCAACGCTGATTCTTTTCAAAGAGTAATGTTCTAATCACTGTACTGCAAAAGTAATAAGCTGACAATATCTGAAACTGACTACGGGCAAGCTGGAATTGGTAGTTTAAAGTGCAGTTCTTGCTATTGTAAATCAAATATTAACTGTGCAAAGTGCGTGATAAACAATGACACAATCCTGCTTAACATCCACAGTGGAGCCATACTGCTCAAAAGGCTACCATAAGGAATTGCCCAGTAGCAGCAGCTCTTAGGAACGGGAACTAATAAACACCATTCCCGCGTTTACCTCTCACTTTTTTATGCATGGAAGTTCCTTTCGAAAGTTACATATCCCAGCTAGAATTGTTCGTGTCAATTCCGATAGATTATTGTGAATTTTGGCTCCCTGGTTCGTGTTTCCAGTGTTTCTAGTCACTGGAAAGTGAGAAATTTCTGACCATTATGTTGATGTCATGCAACGGACAAATAAATGCCTTGAGGTCCGTGAATGAATCAATACTTACTCCTATCGAAACTTCCTTCATTCATTTGCCGGGTGTCTGGACTGTGTATTTGTATGGCTCGAAAACAATCTGAAAGATGTCACCATGCAATAAAACTCTCTCTCTCTCTTTCTCTCTCTCTCTCTCTCTCTCTCTCTCTCTCTCTCTCTCTCTCTCTCTCTCTCTCTCTCTCTCTCTCTCTCTCTCTCTCTCTCACTCTCTCTTGTCCCACATTTAATTCGAGGATTATACGTAGAACCACCAAACTTTGACTGGTTATACTTCTATACGTAAAGTTTGACTTTTTATGAAGTGGGTTGACAGTTTGAACTTTATGCAAATAAGGGCCATTTGAAAATTAAAACATGGAATTACTTCATAACATCTAAATGTACAGGTGCTGTTCCAAATTCAATCCATAGCTTTGTGCTGCAAGTGCATCCAATAAATCACAAACAGCACTGATATAATTTTATTTCATGCTAATTAGGGGGTGGCAAAATTTAAATGAATATCTTCCAAATTATTGCAGGTAGAATCTTATTCCAACTGCAATTCATAGGTTTGTCCTACAGATGCATCCAGTGAGTCACAAACAAAAGTCGTAGAATTTGGGTTTATACCTTTCACGGCACACTTGGAAAATTTCAATGTTGAATACCTCTCTTGAAAACTGTTGATCGGTATATAAGTATTGCATTTCTCGAAAAGAAAGGGGAGTGGAAAAAAAGCCGGGGCCTTATGCTGGTTCCTCTACCGTACACAATGACACCACCTGTATTTCGTATATACAGGTATTTGGAGTGCAACAGCATACATTATACAGATCGTATATACGAATTTACATCGAAGTGCACAATTGTCGTCGCTATACACAGTTGCTGTAACGCTAGAACAAGTACATATTTATTAATTACCTGTTTTGTGAAATGAAGAGTATCAAAAACGTTTTGCTTCCAAGATGAAATTTTCGACCGACCGAAATAAGTTTGTGTTCCATATAAGGTTTCGCTGTTGATCACCAAATAATAAAACATGGCGATCCAGTGTCTCATTTGCAACTCGAGGGTCTAAATGTCGATTTCTACTCGTGGCATAGTTTTTACATTCAAGAAGGAAATGCCAAATAGTTTATCGGTCAGCTCCGCAAGAGTAACTGGCTGAGTTGGCCAGGCCCAAATTTAACATGTAGCTATTGACAGTACTACAATTCATTCTCATGCGCGCGTGGTGAATATGCACTTTGCGGTTTCTACCGCTATAGAAACCTGGAGCACGTACAGCATTTTTGTCAAGATTTCTTTCAAAACTAGTTGGAGACTGTGAATTTCGCCTCTGTATATCCAAATTTGTCCACAAATTGATGGTCGAATGAAAGAACGACTTTCTAAGTTGTTTTGTTCTAAAGTAAATGGGGGTGATTCCCTGTGCATGTCGTGTATTAATGCCAGTCTCGTGCGCAGGGGGCACTCTGTTTTAAAAATACTCCGGGGCCAGGCCATTATATATTTTGAACAGGAGTATAAGTTTCTGTTTCTGTCTCCTTTCCCAAAGTGATTCCCATTTTAGTTCCTCCTGCAAGGCGTTAAGATTAACACTTTGTGTAGCTCCAGTTACTATTCGTGGCGCGGCACTCACTCCAATTTAGCCTGTCATACTTGACTGCAGTTGTCCCCAGGCAACATTTCCATATTCGAGGATAGGCCAAACATTTCCATATTCGAGGATAGGCCATATGAAGGTGAGGTACAACTTTTCCATATGTTTCCTTCTGCAAGAAATTTCATCCCCCTCAGACACTCCACTCTTTTCATTGCTTTGATGTATCTATTATTCACATGCACTGACCAGGAGTCATTGTACTTGAGGGCGAGACCAAGATGTCTATGCGAGTCTGCTTCTTTTATGGGCTTATTTTTGAGAAACAGCGGGATTTTGTTGTGAATTTTGATACGACTTCATGTCATAGATTCTGTTTTTGATTTATTCAAAGAGATAAAACACTGATCTGTCCAGATTGATTGCCGTGAGGTCACTGTTAAGAGTTATCGCTCCAAGGTCTATATCGTCTATGTCCAAAATAAAGACGAGTGAAGTATCGTCTTGAATATTAATAGTCTTATTTTGGGTATGACAGTGTTAGCAATAACATTTATGTATAACAAGAACAAAACTGGGATTAAAATTGAACCTTGTGGAAGGCCAGCATTAACTCTGTTGCATGTAGACACTGGTCCGTTTATAACCACTCTTTTGTTTCCGGTATGCATTGACAAAACACTTGAAATGGTACTTCACTTTCTGTTCAATGCATAATTTTTTTAGGAATGGTATTTTCTTTTTAACATGTAGATATTTTGATGCAAAGGGCCTTACTTTATTACATTTTTTCGGAAATTTTATGTGTTTTTTGTTATATAGCTTTTCAACATTCAACTTCAATATACAAGGCGACAACTTTCCTTATAGGCACACGGACCTATTTGCTTTGAAGCAAATCTTCTTGCCCACTTCACTACTCGATTTCTGTGTCAGTACAAGTAAATACCATATGAGCAACAATGGACCCGACTATGCCCAAGCATGTGACTTACCACGATAACCGAATCAAAGTTTACACACACACACACACACACACACACACACACACATGCCTGCATGCATATATACATGTGCCTATACATTATCAAATTAAATGTAGGTTCAAATTTCTAAACTATGCATTGAAATGGCCATACTGAATGTACATGTACAGCAACAAAACAGTCAACAATAATACGACTATTATTGAACGCGCGTTTATAAACCAAGACAACATAATTACAATATCTCATATTGGCTGATCAATGTCACATTTTTGGAAATACAAACATGAGGAGCAAATTGTCGCCTTGTGGTTTTTTTATGATTTTTAATTATAAATTTACAAAACTAAAATATTCAAATTCTAAAAGAAAACTGTTATATACAGATGTGCCATTCTGACTGAACTGCTAGGTTTGTGCCTCATTAATTTTATCCACAATTCAGCACCCAGACCCCACTAAAGTTAAAATCTCTGAAGAGTGCGTTGCCCTGTCAGCGAAGCTGAAGAAATGCAAATTCGGAGAATAAATACCAGACTGAATGATATATGCGATAGAGCAGACATACAACAGGCCACGACCTGTCATCTCCAGTCAATTCCATGTTTATATACATCACCAGGATTTGTTGTTAACACTGATGTCAGACGTAACATGTTTATGCTACGATATGTGACCATTTTCATGAGACTATGCTGTAGTGTCAACAGGGATCCACAAATGAATTTATGTTGCAATGAACATTGTACAGTACTACAATTACCTACAGTCTCTCACAACATGGCCAGATCTTGATGTTTCCTCACACTTCACATTCTGTTCAATGCAGAATTCTTTTTTATGTGTGGTATTTCCTTTTTAAATGTAGATATCTTGATGCGAAGGGCCTTACTTTACTACATTTTTCCCTGAAATTATAGGTTTTTGTCATGTTGCTTTTCCAACATTCAATTTTAATGTGCAAGGCGACAACTTTCCTTATAGGCACACGTACCGATTAGCATTGAAGCAAATCTTCTTACCTACTTCACTTCTCGATGGATGTATCAGTGCAAGTGAATACCATATGGGCAACAATGGACCCGACTATGCCCAGGTATGTGACTTGCCATGATAACCGAATCACAGTTTTCACACACACACACACACGCGCGCGCGCGCGCCTGCATGCATATACACATGCGTTCATAAATTTTCAAATTGAATGTACACGCAGATTCAAATTTCTAAAATATACATTGACAAAACACTTGATATGGTCATATTGAGTGTACATAAGCAGCAACAAAACAGTTGACAATAACAGGACTGTTATTGAGCGCGCGCAAGAATTTATGAACCACGACATCATGTTAACTCTATCTCATAATTGCTTATCAGTGACATGTTTTCGGTAATGAGTGATAGCCATGCAAAAATTGAAATATATGTATAGATATATATATGTTTGTATGTATGTATGTATGTATGTATGTATGTATGTATGTTTGTATGTATATATATTATATATATATATATATATTGCACGGCGTGTGTGCGTTTAGGACGTTACGAAAATTGAATGGAAAGATAGGAAAGAAGAAGGACAGAAAGATAAAAAAAGATATTGCGCAAATAAAACGTCTGTGTGTTGACTCATGTGCATAACATGTTTATTGTGTTAAAATTAGTTTGTTTGATGAAACGTATTTTAAAGCCTATGCTTACGTGTATGCATGTTTGTATAGTACATACATACACACACACACACACACACACACACACACATATATATATATATACTAAAAGGAGAATGCCAAGTGACAGAACGGTTAAACGTCCTGCACGCACAGAGCAATAATGTATTTACGCAGCCGATTTATGTGTTTTACTGCTTTCTGCTTGTGCATGGAGGTGGACAGTGTTGGATCGCGGTTTGGCAGCAACATTTTATTTGCTGTCAACAGCATAATCATGCATATATTCGCTTGCTATCTCATTACTGTCCCCCAACAATACTGTACGTAAATTCTTTCTCCAGCATTATTTGCATACAAGTTGTTCACTAATTAGATGAGTACATAATAAATCTTTAAAATCATTTGTACTACGAGGACGGCATATTTTGTAAAACATACTTCAGTAAGATTGGCGTCTGTCATATGCCGTATACCAATACTTTGCGTAGTCTTAATGTTAAACATCTGTCCAAAGTGCCCATGTAACCTATTCAGCACTCGGATCCTTTGGCACCCGCCAAAGGCAAGGACACACCTGAACAACATTGTCTGGGATGTCTGCTGCAAATGTGATACTAGTCATGTATACTGACGAACTTCAACGATCATTTACACCAACATTCGTCATAAATGCGCATGTTTGTAACATGGCTTCAGGCACCTGTCACAACAACAAATATAAGAAATTACTTATAATTTATACCTTTCGTTATACGTATATATATATATATATATATATATATATATATATATATATATATATATGTGTGTGTGTGTGTATATATATATGTGTGTGTATATATATATATGTGTGTGTGTGTGTGTGTGTGTGTGTGTGTGTGTGTGTGTGTGTGTGTGTGTGTTTGCTTGTATGTCACATGACACTAGGCGCCGTGGTAACAGCAAAAAAATAAGATATTTTAGCCGAAATGCACGTGCTGCCCACTACATGGAACCACAAATGTCTCACTCATCATTTCATATGTGAGCCTGAAGTGTGACATGCCCCACAATGCATTTTAGTAGGTCCTACATTTCACACGAAAACATGATAACCGGCCCAATTGGATTCAGATTTTATTTCTGGACATAGTTTGAAACTTTGTTCCAATTGCTGTCCTAATTTTTCATTTTAAAATCATTTTGTAGTCATTTATCTCTTATTTATGTCAGATGTGTTCAGACCTTTTTTCCTCCCTTCATTTAAAACCACTCTACATTTAATAAGCTTTTTCCGTCAGATGATAATCCAGGAAATTCCCTACCACATTTGGTCATGCTACAGAAAGACCCCCTAATTAGTTACTAATACGCTTTTCAGTATATCCTTTATTACCAAAATTATAAGAAAAGGAACATCTGAAATATCCAAAGTATTGTCGCTTTTAAAAGAACATTCCCGCCGCGAAAACCTCAACAGGAGACTATTACCATGGCAACAAAGTTCTGGCCAAGTCACTCTGCAAGTGGAAAAAGGACACGCGTTCATCTGTTCACTGCCAATCACTCGAGATTCAATTTTGTTTCTGGTTCATCCCGGTAGGTAAGGAAACCGACTCTACTTTTTTCTAGTGCTGATGAGGTCGTACAGCTTTTCTTTCTGACGAAATACTTCGTCAGAACTCGCACGTTCCTCATTGCCTGCGGCCGCTATGATCATGCGATAAACAAGAAGTCAACTTCCTGTTTAAATTACCTCTTTCGTGAGGGGAGCTTCATATGATGGGAATATACTTTTACGTGGATCATCTTGCAGGTAAAACCTTGGCACCCTTAATGGAAGATGTTCGCCATGGTTGAAACACTTAGTTTTAATAGGGTTAATTCTATGACACGTGACAAAAATGTTTTGTAACTCCTCAGCGGTTGTGATGAGAGGCATAATATCACCCGCATATGCCGACGTGTTTTGCTTAATGTTCCCAACCATCAATTCCATGACAATAACTTGAAAATTTCCTCAGTATGTATCCATGATATATCTTCTATAAAAAAGAACAAATGAATATTGATAATTAACCATCATACACACACACGCGAGCTCCTACGTATAAAAGTGCACACTACCACAGAATGAGCCATGCGGCGAACGAAATGCAATTTAAGTGAGCTGCCAACTCCCAAAAAAGAGCTTTATTTTAGGAGTTTAATTAACCCACCGTAGAGAAATATACAACATGTCATAAATTTATCTTTAGCTTCAGGAAATAATAATTCGGCATGTTGTCCTTACTTCTGGTTGTTTTAAGAGGAAGAAAACAAAGCATACATACAAGTATTTGATTATTTACTCTCACGATTTCACATTTTCTGTATATTGTACTGGATTGAAGCCATGGAACCCAATTTTAGAGCTTTATTGATAATAATATAGTGATTTTACATTACAGTCGCCACTATTGTGACAATTTTAAGAAAGTTGCAATTCTTTCTGCATAGATTGTATTGCCTTTTTTGGTATATTTTCATTTTATTTGTTTTATATTACAATGGAAGAATTTATGGAAAAGACTTCCGCACGCTGCTGAGAGCATTTTAATACTTAAGGGTTGTCCATATTTTATCATTCTTATTGTAATATGCATTTTCATAATTTGAAGCAAAATCAGATTATTGCGAAACCTGTGTATGCACATAGGCTTTCAAAATAAAAATGTATATGTGACATAATGGCTAGGACGGTGCACGTTAGAAGTATGGGTGGTGCGTTCGAATCAGCATGCGTTAGAATACACAAAGACTGTTTTCTTTTTTGGCTTCCATTGTTGATTTTTTATTTATTTATTTATTTATTTATTTATTTATTTATTTATTTATTTATTTATTTATTTATTTATTTACTTATTTATTTATTTATTTATTTATTTGTTTGTTTGTTTATTTATTTATTTATTTACTTTTTTCTTCATTCATTAATTAATTTATTTATCATGATAATTTATTTATTCATTTATTTACTGCCATCATACAAGAAATATATTATTATACTGTGGAAAACGTACCTTCCATAAAATGACAAACATTCTTATTATATTTTTATATGTATTTGATGTATTTTAATTTCCCAAAAGAATGGGTGTGCGATAAATTATTATCATCATATATATCCTTATTATTATCATTATTATTATTATTATTATTATTATTATTATTATTATTATTATTATTATTATTATTATTATTATTATTATTATTATTATTATTATTATTATTACTATTATTATTATTATTATTATTATTATCATTATTATTATTATTTTTATGATGATTATTATTATTATTATTATTATTATTAGTATTACTTTTATCATCATTATCATTATTATCATTATTATTATTATTATTATTATTATTATTATTATTATTATTACTATTATTATTATTATTATTATTATTATTATTATTATTATTATTATTATTATTATAAGCATTATTATAAGACTTGCATCGCATATTCTCTTTAAATCATAATAAACTTAAAGTGTTGAAAAACGGATGTGTATGTTTTTTTTTCAATATTAACTGAATTTTTATAGGAGTTACATGTTCTTTTTAGCTCTATGGTACAGCAGCGATTATAGCACCACGTCCAATTGTCTGCCAACCGACCGAAATTGTCAAGAACCTGTGTGGCACAATGGTCAGAGTGGATAGCTTACATTCGAAAGGCGACGGGTTCGAATCCATGTGTCTCACTTCATTATGATATAATATACTTTAAGCATACAAGTCTTATTGAGCAACTCAATGTAATAGGAAGAAGGAAGAAAAGAAAGACAGAAGGAAGGAAGGAAGGAAAGAAAGAAAGAAAGAAAGAAAGAAAGAGAGAGATAAAGAAAAAAAGGAAAAAAGGAAGGAAGAAAGAAAGAGAGAGAGAGAGAAAGGAATGAAGAAAGAAAGAAAGAAAGACAGTAAGAAAGAAAGACCGAAAGAAAGAAATAAAGAAAGAAAGAAACAAACAAACAAACAAACAAACAAACAAACTGTCCATATCCAATATGTGACCCATAGTAGAAACAACAGATGACCGTGTACCACATTTATATTTCTGTTAAACCCCCCAAATGGTTCAAACGTATTAAGGTACATGAATCTATACGTATACGCATAAAAACATGTAGCACTACTGGCAGGGTAGTGGTAGAGCGTGTCTCTTTGAAACAGAAGGTAGTGAGTTCGAATCTTGTGGTAGTCATACGGCCTATATTTATAATTTTAATGTCTAGGTGATATATATATATATATATTATATATGTATGTATGTATGTATATGTGTGTGTGTGTGTGTGTGTGTGTGTGTGTGTGGACAGCTGATTTTTAATTAAGCCAAAATTTTAACATCAATTTCAACCTCACGAGAGGAGTTCACATCGGTGTTGCGTGCTCCCCAATCGTTTTTTTCTTTCAAGAAATAAAATAAGTATAAGCCTACACCAACAAACTGAACGTGTAAGCATAATTTTGCACATATAATTTTGGGTGACCCACAAGTCTAACTTGGGTTTTTTAATCGCTCGTCACATTTTAACTAAGTTTATTTATCTGTTATTGTTTACTAGTTATCAAAATTGAGTGTGTCATGGCAGATCAATAAATTTGTTTTATTTATTTAGTAATTTATTTATTTATTTATTTATTTATTTATTTATTTATTTATTTATTTATTTATTTATTTATTTATTTATTTATTTATTTATTTATTTATTTATTTATTCATTTATTTATTTGTCTGTTTGTTTGTTTGTTTGTTTGTTTGTTTGTTTGTTTGTTTGTCTGTTTGTTTGTTTGTTTGTTTGTTTGTTCGTTCGTCCGTTCATTTATTTAGTTTGTTTGTATTGAATGACGGTTCTCCAATTTTTGTTTCATTACGATTAAAAGTGCTGTTATCGACTGGTACTCGCATTTTTTCGCGAATGACAGACCTTCAATTTTTATGCCGTATTGTCGCTCTATGTCATACAAAACTGAACTTCATTTTGCATTTAATTACTTCGAGATATGTGATGCTTGGAAGCAGAATTACCAGAAGTTTTGGTTATTTCCGAATCCCTTTTCTTGCACTTTCAAACGAAAGCATGTTTAAAATAATGTGAAGTGTCAAATGAAACTCATCCCTTATATAATGACATGGTATCCTATAATCATTATTATTGCACCGAGGCAAGCAAGATACTTGCCCAGTCTTGAATTCAACACAGAAAGACTCTTAAGAGCCAGGTATGGTTAATATGCGTATCACAAAACTCACCTGCTAGGAATGTGGCGGCTTGCGCAGCGTGTCAGACAGCGTTAGTGAACACGTGATTTGGACACGACAGACAAGGGCAATACTTGCTGTAATTTCAGGATGAGAGCCCAAAATATTCGATTTGACGATACCATCGCCCCACAAGAACTAGGTAGCTTTAGGTTTAACCATGGTAATTTTTTCCACTAAAGACTACTAATGGTACTGAAAAAATACCAATTTTTTAAATCGTTAAATTAAATTTGTTTTTCTTAGAATATATCAAAATAAATTAATATTGCTGTAGTGATAAAATATGCCAAGATCAACACATATGCGAGATTTGATTTTTTAATCGACAAGTAAATTATTTTGAAAAACGAAAATCTTCGAAATGTCTGGTATTACTATTAATTATTATTAGTGAATATAAATATAATAAATATTATGGCATATGCTATCACAATGTGCTATTTAAGTCATAGGAAAAGAGGAAGAAGAGCATTGTATGTAAAGAATGATAAGATACAGGGGTATAAGAAGGGAACATGGTACTTGTTGCCTTTTCGACATTTTTTGACGACTTTCAGTAAAATGGTCCTATCTATGATTAAGCCTGATTTTTACATTTCAAGTTTATCATTGTAGCATTTATTACCTGTCTAGGAGCAGAAAAGCATTATCATAGTATGGAAAAATTAATTGAATGTATATTTGGTGTGGTGAAAGCAATATAAATATGATAATTTGCTAACAAGCAATAGCAAATGGCACTAAAATGAATTATTTTGCCGAAAAAGGTGATGTTTAAAGATACCGTTTCCATGGCAAGCAAAGACAGGTAACTGAGAACAACAGGGGAAAACAATTTTAGAGGACCCTAAAGATAAATAAAAATCGTGTTGTAGCTATCTGTACGATGGGGTAATTAAATTCTCTGGCCGCTAGCCTAATGACTAAATCTCGTGTGGCGGAGTCAATCGTTGGCATGTGCATGTGATTATTCTCCGCAGGCTTACTTTAAGCACTGATATTACTTTTGTTCAACTTAAAGTTATATCTAGTATTGGCAAGGTATTAACCCGTGTGTACTGCATAATTGGTGTTAGTATGAATATCTTAACTGAATGTTTTCCATCATGAAAGAGCACAAAAAAGGCGACAATCTCTCTCTCTCTCTCTCTCTCTCTCTCTCTCTCTCTCTCTCTCTCTCTCTCTCTCTCCCTCCCTCTCTCTCTCTCTGTTATTTGTGTAAATGGTTTTGAGAACGTAATGATTAAATTTATATCGTGATCTTTCTTTAAAGTTTTCCGATGAATACACAGCTATTATTTATCTACATTTATCACTGCTCATGCATCCTGACGACATAGTTTTGATGAGCGTTACTGCTACGGAGCTACAAATGCTCGACCCTGGTGTAATAGACGTAGTTTTGACTGTCTTCCTGTCGTGAAGTCACGTGAAGGCATAAAATGTCTTAAAACTCTTTCATTGTCAAGTGTCGTGACTGCGCCGAGGAGTCTTCTGTAGCCGACCATGTGTCTTTTGCCATCTTGAATACCAAGAAAGAAGGGGTGTAATCACGTGGTTACTTTCCACCCGAGGTTGCACACGCTTTTCAACCTTTTGACGCACGTGTATCTCGTAACGTTGCATGCATAAGTTGCATGCAAGTCGCTTGTGATTTCTCTCTGAGATTGCGACAGGCAACATACGACAAACGTTGCTCCACCACCACATCCGTAAGTGGCCCGCCAACTGCCCTTCATACAGAGGGGCCATATACACGCATGCAACAAACCCGCCAACAATGTCAGAACCCTGTCAATGACGAGCCAAATAGTCGTAAGCCAACCGTGAAGAACATAGACTTTTTCTTGTTTTTTTTTATGCTTTGGTACACGGGAAGACCACAGACATCATTTTTTTACCACGCCACACCATGGTAGTGATCCGCCAGCCGGTGTAAACATAGCATAAAGAACCAACATGTATGTTGAATACATACATAGTAAGCGAGGTCATACATATATATAACATATATATATATATATATATATATATATATATATATATATATATATATATATATATATATATATATATATATATATATATATATATATGCAATTAAGGTTATGAATGGCCCTTATTTGTTTAATTTTCAGTCAATAGACTTTTCCAGACGATGTACGAAACTTCACTATGTCTCCTATGTATATGCAAAATTGAAGTTTCTCGATCGCATGTCCGCGGTTAAGCCGCAAGTGGGAAGAGAGACAGGGAAAAAGAAAGCATGTGTTGGCACACAGACATAACAAAACAGTAACGGCTAGATACAGTGGCTGGTTCAAATTTCATACATATAGTCAAGGAACTGGTGTTGACACATATTATATACAACTGCTGTCATGTCAGCCTCCCTATTAAATGAATATAATAATAATAATAATAACCAGAAGAAATACTTGAATGCTGTTTCATAAAGTATGATATACCAAAATCCAACATTAAGCGATGGTTATAATTGCTTACATTATAAATTGTCTTATCATAAAATAGCTCTTTCGTCGTAATTATACACGAGTGCGCCCTTGTGTAATTTCCTCCCAATACAGTTCACATTAATGTTAAAGGCAAACGAATTGTAAAGTGTCATGAGAATGCCTGAAAACTGGGATGATATATTTTGTGTTCTTGACACTATAGTTTAATCCGTCACACATTATAAGCCCAGTTAATTTAGGCCTACATGGTTGCCTTTCCAATGTACATTGAGTCTATTATTTAGCCCCTCCTTTCATGGCTGTAGTTTGAGACCGCCTTGGTACAATCAAGCTGGCACCTAAAATTTGGAAAGAACTGGCATTGGCGGTGGCAGGGGTGGTACGGGAAGCCATCAAAAGTTCAATGGTTACAAAATAAACGAAAATAATTTCGTTTTGGGTCAGAACTCCCTCCCCCCTGAAACTAAACTCGACTTTACATTGAAACTTCGATCTCCCAGAATGTGTACTGTAGCGGTCACAAATTACATAGGGTTTTGCCACTGTAAAAAGGTCATACTGTGGTTCATTTAGGATGGCTTTTAAAGATTGGGATTACTGCCATTCTACAACATGAGGACAGGACTCACATTCCTGGATGAATGATTGATATTGAATATTTGTCAAATAAGAGATATTTTACTTTTCGCTATTTGAACAACCCGTTAAAACTGGCGCTCGATCATCGCGGAAACGGTTTGTGCCTGTATGCAAGTTAAAATTTTGATAATTTTTGCTGACAATGATTTTGTGCGATAGAAAACTAAATCGACTTTTAACCCCCTCCACCTAACTAAATTAGGTTCGTTTTTTATGGCACATCGATCATTTGATGGCTTCCCTAAATGTGAACGCCTTCATGGCATATGTACCCCTAAAATGCCCATCAATTGGGCTTGAAAAGAAGTAAAAAGGAGTGCAAGTGGGGGACGTGAGAGCACGCAGGACAGCAAGGCAGCTGCACCAAACTCACTCGTAGCCTGAACCCCAAACAGGCCGAACACCTTTACACTTGAACTTTCACTTGTCATTTAATTTGCACATAGAAAAAGCCGGTAGCTGTCGAAAAAGTCGTTGTTTCAATATAACACATCAAATATTAAGGTACTCAGTCAAGACAAAAGATCCGTCATCGCCGCCATCGCAGCTTCGTATCTCGAAAAACAGAAAGAGATTTTTATATGCGTATCCCCAAAGAGAGGTAAACACATAGCACAGCCTTTGATCCACCAGTTGTGGACCACTGGCTAGTGTGACAGTATTTACGTACCACTCGTCCTGGGATCCAATCTTGAGCGTCTAATGGCAACTTCAAAAACAAATACACAAAGAGAACAATTGATCTATTTCATATTTCACGCCTTTTTACTGATATGCTTGCCTGCTTAGCTGACTTGTAAAGTCTGTATTGCTATTTTTTCCCCTTTTTCTTTCTCTATTTATCACGATCTACATTATACTATGTAAACCTTTGACACAATAAGTGTACTGCCTGTACGAAATATATAAATATATATATATATATATATATATATATATATATGGTCAGTTACAGACGACATATATATATATATATATATATATATATATATATATATATATATATATATATATATATGGTCAGTTACAGACGACAGTTGTAAGTCGCTGTCGAGGAAACTCAGGATTTAACCTGGGGTTGAATTTTTTTTTTTTTTTTTTTTGTACACGTCAGGTGCTGTGTTAACCTGAAGCTGAACCCTGAGTTAACACTGAATTTGCCTGCTGCTTGGTTAAACACCACAGTTAAAAACTGCGATTCACCAATGAGACTTAATAAAGGTTGTGTTTTGTGTTTCTATTACTTAAGAGTATTTTGTGTGATAAGAGTTCTGGTCATTATGAAGCTGACTGTTAAATCAGTGAAAGACAAATGAGTGCTGATTGAAATATCTGCTATCTGGAGTGGATAGATGACTTTATGCTTGAAAGGCTGTAAACGAAGGCAAGAATACTGCAGGACAGAAGTAATCCGTTTCACAAATAAGATGATGACAGATTCCTCTTCTGTTTGCACTTTACAAAACCAGTCGTTATAGACATTCTACAGTCGGTAGAAAGACAACTGCAACGTGTGCAGAAAAAAAATGTTCAAGTCCTTTAGTTTTTTTTTTTTTTTTTTTTTTTTTTTTTTTTTTTTTTGCTTTGTTTTTTTAGTTTTTGATATCACTGCAGTTCTGTGGGAGTGGTGATGCTGATTTAATTGGAGAATATATACATTGTAAGCACTGTTAGCAGGTGGTGAAGACCTGCAGCAGAGCACTGGCTTTATAGTACAGCCAGCACATCTTTTTCCCACAGGAATAAGATGCTAGGAGAATCAGGAATCATACATACATAGATACATACATACATACATACATACATACATACATACATACATACATACATAATGTGTCATTTAAAATTAATTTTGTATGACGGTGAATGCAAATGCTTATCTGACCTTGCATTTCTCATCAACGTTTGCAATCTGTATACACATATATGGATATATTTGGAAAAAATGAGTGAGCTGTAATCACCTCCTTTTTTTACCGACTAAGGTGGCATGACCATGCAATTCTGCATCAAAAAATTCATTTATGAGACTACAGATTTCTCGTTGAAGAAGTGTGACCACCTTTGCGGTATGGATGACATTCCGACGGACTGCGTTCTTCGTCCTTTTTTATTTTTCTTTTTTTTCATCACCAAACGTTTGCTTTGCCTTCCTTTTTATGTTTTTTCAAAGCATCCCTCAACGGCTTTTTTTGTTCTTGTTGGCACGCCATGTCTTGCATTGAATTTGCTTGTTACTGTGTTCCAGACTTTTTCCCTTTTTTGTCGCCATTCTGCCATCATTTGTTGCTGTTGTTGTTGTTGTTGTTGTTGTTGTTGTTGTTGTTGTTGTTGTTGTTGTTTTCAATTATACCTTTACGTTCCTGCACTAATTCCAAAAATGTTTCTCTTTCCAACGATGTATACTTCACTTTTTCAACCATGTTTTATCCAAATGACAAGAAATATGTTCACACTTGTACATGTGTATCAGTGCACACTACCAGAATAACGAAAGTAAGACAAAGTTTCATGCGACGTGGACCAGAGGGTAAGAATTACCAATGGGAATTTATTGAAACCGGTATCAACCTCGGCTTGTATAACCTGCACTAAAGAGAACCGTCAGCAAACCAGCTGGTGTCACACAACTATAGGCTTAACCCGGAGTCAAGCCAGGATTTCACAACTCCTCCATGTCAAAGTTAACTCTGGGTTCAGCACAAGGCTAACAGAAATGTGTGCAACTGGCATTAAGATCATTTTAGATTTGGCTGGTGGCCTCATAGGAAAGGCGAAAATGAAAGGCCCTAGGTCTGCGAAGCAGGCAACTGGTATGACTATGACTTCTTGAAAATGCTCTTCGCATTACAAGTTTCAATTACGAGGATTTGATTAAAAATTTACTGCAGATATTTTGTCCAAATATCTTTTTTGTGCAAGATACAAATGAGGCAAACTTTTATTTATGACAAAAAGTTCAGAGACTTGTGTAACTCCTTCAATCAGCAGTAAAAGTTTGTTAAACGTCTGTTTCACGCGATTATCGAGTGACATTCAAAGCAGGTAGGATTCCCTTCTGAAAACTAAAAGTTTACATATATCTACATTATATTTACAGTTATATTGTATGTGTGCTCTGTGGGCCACTTAGCCCTAAATAAAAGAATTGAATGACATGCAATTGAATTGAATGTGCCCGCATTTATGTCCATCACTGACAGTACAGATACAGGGATGTACATGCTGACAATTAATGGCGTCTCTTTCTTTCTAGTGAATAGAATGGCCCAAAACCAAATTAATTTGCTTTAGTGTCACGTCAGTTTCTATGCAAGTCATGTAGTCTTGCCTTCAGTGTGCAGTGCACAGGCGGAATGCGTGCTCCCCATAGCAGGTACTTTAGAATCATGGTATCTTCCACAATATCGAAATGTTGGCTGACACAACCTGGAAGTGAAATCTGATGAAATACTAACCAACAGAGTATAATATCTATAGTTAAATCAACAATATATAGGAAGCCATCAACTGTCGAAGATATTTCGCAGATGCATTTTCACCTTATGCTGAGCATAATACCTTTCTGTACGATTCTGCATAACTAGAATGTTACCCCCCCCCAAAAAAAAGCATTAACAGATTCAGTACTTCTTGTGAGAATGTTGCAAGCTCAGCATTATTTTAAACACTATTTGTAAAATTGATATATAAGTGTCAGCTGTCACGATAAGTAGTGCATTGGTTCATCCACTTTAACATTCAAATGATGCTGCAATTTGCAACCTGACAGACGAAGGACTTAAAAACTGTCCAGGTAATGAGCGACATTTAACATGGACGAATAGATATATGTATATAAACATTACGATTTCGATTCCGATTAATGTATGTACAGAGCTGCACGTGCTTAAAAAATCATTGCGTTTCCTTTCCTCTACTGGAAAAAAAATAGTGCAAAACCAAATTTTTGTCTTGATGTCGTTTCTGAATCTGCGCAAGTTACGTGGCCTAACCTTCATGACTAGTGCTCTGAAGGAATGCCCATAAAAGGGACTTTGGAGTCACATATATCTTCCACATCCGCAAAAAAAACGGGCTGTTACAATCAGGAAATATAATCTGATTAAATATTATCCAAGAGAACAGACCATAATCTCTCCAGGTAATTTAATAACACACAGGGAGCCATCAACTGCAATGATGTATGGCAAATGCATTTGCACCTCCCCTATATGATAGGCAGCATAATACCTTTCTGTACGATTCTCCGTAAGGAAAATAAGATATCAAAGGAAAGACAATTTTTTTCTTGTAAGTGTGAAGTTCTGATGCAATAGTGCGCCATTCTAAGCTAAAATAAAACAAAAAAAGTAAACAAAAACACGCACAGATACAGACAGGCAAGAAAAGGACACAGATAACATTATACTATAGCACGGATATGTATATAGAATTTGGCTAGTCGGCAGTAGTTGTGCAAGGTCGCACAAATAAATTCTTAATAAGCTAGCTTCAGATACATCTTTGTTCGTTGGGACAATGAGTTTACAAGATGAACAAACATCTGTCGCTTTCCGCAATTTAAATTGGACATTTCTACTCCTTAAATTTACTTAAGCAAAAACTTCAAAGAAACACTTTATTAGCCCCATGGAGCAGCCGATTTATTATGTCAAATTGCTCACAGACATTTGGACGGACACAGATCGGTTTGAAATTCCACAAATGACATACATTTTACAATTGAAACTGACCACAAATGAGCCAAATGATAAATATAAATGCATGTAGGCTCTTCATCCATCACATAGTAATTTACCACTGTATTAATGAATCGAATTGTGACGTGAAGAAAACAACAAATGTATTAGTAATTGAATCCCCCATGAAACCAAAAAGCCGCCCAGAAAAAAAAAACTAGAGATAAAACCAAAATAGGTAAAAAAAAAAAAAAAGCTAGAAACCTTTGTTTGGAGCATGTAAATCTCCTCCCAGGGTACCCGATGCAAAATTCCGTCTTTGATAACAAATACAATTTTAACATTGAATTGTATAATAAGAAGGCTGTGTGAACAACCCGTACTCAGCTGACTTAAAGACGTTCGGTACACTGGTCAAAAGAATTTAGAAATCTCTGGTTTTTGGTGTGAACCAAGATGTTGGCATTTGAAACAAAATGCAAGCAAAAAATTGGCATGTCACGGTGCTACTTTTGTCGCTAGGTGGCGCTACATGTAAGGACTACAGAAATTTGATAGCAAACATTATATATGTGGGTAAAAGCAAAAAAATAAATTAAGGATGCAAAAATATGCATAAAATAAATCAATATGAGTGTATGCAATGTATATCAAGCCTTTAAATAACAAATATGTGAACAAAACATGCTGGAATGTGACTTTAAATTCATCTCGTCTTGCAAAAATATATAAGTGCTTACATTATTTTTTAAGTTTGAAATAGAAAAAATATTTGCAAATCCCTGAAAAATCGTAGGGGGTTTCCAAAATATGCACTGATTTCATTGATTAACAAAAAACGATATCATACGGTGCTATTTTTTCTGCAATTGTACAAAGAATCCATGCATGTTGACTTAATTTGTTCTAAGTTCATAGGTACAAGGTATCCATTCATTGTCTAACTTCGATACCATATCAATATACATGTATGTAGGTTAAATAAACGGCAGTACGTCGTTAATTTTATATTCCAGTCATAATATATACTTTCATAGTTTTACTGAGGAGAGGCAAACATTTTAAGATTCTCTCCATAGTGCAATACAGCAATGTGGAAAAAAAGGTAAAAATAGGAATATCAAAATTATAGTTGCTTTAATACATTGTCGAATGGTAACACCGGCAGCACATTATCAAATATGCCTGTGCCCCATTTTGACGCTGGGGTATTACTGTGGTCCCCCCCCCCCCCAGTTGGGACAGCGTTTATCGTACCACATTCACAAGAAATGTAAAGTACACTGGCCAAGCCATATCGTTTTTCTGATTCTGTATTTTTTAGGGACAATGTTTTTTTTTCACATTCCTCGCATACAAGATTATCAGCTAATACACTTAGTTCCACTATTCTACGACCTTCGTCCCAGTCATACATGTAACTATCAGTGTTTACATGTGCATGTGGCATTGGGGAAGTGGGCGTGGCTCTTTCGACGGTGGCTAGGTCAGCGTTCGCTGATTGTGTACATGCGTTTTGGTCTACCACTACCGTGTTTCGACGTATTCTGCCTTGTTTTAAAGCATTTAGTCCTTTCTTTTGGCACTTGTCAACAAACTGCCCATTCTTTTTCCTTTTCACTCTTCGTAAACAATCCATATTTCTCAAACGGAACTGTGCAAAATAGGAAAAGCGAACAGCAGCTAGTGCAGGTATCGACAAATACCAGCTCTAACTGTATAGAGGCATTGGACCATAAATGGTTGCGCATAACGCGGTGTACCGAACGTCTTTAAGAAATTCATCACGATAGTAGCACTCTGGCCTTAAGAATGAGGTCGAGGTCGCCCATGTGCTGTGCAAGTTTGGCCTTTACAAAAGACCATCACCATGAACCACACCAAGGTCATAGCACAAATAGATCTCAAGTTATCAGGTGAATAGTAAAATGCAGAGAAGTGATTCTGTAACCTTCGAAATAAGGTAAAGGTCATCCATGCGCTAGGTAATACTGGCCCGCTGAAAGGACGACCACCATGTGCAATGTCAAAGCCATAGATCAAATAGCCCATACCTCATCACGCTAAAAGTAAACTTAATGTGATAAGAGTTGTGACTTTCAGAATGCGGTCAAAGTCACTGGTGTACCATGTAAGTCTGGCCCTTATAACCACAAGGGTCAATTTTGTAACAATTCGCCAAACGATTTTACAGAAGGCTTTTGTCAGTTTTGTCAAAAAAATAAAATTCATCTGTTAAAAATGCACACATTTTATAGAGACTCAACAAAGACGCATCCCCACAAGTGTGAAGTGTATCTGGCCCATACTTTTGGAGAAGTCAGAAAAAGCGGAAATACACAAAACTTCAAAAGCAAATAGATTAAATTGCAGCACTCCTGTTGAACAAATACATGTCTAGGGATTCTTATGTATGTCCCTGTGCAATCTGAGAACAATTGGCCACGCAGGCTTTGCAGAATTTTTACGATTTTGGTAGATATTCATTAAAAATCCGAAAATCATTGGAGCATTATCATCTGTAGTTGAGACCGAAACAAGGTAAATTCCTAGTAAGTTTTAAATAAATCTGGCCAGCGGTTTTGGAGAAGTCGAAAATGTGAATTACCATTACACCCCCCCCCCCCCATTGATTGACACAGTAATGAATGTATACTTTGACCGATAAGTACCCAAACTAACAATTTCGTTAACAATCAGTAATCCATAGCAATGCCAATTTGCGGACAGTTTTGTGTGACCCTTCAACAAGAAAGATTAACGCCAAGTTTCAGCACAATCTGAGGGACTGTTTCGCAGAAGAGGTGGGAAAAAGTAAAAATCCATAAAAATTCATAAAAAATGCAGCGCCACTGTTGAACTAATTAACGCTTCGTGGTACCAAGAAATGTCCTAATGTAATTCTACGCATTTAGCACAGCAGTTTCAGTTTAGCTTTTTTAAGACTTTGCCCCAAAATGACCCCCCCCCCCCCCCCAAAAAAATAAAAAAAGAACACCGAAAGATCACCATTTGAATCAACCCGATAGGGAATCCATTTACTGGATGCATAAATAGACTCATACAAAAAATATAAGAGTTAGAGGACAATATTGTACAAACAATTATCCATTTACAGAACATTAACGTGACCAAAAACTTGACATGTGCAATAGTAATACCTGAACTGAGTATCATGGATACATTTATTCATTCCATTCATGTCCCTGATTTTTCAGTATATCTGAGGTCCAGAAATTCTAATTCTTCATAAACAAGTCCATGTGGCAGCTTGCCCAGTATACAGGCAGCGGTTTTTGCACAGCCTTGCAAGCCAAGCCGCAGCTGCCAGAAGGGCACGCGCAGCATCACTCACTTGGCAACACAAACACCTTCGTCCGAGGGCATCACTACTGTGTGGAATGAGTCATATCATAACACTCTTAACAATTGATGAGCTTTACATATTGTAATTATTCATAAAATAACTTTCGGTCAACTACCAGCTGGCCTAGCTCAGTCGTTTTATTATTTTTTTTAAAATTTTATTTAATTGTCTTGGAAGCCACTCTGCAGCTGCCGCAAGGGCAGCTGCAGGGTGGCTTGTCGCATAGATAAGGCCGCTGCAGCATGCCCAGCCCAGCATTGCCCATTTATATGCATCAGGGTAGCCACTCTATGTACCATTATTCAGAAAATCTTCACGTCTTAAAAAAATTGATGCCAATAAAGTGGCACAATCTTATCTTTTCCAGCCCACACTTTTTGCTTCATTTTAATTTCAAACTTTATTTATCTTCATTTTTTCAGCAGAACCATTTGTTCGAGTACCATTGCCCAACATACAAATATGACATGCATACACATCAATAATAAAAACTTATATTGACACACTTTGCATTACCAAAAAAAATATTTCAAACTTATTTTCGCCGACAATTTAGACAAGAGATTCTCATTTACTTACAAATTTATCCCCCCACACTCCTGTATCTTTATCATTTTTCATCATTCATTGAATCTAATAAAATAGGCAACTTAATGGCAGTCCCAAAGCTGTATTAAAGCGCACCAGATCTTTATTTCAAATACAAATGTCATCTGTCAGCCAGCAATTTAAGGCACTTAGTGTACTTTTTAACCTTCACCTAAAAACACGAGTTCTTTCCCTTTTGTCAATTTTTGTTTGCAAAATGTTGTAAATTTGTCAAAATACATACTTCAAGTGAAATTAAGTGCACATATTGAAAGCCTTTACATACTGTCAAGCCTTGCCGTAGAGAATACAAACAATTTGACCCAAAAGAAAGCATCCATATATTTACAATTTTCAGCAAAGATTCCCTTCCAATTTTGCATGATTTGAGCATAATTTAACAAAACATTGCTGCAAACTGAATCATGTTATTAATAGTCCACTCATTTATTAGTCCACTTCCAATTTATAAAGGTATATGGCTTTAGCTTCCACGAAAAACAAACCATACTTTTAGCATTTATGATTTTTTAGAAGAAAGTACTTCACACATCAGAAGGCCTGGTTTTGAAGCAAAATTTGACCTAAATGGGTACAAAATATACATAAAATTACCATGCTAAAAAGCTTGACACTAAATTGTATTCTCCACCACAAAGCTGCAAAGATGCCCACGCCATCAAATGGTCATATTAATACTGAGCTAGTTGATTCCTTTTGGGGACATAGTAGTATTATATGAACCTAGTCATGTGCTATAGAATGTCTTTTTGCATGTTACCCCAGATTCAAGTTTCCGTGAGACAATTGACTGCACACACAACAGTCCCATTAACACAACGCAATTACAGTGTTACACAGTAGCAGTCTAATTATTCACATAAGGTTGGAATAGTACCTTTTCTTTAGTAGCACCAACACCACACAAAAATAACATGTAGAAGTTGGAATGCTTTAACTTTCAAATGAATCTCAAAGCCTTTCCTACTGAATATTCCCATCATTAAACAATATTTTGATCGGAAGCTGCAACGAATACTATCCAGGGGAGATAGTGTAATTCAAGAGTTTTCTTGCCATGGGTTGCCCATATACGGCCGTTCTCAAGGCCATCAAGTACATGAAAGTGTGGCCTTACATACAGTTGAATGTGCAAGGGCAGAATCCTATATACCCAAATGCAAAGAAAGACGATATCCTAGCCAAGTACCTGGCAAACGACCTAGAGTTGTCGTTAATCTTTGACTAACTCTATGCATGGACGTAACAGAATAGACCATGCTTTACCTTAAATTATTTAACAGTAAAGCTAGGAAATATCTCATCAATCTTTAATGTTTCAGGTTAACACTTCTATGATTGTGATATTGAGTACACGTGTTTATTATTTATATGAAGACCAGATGAGCTCTTCAAATGTTTGTTTGTTTTTTTTCTTCATATTTTCTACTTTTGATTTTGTAGCATAATATACATAGGAGCTGCATGATACTTAACTCTTGTGCACGGTGTAATTTACCATCGTCCATATATAAATCGTGGCCGTTTACATTTCAGTTTTGAATCTGATACACATTCGATATCGCTTTTCACTTCTGTCTAATGAAATGAAAATGTATTCCACATGTACTTTTGAAAATGTGTATTTGGCCATGTGTCCAGCGATATCTTGATATGCAGATGATGTATCCTGTGATGTCTTAATGCATTGTGCCTCTGTACATGCATACTCTGGATATGGCCAAATGTGTACGGCTGTCTCTTCATGGATCGGTACTTGTTGCATAGATGTAGCTGTATGTTTTTGTTCGAGGTGGTATGTGGCTGGCCAAAATAAATATGGCCTTCATTTTACTATCAAGTTCTTGTTATGTTCTCATCGCATTAATTTTTTTCAACATTCACATATCATAATTTATTGTCCGTGGTAAATGCAACTCTTTTGTAATCAGGTTTGTTCTGAGTCACGACTTCAGTGGCTCACTAGTACATACTCACTGGCCAAAATACATATGCCCTTCATTTTATTATCACGTTCTTATTATGTTCTCATCGCATTAATTTTTTTCAACATCCACATATCATAATTTATTGTCCGTGGTAAATGCAACTCTTTTGTAATGAGGTTTGTTCTGACTCACGACTTCAGTGGCTCACTAATACATAAACAGAGGCTGAAATGAATTGTATGACATGCACAGGTTTGTTTACTGGATCCGCGTGATTGAGTGCTTTTGTTTATGTCAAATGATAAATCAACCTGATTTACATGCACATGCACATTCACACACGTAGGCCTGTGTACATGTACATAAACTATACATGAACTGCGCGATTTCTGACGTGAGGTACCTTTATCATAATTATACTACTTTGGGTACTGCCAATTTTGGTCGGTCACATCTCATCTTTGAAATAATGTACTTCCATCATATCTGATGCAATGCATGTAGTTGCATGCTACTTGCTTGTTGGAAGATTTCTCTTCTTCTATAATCTAACAAATATATATGTAAGTAATAGAACTGGTGAAATTCCAATAAACTAGTATTTGATTTGTTTGACCTCGTATGAAGTAATTTTTTTTTGCTAAAAGATTTTTTTTTCTTTGAGAAGGCTGATATTTTTAGTTATTGAAATTGGAATTGCTGAGATTATATGATTTGGTATGCTTTTGGTCCATTATATCAGAATCACACCTCATCCAAATTCTTGGTCAATCTGATATTTACTATGAAACATGCGGTGTGGACCTACAGCAAATATCTTAATAGGAGCGTTCTCAATCTGTTATATACCTTTAGTTTTTGCATCGTAGAGTTCTCCCATCCAACCGGGGTGTACTTTTACTGCAGTCATGTTTCACATAGGTTAACTTTTTATGTATTATTTTTTTACATTTAACACATGTACAGATCTACATTTTTCCTTGATGCAAGTTTCTGCACACTCACAATGTTTCTTACTCATATCCAATTTGTATTTATTTACTTGCTTCAGTTCAATGATTTTGATTGCCCTTTTGTTTCCAATATGGCTACAAATGGTGCATCTGACAATAATTTTGAATTTAGTGCCATCTGTCTCCGGGAACGTTGATGATGAAGATTGTGATATGGCACTCTTCAATCTTAATAATTTTACTTCCATTTCTCTACCTGCAACCTGAAGTTTTCATGAAGGTTACCTTATCTATTTACATAGGAATTTTCAGCACAATGTTCGAAATTTTTACACACCAAATAGACTATGGGAAGGTCAGTTCATAGATATAAGAGGCAATGGCTTAAAACACATAGTAACTTTGCACAATATATATATATATATATAGACCGCCTAGGGACCGAGATGAGGATTCATTTATTACTGATATTGCACCTTTACCTGAAGCTTTATCCAATGAACGCTCTGATAAACTGATTGTGGGTGATTTTAATATGGACATGGTGACAACAAACATAAGAGAACAATATTCTTATTTTCTTGACTTGATGCTAAACAATGATCTTTTGCCCAAAATCACCTTACCAACTCGTTTCGCTGAGAAACGTGCCACCATCATTGATAACATATTTTGTAATCTGTGCCATAGCACGACGTCTTGCCGATCATCTACACTCATTGGTCTGATCATCTGCCCTATTTTACTTGTTTAAATTAAAAAAATCATCCTAAAGGTCCACGTCAATTCATAAAAATTCAAACCAAAGATGTCGAATCCACAAGGAATTTTTATCAAGAACTAGATCGAGTAAGTATAATGTCTCCTCTTGACCACGATCCAACCTCCAACCCAAATCACAATTGTATTAGGTTGGTTAGTATTATCCAATAGGACAAGGAGAAATATTTGCCCACTTTAACAAAGAAATTTAACAAACCTAAACATAATTCTCACCCTGGATAACAAGTGGAATCTTGCTATCGATAAAATATAAAGATAATCTCTACGGGGAATTATAATGTACAAATCCTGAGTCCTATCAATATCAGGTAATCAAGCATAACCTGAAGACCTACAATTATATTCTAGATAAAACTATCCGTCAACGAAAGCAAACCTACCACCACCACCAGTTTAACAAATCTAAAACTGATACTAGACAGATATGGGACACAATCAGGCAAGTACTTAAGACTAACAAAATAAAAAAGATTTCCCCTTATTTTCAAAGTGGATGGGACAAACATATCTCGTAAAAGTGAAATTGTGAATCGATTTAACAAGTTCTTTACTGAAATTGGCCCTACATTAGCTTCTAATTTAAACACAACAAATGTTTCTAACTTTGTATATTACCTTATTGAGCAACATGCCATCACATTCTCTTTTACCCAAGTATCTGCAACTGATATTATAACGGTCTTTGAGAAGTTCAAGCCCAAAACCAGCAGAGGTCATGATCTTTTTTCTTTGAAACTTCCCAAGGGTGCCAGCACAACTTTAGCTGAGCAATTGGCATTGATTATAAACCAGTCATTATTCAGTGGCATCTTATTTGATAATTTTAAATTGGCTAAGGTATTATCCATACACAAAAAGGGGATGACGATAATTACAGGCCAATCTCGCTTCTCCCCGCTTTATCTAAAGTCTTTGAGAAAGTTGTGGATCGCCCATTATACGATTTTTTTTCTTCAATTATTTATGTTATGGAAGTCAGCATGGTTTCAACCAGTTACATTCTACAGAGACGGCTGCATTAGAATTCATAGATAGACTCATAGATAGACTCTACCAATTTCTTGACTCTGGAGAAATAATTATAAGCATTTAGCTTGATCTATCAAAAGCGTTAGACGCTTTAGATCATGATACCCATCTCTATAAATTAAAGTACTATAGTATTCGAGACACTGCATTACAGCTGTTTAAAAGCTATCTAACCAATAGATCTCAGTTTGTGGAAATAACTATTTGCATTCGGAATCTTTACCCATCGTAATGGGTGTACCAGAAGGATCAATCTTAGGTCCCCTCCTCTTTATTGCATACGTTAATGATATTCACTTGTCCCTTAAAAATTTTGATGCAACACCATACGCTGATGACACGGCGCAATTTAATTCTGTTCCCTTTCAATTACAATGTTGGTACTGGCGGGGGAAACCTTTGTCATGACGTAGACATCGAATTAACAGAGATACATAACTGGCTTGTGGCCAATAAATTGTCTCTGAACATCTCTAAAACTAGATTTATGGTTTTCCACTTTCCTCAGCTTGAACCAGATCTTAACATCGATCTCAAAATAGACGGCATCTCCATTGAAAGAACTACTGAATTCGACTGTCTGGTATTACTAATTCATGAAAACGTTAGCTGGGCTGCTCACATTAATAAAATAGCTAACAAACGTTCTCGAATCATAGGTACTCTAAAAGGCTTCAAAATTTTTCCCACGCAAGGACTTATATTGATCTATAATTCATTATTTTTACCACATCTAAATTATGCTATTCTTGCGATGGGTTATAGATGTGATCGTGTTGTCAAATTACAAAAGCGAGCAATCCGTTTAGTCAACTGATCAGCCCATTACGCACATACTGAACCAATTTGCAAACGACTAAAAGTTCTGAAAATTCAGGATTTATTTAGTTATTAAAGGCCCTAAAATTTTATTATAGATACAATCCTAACCAGCTAACGCATTATTTTGAAAATATGTTCATTCCGCTACCGATTACACACATACATGTTCTAGATACAGATATGTTCCTCGCTACTCTCTCCCCTCTAGAAATACCACAAAAAATAGTATTCGCTATTCCATCCCATCCACATTCAATGCATCGCCTCAAAATATCAAAGAAAAAGTCAATACTTTTTATACAATAATTCATATTCCGGCTTTTCTAAATATATCAAAACCCATTTGATAGCTCAATATTCTGAAGTATGGACCATTGCTAATTGCTTTGTTTGTAGCAATTGATTATTCTATTTTTGTTCTCTGCTTGCTTCTTTCAGTAGATTTTCTTTCTTTTTAATTCAATTTCATTAAATTTCATGTTATCTCTATGTATCTTACGTAGGTAAAGGCGCTTGTTCTTGTAAGAGATAAATTTATTTTAGGTGGCCCCCGTGACGGCAGATTGGAATCCTTAATGGAGGTCATACTGACTGTCTTGTTTGCATTTAATAAAATTATATATATAAATATATATATGTATATATATATATATATATATATATATATATATATATATATATATATATAGATAGATAGATAGATAGATAGATAGATAGATAGATAGATAGATAGATAGATAGATAGATAGATAGATAGATAGATATATAGATATATAGATTGGTCTCATTACCTTGTATACTCACTGAAATGTATTGACGAGCACGCATTTAGTTAAATAAACTTGTCTGAGTCTTCAACGTTAGCGGAAGAAAACTTGACACGGATTGCAAAGCAAAAGAAAATGTTTACTTCTGAGGGCACATTTAATTACTGCCCTTCTGACAACTTGACAACGTTACTCAAAACGAAATATTATAGTAACATGTTAAGGTGAACACTGAGTGGAACATCCACTAATAAAATGAAAAAATGAAGAGTGACACTAAAGCACTAATGGTCTCAACTAACATATAAATTTTCAAGAATGCATTGCAGATCTACATGTCATCTTTATGCAAAGACAAATAGTGGTGCACCGTTAAAAACGCACAATGTGCAAAAAAAAGTATAGACCCATACCTTTTACATTGATAGCGAAGCAGGCCAAGCCTATATTAATCACTCTCCATGGCACAGATCATGGCGTATACTTCCTACCTACATGTTTGTGCAATGTGCAAAAATATACTGTACATTTTGACAAAAACAAAATATATTTTTTTTATGCATTGCCATTATGTAACATTGACTATAGCCACAAATATAAGAATTTAGCATTACTTGCACAAAATCGCAAAACTATTCCCTTACAGAAAATGCAAAATAGATGTTTTAACACTGTTATGAAAAGCACCTACTTGGTCTGCCTATTTTTGAAAATAGAAATAATGACTAATTAGCAACCCACTGTTTTTTACCGGCACAAGCCACTCAAAGCGCACCAGTTGAATTCTGGTTTGAAGGACAGTCCTTTTTGTTTATCACATGTACAATGTTAATTCTATTGGCAGCTAAATATGTGCCAAGATAACTTTAGTAAAAATCACGAAACTCTATAATATACAAAATGTGCGGTAAATTTTTGTTCTTCTGGTACATATACTTCACATAATTATTACCTACACACAAGTGAACATGCAGTCTTCCATTATCAGCTTGATGTCCAATCATTAATAAATACTACGAAGCATCTGCCTGCTTTTCTGGGATAGCAATCACCATTTGTCATCAACAAGAATAAACAGTATCATAATTTTACATTATATCCAAATTAACAGTGTCAAGGGGACCAAAGTCAAGTGGCTAATACAATATGAAATAAGTTAGTAATTTTCCTTTAGGTACATTGCTATTTCTTACACACAAGCTCATTCTCCTGCAGTATCAGCCTGATGCCTACTTAATTATAAATACTGCTGTAAGTGTACTTGTTATTTTCCGAAATTGAAGCAACGATTATCTACCTGTGTACAAGCAAGAAATCACTATTTTACAATGTAATTCTTATCAACGATGTCTACGTGTTCCATCAAATTAATTTGCCTTGCAATTAGACAGTGTAAAATAGGAAGAAATAACATTGTACACAAACTTAATATATCTATGATGTCTTCAAACACAGAAAAACAAATGTATGTCCAAATCGGAATTTTATTGAAGGAAATACAGTAAGTATGCTTTTGTCTATGACCTACATAATGTAAATAAATCTCATTGTTAACTGTGTACAGCCTTCAACTCCGCAATTATGTAGCAGTGAAAACTGGAGCGTACATACTTGCAAAAGCTTCTTCAGCAACATTCATATAATGCACTGAAATACAAACTGTAGAGTAACAGCACATTTTTTCTACGAGGCACATCATCATTTCTTCCAGACAAATCCTTGTTTAGCCGTGCAGTATCCTCATGAAGCCCAGTCAGTTATGAATATTGCGATGTATATACTTGTTTCACTGAAATAATGATGACAATTACCTGAAATAAAGAGTGAAATATCTACTATTCTACATCAAAATTGATATTAATATTGTACACATGCTGAGACAAAAATAATAACACCTGCATTATGTGTTTTAAAATGAAGTGGTCAAATCGTAGAGTTAAAAAAAGCACTTCCCTGAATATGCCCATCCGTCATTGGTTGGTTATGTTCAACATCGCATCTCCCTTAAATAATGAGGTTGTAATCAACCTTACAACAGCACTTTGTTAGTGTGTGGTGCATGCTTTCATTATTACTCTTGCCATTGACCAAGACTTATGTCATTCATACCAGTGATGCTTTTATCTGGGACATGTAAGCCCAATGACTGTCAATCTGGCACACCTGATAACCACAATTAAAAGTATCCAATGTAATGAAATACTCAGTATAAATACATATGTGACGGAAAAGAACACACATATACATGCAACTATCATTCTGTTTTCACTGGCGTTTCTTCGTATCATAATACTTCCTAAACTGGGTCAAAATTGTTAGTATGGCTATTTCACAGAGGAAGGGTGGTTGGGGGACAGCTCTTTATACTTGTAGGTGAATACCATCGAGAGCCTTGGGTGGGTTGGATGTTAATGTGAGATTAGTTGCAATACCTCCTGGACCTCCTCATCCCTACCTACTCTACAAATTATACCCGTCCATCAACCCCCCCCCCCCCACTATCGTTCCCCTCATCTCCCCAACCAAATCTGCAAATTTGGACTGTATTGAGGAGTTAGGACCCAACTTCAACATCAAGATCTCTCCTCCATTCTCAAAATATGACCTAGATAATCATGCTTATCCCATATCTGCTAATCTTCCATTGTAAAAATGCAAATTACCAACTCTTGATGGGGGTCGAGGAGGTACAACCTACATTTCTTGCGAAAGTAGGATGATAGTTACTAGCACAATTTGTTAGATCCTGACCATTTTTTTCTTATTCATTCTGCATACCTCATACAGTCAAGATTTTTTTTTGGGGGGGGGGGGTTACAGCACTCATTTTTATAACCACTGTACACTGTTCGTTTTTAAATTTCTTCTATTTATGAAGTCAAATAAACCAAGTCACAATACATCTCACAGCCCTTTTAAGAAACAAAACCAGGTATTAAATTGTTTGTAACACATTATTTTTAATTGGAATAAGTGAAAATTTGCTTTAGTTCCGACGTAATCCTTAAGATGTCCTGAAAAAAGTTAAATTGTAATATCAAGCCCAGTATACAAACATAGGGCTGAAACCATGAACAGAATATCAGCCCTTAAAAACCAATGCTCTTTCTTAACTGTTCTACAATTTTCATATTGTACCAAAGAATGTAGAGGGCAGAATTTAATCACCAAAAACCACTTTGGTATCAGCTTAGATTTTGTACCCATACCTCAATATCACTTCCAGCTTGATGACATTGGCTTAGTTAAAAGGAATGAGAAGTGATACTACCACGAAGTGGTTGATTGTATGTTCATTATATGCATAGGGCAGACCAGTATACATACTGTCAGCTCAGGAAGTGGGCACCATCTCAACCAATGTCACCCTGACCATCATGTCTGGCCCTCAAACAGAGATGAAAGAAAAGACATTTATCACATGACCGTTGCGGAATCATATCACAGCTGAATAGCCTACCTAGGAAGTGAAAAAAATGGCCCACTTTTTCTAGCTAGTTGCCATTACTTTTTCAAAATTATGTGATCATGTCAGTATGTTACTCATATAATATTGGTCTATCGAGCGGTCGAAGGGCAGACAACCTATATGGATTTGTCCAAAAACCCATCGCAAAGTTCCGCATTGATTTTTACGCCGAATGTTGAGGTGATTTTTCTACCAACAAACACATGGGATGTGTCATATATTGACATATTTCGTAAGCTACGGCCATAATCTTCCGTAGCTTGTACTCACATTGACGAATATTTCTTTATTTTAGCTAAAATCACATGCGATAAGTGTTTGAAGTTAATTGTGCCGGGAATCAATCGACATTTTGCACCTGGAGGCAGAATTTCGGACTAGAATAATGGAGAAAGTCGGCATGTAATACGGGAAACGGAATAATACGCTTGCGGTCAGGGTTCTGTATCAATGTGAGCCTCTTTGAAATAAAACAACTATGCTATGAAATATATCAAATTCATTCAATAATAAACGAATGATAATGTTTATAAACATGGAGCTTTAATATTCAGCTTGAATACACGGGTAAATCGTTTTAGTTCCGCTTTCCGGATTTTGTATCTTTACTTGCTCCATTATCCAGGCATTTGTACAATGGCGGCACATTTGGTAGTCGCCAACAACCAGAATACTTTCAAACTCCACGACAACCACTCCAGAAAATATGATATGGTTGACTAGGTTTGACTGACTTGAAAGCGTGAACTGCATCTCCACACCGTTTATGGTTAAACGTGTCGAAACGTTTTTGCTTTTGAAGGTGTCATTTTATCTTTGTCTTGCTTCTGTGGTGAAATTTGAAAAAAATATTGTCCTGCCCTATATGTGTACCAATATCTGCAACTACTTACATATCCAGTATATCAACGTTCTTCATTATGACCCCTTTCGTCTTCATCTTCTGCTTTGGTATATTCTGTACCAGGTGCCAACTCATTCCATGCATTCGGGGGGGGGGGGGGCTTCTAATATCCCCATGGCTTCTTGTAAACTATCATTTTTTTGTGTGTGTAAAATGAAAGATTTCACAGACTCATGGTGAAGATAGTAACTTGCAAAATGTTTCAGCAGATCCATATCTTCGCCAAGATATACAAAAGAACAACTTGTTCCGATATCTCATATCACATAGAAAAAAATTCTGCCAATACCTCATGTCATCATCTTTATCATGTTTGCACCCGGAAAAAAAACCGGATTATTGCCTGAGTTCCCCTTTAATGTATTACTTTGTTCTTTTTGAAGAGTTCGGACTAGTTTGGGTTCATTTTTATCAGTTGGATCTATATTAGTTGAATTATTGTGCTGTCCTCAAGGTGTGTACCATGAAGCAAATTCGGCTTTTCGGCAGGTCCTTGTGATCACTAGGCCGCGAAGCATAGGTATCAATCACAATGGTTTCAAAAATGTATTTATCACCATTTTCTAAATTTTGAAGTGTGCAGTAGGGTTTTACCATTGAAATTCTTTTATCTGATGCATTTGTGTTGACAAATACAACTGATTTACTTGTCGTATGGCTAATAACCTCACGAGAGGAAGGGAAACATCAACTGTTTTCAACTCAATACTGTCCAGGCAAAATATAATCTAAATCTTTGGAAAATCTATCATCGCAATTTAAAATGCGTTGGTTACGGTCGTTCCTTAAACTTACTTAAATATCTCGTTCAGATTTGTATTTCACATTACTTGTTGAAAACAGTTTGGGGTAAGCTCCAATTTCAAAATCTGTATCTTGCACAGTGTAAATTGGTCTCGACCGTTCTCTTGGTGCTATGCTGAAGACAGAATTTACATCTTCTTCCTGCAATGAGTAATCTAAAGGTATTGCATACAATTTAAGACTTCTTCAAAAGCAGCATGCTCTTCTGGCAAACTAATATCATCACTTTCCGTACTCTCTTGTTTTTCAAATTGTGAATTAGTTTTGACAATTTGACGAAGATTTTCCCCTTTCTTTTGAAAGTCTTGCAAGTCACATACCTTATCCAAAGATTCTGTCATGTAATTAATGCCATGCCAGAGTCAGATTCGAAGCCACTACAGACCAAATAATCATTAATAAGAATAAATCATGACCTACAATAATTATTAAAATACACTTTGCAAGTACGCAGCAGTATCTGCCACATAAATTCATGTGAGGGAACCACAATACAAAGACATTACAAAAGAAAAATGTGACTATACTACTTCGTTCATGAAATTTATCGGAAAAGTGAAGAGGCTCAATTCAGTTTTTAACAACATGCAGAAGTTAGCCTCTACCATAAGTCGATCTTCAGCACTTATTTTTCTCTGGCTGGTCATTCAACAGCTAAAACCTACACCTCTACTGCTGAGCTTCTCTTGCTGGACTGCTGACTCTTATACCCCCCCACTCTCTCTCTCTCTCTCTCTCTCTCTCTCTCTCTCTCTCTCTCTCTCTCTCTCCGCCCCTCTCTCTCACCCAATACACTACTTATGTTACTAATTCACTGGTACATACTGTGACACGACCATTATGTGCTCTCTCTGACACACACACGCACACACACACACACACACACACACACATATCAGAATATTGCTTAGGTTAGTGATTCGCTGGGACGTACAGTAGAAGTGCATAAAAAAGCAAAGTCAGTTGGTAACAATTATCAGACAAGTAAAATCAATACTGATAATTCTTAGAAAACAGACACTGACCTATGACTGATCTTAGTCTTACCCAAACTTTTCTTGCTCACTGCACATTCCAGACGGTAAACGCTATACTCCAACTGTCTACTTTGCTTACTGGACATTTGGCCCGTTAATTGAGAAAATTATTAGGTATTTGTTTATAGTCATATAGTTAATGTAATGTAGTTCTAACCTGCGCATTGTTATGATTCAAGTCGTTAGCACCTTCAGCTTTGATGACCATAGGTTGCAGAACTCTTGCGATCACTAATGTCTAACCATTCATCATTCCGGCCGGCCGTAAAAAAATTGCTTGTCAATGCGATCTTTGGGACATATTCTATGAATGAAAATATGGGTTCATTGCGGAGTCAACAATCTTTAAGGTAGCCTTTTAAGATTTTTTAGGACTAATTTCATTTTATCTATTTATATAAAATGAAGTACAATCACATATAGTCACATGTAATTATCTCAAATTTTCAAGTGACTATAACTCACCAGCAGGTTCTGGTTGATGTTGTCTGGTGCATCTGCCGCATTTTATTTAATGCAGGATAAACTGCCTTGGCCTTCTTTTAGAATCTCACAGGGACATAGAAGTGAACACTTTATAGTCATTATAAGGTCCCTCAATTCTTGGTCAAACTTGATGAAAGGTGGCATGTCCATATTGGGCAGACAACTGCATTGACACTATTTTAACAGTGGTGCCATCTGTTGGTAAATGTAAAATATGCGGCAACATGTGTTGAGATATAACTGATGTATTACCTTCAAAAAGCATTAGAATAAAATGATATCGAATCTACTTCAAATTGATTATGTGCAAAAGTTTGATACATACATGTGACCTTGACCAGCTGTCTCAAGGTCACTGAATATGCAGGGTTAATGACTAATTCATTGTGATATTAATGGCATCTTTGATACATGTGCCATCACTAAAATGATAAAACTAGACATGGCTTCAACACAAAACAGTGACTGAAGGGTCTGCCGTAACGAGAATGTAGTTAGGCTGCCATTTGCTCAAGCAAGGTGATGGCAACAGCAAAATCTAATCAGTTCATCTTGCCAGGTACGATAAGCATTTTATCAAATTTTAGCAAAATACATAGAGGCATTCTGCAGACATCGCAATAACGAGAATGTGTACATCTGTACGAAAGGAATCCGGACAGACAACACGAAAATACAAAGGATTCTCCCATGGGGCAGACCCTTAGAACGCCTGGAAGTCACTACAGTTGCTGACATCAGTGGACAAGAAAGACCTTTAAATCATCTGGAGCTTTTCAATTTATACATACTGTTAATCTTTTGACTGTCCTAGCAGGAGAGCATACATTATAACCTATACATTGTTATGCGCCATGAAAAGATAGCCAGAAGGTTATCCACCATTCACTTATGACATAATGGCCAATGGTTAAGTTTATAGGTCCAGATTTTTTCATGATTGTGGTATGTATTCTGTAAGCTAAGTCTTAGATGATTAACCAATCTGTCTTGTCGTGAACTTAAATTTTTTTCTCGTAATCAAATTACGGAATTTAAAACTTCAGTGTCTTAAAAGATACCATAACGCATGAAATCCCCTTAGCAGTGCTTCACATTAAGGATTTTGGCCACTTGTCCCAGGAAAGTTCCTCGTTCACATTGAATCTGAAAAGAAATTCGCTTGTCCCATACTTTTTCAAGATAGGCTCCAAATGCCAATTCATCAATTTGTGGATACAGAACTATCGACTTTTCTTTGTTACTAACACATTTATAATGTTTTCAGTTTTATTTATTTAGTGCTTTAATTACATTGTTGCTCAGTACACATTTGTGATATGTGAGAGAAATTCACAACGCCAGTCTGATAACTGACATATTCCATGAGATTAGACCCACCAAAGATATTTTGGCTATGTTCCATACAATTTTTCACAGTGTTTGATTTAAAGCGTGTTATTTGGGAATAAATTTATTTTGTGAAGAGTTGGTTTTTGTGATACTTTTGAAAGGCCTCTCATTATTCACAAAGTTTTCAAAGATAATCTGGCACCTATAATTCATAAAAATATCTCATTCAACTTTCATCATACCCATCTGCCCAAGCTACCAAATGCTTCAATAAAGTTTTTGTTTGTTTGTTTGGTAATTGTATTTTATTTTTTCATGAACTTATTTCACCTTTCATTTATGCTTACATATGGTGCTCCCCAAGACTTAATGATTAGTGCACCATCTAGTGTCACTTTGAGGATTTACTGAAAATGTCATGTGCTTTAAGCTGTGAATGTGACGTGATCGATCCACGCTGTTTGAGCTTCAGGACAAAACATTAGAAAGGTTTTAGCCAAAAATTTAAAGCTCATATGAAGCTTTTGAAGCACCGGTACATATAAGCCCATATTATCACCCATTGCAATCTTTTCTTTATTCCGTTTTAATAATGAAATCACTGTTTACTTTAGTATTGTATGTATCCTATGTAATATTTGCGGTTGCAAGATATTTTCTTATTCTGCACATTTAGTTTCAAGATAAAGATAAAACGTATCATTAGAAGTCCTAGAAAGACAAATGATTTGGTTGTCCACTGGGAATTACTGGTTATCCATTCAGGCTTGTAATTTGGAATTTTACTTGTCCCGTGTGAAATTTCATCTGTAATCAATTTAAGCTTAAGTAATCGTAATCTCCGGTAACCTTCACTTAGGAACGTGATTTCCCGCACCGACACTCGTGATTGGCCACCAGAATTTGTAGTGGTCTGGTGGCTTTGTTGCCAAGCAAAATTAAGATGGACTGTGGTGAATGGTGAGGTGGAACTTATGTACTTCATCAATAGACAAAATCGTGTGATTTTATGAAACTGGTCGAAATTATCATAAAACTTAGTTGAAGCAGCCTGTGGTAGCCAGTGCTAAAAGGCGTACAGCCACCAGCAGCAAGGTAACTTGAAAATTTGGCAGCCACGTAAACCAGTGACGGGAGCATCGACGGCCAGTGGCCACCGAGAATTTCGAGGCCTAAAATTGAGGCAAACAGATGAACGTAGTGTTATACTCTAGGTACATTAGAACATAAATTTACCCACAAATTAAATGTGCCAACACTGCAACGGATTCATTCCTACTAAACATTATTATAGAAATGTAAAAAGCTGTCTTTATTTTATTTATTGACAAGATATAAACCATGAAAGGTGTCAAGCGTGGGTTTTTTTTTTTTTTTTTTTTTTTTTCTTTTTTTTTTTTCTTTTTTTTTTGCTGTTTTTTTTTTTTTTTTTTGCTGGGATTTTTTCTTTTTTTTTTTTTCTTTTTTTTTCTTTTTTTTTTTTGCTGGGTTTCTTTCTTTTTTTTTTTCTTTTTTTTTTTCTTTTTTTTTTGCTGTTTTTTTTTTTTTTTTTTTTTTTGTTGTTGTAGTTGGGCAGATGGGGGTTCTTTGTGATGGAAGGCCGCAAAAAGTTGCACGTAGCTACCTGTGCATCCCAGGCACTGACAAAGGACCGAGCCCAAGAAAAAGGGAAGAATCCACTTTTTCCTCATAGTGGCCATAGTGAGTCGTTTGTTTCTTTCTCATTCATCTCTAGTTTGTGCTTGTATGTTCCGTCTCATTCCGCTTGTGTGGACACCTCAACTTCATTGAAACAAAGGGGTCCCAATAGAAAAAATCTCCAAGACATGTTAAGTCCCTCTGCATAATCATCAATTAAGGCCTGATCATGTTGCACACATTTTTATCGCCTAAATGTCGTACCAGCCAGTGCTACCCCGTCCCAATATCAAAATGTCGGGGACAAAATACCCCTCTGCAAGATCAAAACCCAGTCCTTATAAGTTTGCCGTATGAAAAGGAAGCTGACGTCGGCAGGTTAGGAAGCGGGTTCCTTTGTTTAATACTTACAAAGGATGATCGGGGAAAGTTCTCTTGCACTTGTCTTTTAATCGTGTGGATAAATACTTTTCCACCAATCCCAATACAGAAACATTAGACCTGCTGCCTGCAAGGCGTTTTGAGATATACTTTCCTTTAAGATGGGTAGCAATCGCCTCTTACGTATGCTGCTGTTTTTGCATCAGTGACACTCGAACAGCACATTTTTACAGTTCCAGACGTCTGAAAAAAACAAACGCACAACTCATTCGCAGCTTTTCAATGAATTTGGTTTGGTTTGTCTTTGGTTATCTGCCTATTGTCCAATGAAGGAAATCTGTTGAACTCTTTGTCCAAGTTGGGGGCAGGGGTAAATAACTCTTCTGAGTAAAGCGTAATGGTCCCATTTGTTGCAATAGCGGGTTGTTTTGGGGGTTTTTTATAACATTTTTCACTAGGCTAAAATTATTGCTGTACATTCTATCTTTAAATAATGTGTAAATCAAAACAGAAACAATTTTTTTAATTGTAGGGGTTTGTTCGAAATGTATATGTCTTGGCATTATTATAATGCGGATCATATACTCATGCTATTTTACTACATCAGCTTTACTTTTAAACATGGTGACTAATACTCAGCTAATAACTTTTAACATCCAAGCCATGTCACATTGTTGTGTACAAAACCTTTTCTAATAGATTAAAACATAATTTGATTTTCTACACAGAAGGCTATCATATCTTTAGAATCAAGCCAATATTAATAAATCTAACACAAGAAAGACCTTGTTTGTAACTTGTATAACAGGCGAGGAGTATTACTACAAGGTAGCTCAAGCCCAAATTAAGAATCTGAATTATGTCACCATTTTAATTATAAACTCTGTATCTTTTTATCAGATCACATCTTGAGACAATCGGTGAATGTTTTTGAAAAAAAAATTGTATGCACACTGGCGAAAAGTTAGTGTTAAAACCAAAAATGAAGGTCTCTGTGTATCATGGGTGTTAATCGTCGGTTTACAAGTATAGTCAGCATTCATCACCTGAACGTGACTGAGTTCAAGACGTGGTCTTTCTAAAGGGTGCTGTATAATCTGTAGAATTATCCAAGCCCTCCCATCTCCATAGTATTGGGAAGTTGACTTATCAAAAAGTGGCATGTGCATACACAGTTCTCTTTACCGCATCCTCGACACAGGTCCAAAGTGATTAATATAAGACATTGCCATATTTTCCGTTTGTATCTATCCAAAATAAATATATATGCACACCAATGTCACTTTAACATGAGGTTAACTCTCATTTCAGGTAGCGGCATCGTTGAAGCGTAGGGGCCTAACTTTCCGGTATCGCAAAATGGGTTTTTATCATTTCCTGAAAGCACAATACTTGAAGTATATTGTCACCAAAAATCAGATTAAATAATTAAATATCTATATGAGAAAATTGCGTTTAAACTTTTGGAAATTTAGCTGTCTAGTACACGTGCTGGTTTCTGTTTGTTTCCATATGGCAATTTGCGACGGTGTTTTCGCAGCAATCCGCGATCGTCCACATACCTGGTAACGGGAAGGGGCACACGACCGTCGCCCAGAACAATGGCGTCACGCTGAAGTGGACCGGAGCTGATTAGGCTACAGAACTGATTAACGTTATGTAAACAGGCTGTTCAACGATGTAAAACTGGATGACTTTCATGTTTTTGGGGTGTTCCTATTTGTGATATGAACTTCGGGATGCGTGATTTCTCCAAATGGAACATAAACGATGCTGACTTCGGAGTCCTTTGATCTTGGTTTGCGATCGAATACCGATACGCAACACCCGGAAACCATTACCGTATTCAGCGAAATTTAACAATTATACTGGTGTCCTTCATTATGTTGAATTTCATCATGGGTTTTCCATTTATTGTCGCATTTCATTTGAACATGAAACATTGTGAGTTCGGTGGTTCTCTGGTTCAACTTTGGTGGTGCCAATGTGGCATTCATATCTAATATATGATCTAGCTGACTAACTTACAATCAGTCTCCGTTCATGTTCACACAGTGACAGTACAGTCAAGAGCACAGAAGGTCTTAGGTGTAAAATCCAAAAAGCAAATTCAGAAAAATGCCTAAAGTGAAAAAAGAAACTAAAGCCCACTACGTAAACGTCAAGCAGCCGAGTTAGTTGCAGTGGGAGATACGGCACATACAGACGAGATTACGCAACTGGGGTAAGTATATATGTGTTTGTTATTTATTTGTTTGTTCTTTGCGTAGCATTGATATGACCATGGATCGTCGATATTATGACAGAGAATGAAAAGTAATATTTCTGTAGGCCGTGTTCTATCATATTACCGTAAATGTTTCCGTTCTGGTAATTGCCCATTGAAACTAATACATCAACCATGTCAACGTACGTATGTAAGTTCATATGCAGAAGATTTTTATTTCATCACAGTCTACTTTCAGTTGACAGCTATTGTTTGGCTCTTGCAAATAATGAATATGGACATTTTCAAAAGGTTGTGGATCATGCCGACTTTCTCTCCCAGTTTTTCCATGGATGCACATGGGAGCAATTATACATTTCAATATTCAACAAGTAGCCGGAGCTAGACAATGCTGTAGGACCTATTTCTGATTTTCAATATTTGCATGTATCAGCACAGATAGGAGTAAATCTTGGAGTTAGAGTAGTAACTTTCAAATGTTCCCTTCCAAATAAATACAAGGAGTTCCCTTCCAACTAAATACAAGGAAAATGATATTCCAAAAATTGCATAAAACCCCATCACATTCGGGTAAAATATGTCCAGCAATTTACTTATCATTTTGAACACGAACACACACACACACCCCCCCCTCGAGTTAGTCCCAGATAACAACACTTGAATTATTTTCTGATTATCTGGAGCAGTTGTCCGAAGTATATGATTTTCTGCAGCATTTATACATCTTTCGATATTTTCACCAAGTTGATAGTTCAGAATGTTATCGGTACTCAAATTTGTCTTGTAGCAGGGAGCTTCTAGAACATGTCTCTGCTTGTCGTAATATTCTTATGGGTTGTTCAAAAATGTAATGCAGTAATTCAATAATGCAACTTAGCATTTTTACATTCAATAAACAAAATGGGCGGGGGGGGGGCAGTTTAAATAACTAGTCATGTTGTCGTGTTTTGTTTTTGCAGGAAAAGGAAGTTGGTCCCGAAGGCTGTAAGTACACCTACCCGGCCCAGATCCTGGCATTTCTGCGTGCTATGCTGCCTTTTTACAGGTCAAGGGGGAGTTCCGCGAGTCGGCGTACAGGGTTGAGATGGCAGAGTTCTGCAGGCTGGCTGTACCAAGTTGGATTAGAATACAGTGAACTTTTCTCATGACAAAGCGATAAGAACATGGTCAAAAAAGTTTTCATGTCAAGTTGGATTAGAATACATTGACTTTTCTTACGACAAAGTGATAAGAACATGTACATATAGTTTTCATGTAAATAAAATTTGTAAATATAAATATGGATGTAGTTTGTGTTGCATTTTTTTCAAATTGTGCAGCAAGGTCCTTATTTTCCCAGGCCATACTATTTCAACTGTAGCATTACAAGACCAACTGAAGCTTTTGAAAAAATAGATTTGACTGGACTACGGCTGATGCATTGCCTGACACGGACGAAGTTCTGTGTATGCCACATACAGTAATTATGTGTAGTAGATAAAAACCAGAGCTTGGTCTGCCATATGGAAATCTATATACCCCTCCCCTTACTTTATTTGCATGACTTTATTTGCATGAAATATCTTCTCTGGAATAATGTTGATTGTTCATTACAGGTCTGTCACATATCTAGAAATGAATCTTGCCAGTCATTTATAATTCACAATCTAGTGCTACTGTTTCTGAAAATGTAGTCGTTACATATATATGTATATATATATATATATATATAAATATATATATATATATATATATATATATATATATATATATATATATATATATATATATATATATATATATATATATATATATATATATATATATATATATATATATATATATATATATGTAATGCATCCAAGTTGGAAAATGATTTATTGGCTGAAGAATCAAGAAAACAATCTATGAGACAAACAACAACAAAATATTTTATTCAACATAAGCTGGCGGTGGTGGATGGACCGGGCGTACATCCTCGGGTGGCAAAGGGTCACACAACACAGCCTCCTCCATATTGACCCACGTCCCGGGACTGGACCGCATCGCTCAAAAGTTTTCTACCTGTTGCACAATTTGCCTGTAAACTGACTGCGTCTGTGTCTGTAGTCTGTTCGTCTCCCCTCTTTGCCAGTAGTTGCTTTACACTCCCTTTCATCCGCTTCTTCGTCCGTTGATACATGAGCATTTTTCAGTTTTCGTCTCCTCCACTTCCAATCGTAAAAATACTCCAAGTTAACTGTAGGTTGTACTCGCTCAAAGCTTTCCAAAACACTGCAGGCCGAAGTACCAAACCATCGCCGTAATAAAGGCATTTTTGTCTTTGATCGGAGGTGATGAGAAGTGGGTGAGCTAATCCTGCCAGATGAGTACACTTTACCGAACAAACTGTCAGACCGCTCCCCGCTCCACTAGGCAGTCGCCATTTTTAAACAACCGGTTGTTTGGGTCAAGGTCAGGTGACTCCGCTTATCCGCTTACTGTACCCTTTCGTCTCGGGCAGCGCGTGTGAAACCAGCCACAGAAAGCTGACTGCATGGCAGCTTTTGAAGGATTTGACTTCAAAAAGTCCTTTTTTAAGGCACTAAAGGGCCGATTCATTTGATTTCAAAGCCAGATATTAGAGCCTCTACATGTTTGTAGTTTGTGCTAGAAACTTTGGGCCGCGGGAGTGAGTATTCTTCATGTAAGAGCCAATCAATGCTTCAAGATTGACAATCATGCCTTTCATCGCCATTTTCTCAAAAGCCAGTTTTTCATAAATCGATCAATTTTTCTGCAGGCGTTTCTTGAGAACGGATCAAGATATCTTCACAAAATAAACGGCTCTGAGAAGATACGGATCTGTTCTAGGAAACGTACTTTTTTTATACCTTTCCAACTCTTCCTTCTGTGACTTTTGTGGCCCCAAAAATGAAGAACCTGTGCAGTCTTACCGACCAAACTTAAAAATTGCATATTTTTTTTCCTATCATATTTTTTGTCAAAAGCAAGATACGTTTCCTGCATATTGGTCTATAGTTTAATTTTCGATAGTTGTCAGTCAGAATAAAATAATATTTTATCAAAAATCCTTGCAAAATGTGTGATTTCATACCCATTCACAAAACGGCTCCAAACAGCGTCAAAATTAATATCATGACATTCAAATATGATTCCTGATTATGCTAACATCTGTGAGGTATCGAAAATATATAGTTTTGCTGGTAACATAAGAAAATAAGGCAAGTTGCATCAGGTCAAAGTCGCGAGTCTGTGTTACGCGCTCGTAACGGTGTCGCCACCTTAACACAATCTAATTGTAGTGCAGTTTGGGCCTGTCAAATATAATGGTGTGTCCTCTTCTGTCCCTCTATGTTTCTTTGTTCTAGACGTTTTATGTTGTTGTATTTAATGCTGCCTACGTAGATCACTGGAAATAAGTCTACCAAATTTCAATGGACCCCTCCAATATATTCTGTACTTGTTTTATTTTGTATTTTTCTTTTGAAAAACAAACATTTATTTATTTATTTATATATTTATTTATTTATTTATTTATTTATTTATTCATTTATTTATTCATTCATTTATTCACTCATTCATTCATTTATTCATTCATTCATTCATTCATTTATTAATTAATTAATTTATTTAACTTTATTTTATAAACTAAATAAAAGCTATCTATCTGAGTAACGTGTATGTCCAACCCACCCAGGTAGTAAAAAGTTGCCCACTTTTTCTGCCCACTTGCTATTAACTTTAATTTTAACCTGGTTTTTTTTTTTTTTTTTTAGGAAACTAGCACTTTAAAGTGAATGAATAAATGCCTGCTGCAACTACTGGCCATCATCTTCTGCCAGTATTTGTTCTGAATACGGTTCAGTGTCTACTGTACTGGTGCTTATAGCCCAAGTTGGTGTTGCGTTCAAAAAGGTTATGTAACACATCTGGCAAAATGGTGATGAATTCATCCTATTTATAATCTTAAGTACGTTGGCCTACATATTTGTATATGTCTGTGTACATCTAAATTATCTGAACTAAAGTGCTATGCAATACATCCGTAGATGATTTTGAATTCATGTTATTTATACGCCTACATCAGTAGGGTGCCAATACAACTTTTTGGAAGGGTGTCTCCTAGTATTGACAAGTACAACTCTGTGAGATTTTAAACTGGAAAGCAAGTGTCAAAAATTTTTTCCCTCAACAACAATTTCAATATGTGGTCACCGCTATGAAACAGAAGCATTCCTCAACGTACATCCCACTCTGAACATACCATCACTAAATTGTGCGCTCTACGTTTGTGTAGATTCTGGGGCTAAAGATGAGCTCATCCCCATGAAACACAAATATGGCTCCACAACCGAAACAATTCACTAAATCAATTATTAATGCACCAAAACTAAAGTATTTTAGAAGCTAAAAGGGTGTAGCTAGCAGCCAAAGTGTTGTGGCTAAACGTAGGGCTCTTTTCAGCCAATATTCTTGATGTCCACATTTCAGTTTGGGTATTTCAATGACTAAATATCTCTCCACCAACCACCTTCTCTCAAGAGCATCAGCATATCCGAATGCGGCAAAGTAGACTACTTTAATTCTTGGAAGAAAAAATTGATACAAATTTCGGTTTGAACATGTGGGTACCAAAAGCTGAAGGGAACATCTTATTTGGCATAATATACGGCACTTTTAGTAAAATACCTCCACGTATTGCCAACGCAGACGCACTGAAGAAGTCTGGGTGTACAAGTAGATCTAGCAAGTAGGTGAATTACCGAGAGGAAAAGGATTTCAGGTTCCAAATTTTTAGACTGACATGCGAAGCTAATGCATTACAGGTTGTGGGTCAATGCTGTGAAAAGTGAGATAAATCTTCGCAAACAAAGTGATGATTTCTTGCTCGCAGTCAATGGGAATAAATATCTAAGCCTATTCCTAAAATGGACCCCATTGACGGCCAGCGAAACTTTTTATTTGGGCATGTGGCTCAGCGCTTGCAACCTCAGGAACCCACATTGTAGGAAGGTAATCCATGTTATAAGCAAAGCTGTTTTCATCAAATCATGTCTTGTTCACGATCATTTTCATCATATGCACTTCCATCAATAAATTGAGTGCATTGCACGTTATGGGTGCCCAGTTAAGTGAGTATATACTGAATCATAGACATCATAAAATTTAGTATAAAATAGCCCTACATTTAGGGCTAGCAGCTAGGTAGATTCTAGGCAGCTTTAACATCTTCAGAATCAGATTATATTTACTGAGGTTACACAAGTAAGTAATTAGTTACTGGGCATAGTTTGAATGTTGAGGTATGCTAATATTGTGGGGTGACAAATGTTGATAAAGGCAACTTTGCAATATACAGGAATAAAAACAGACTTATAATGAAAGTTCAGGATACGATAGAAGTATTATTTGGAACAGAAACCACACGTTTCAGATAGTATCTGATCTGTCCTGGCATTATATAAACGGGCTGTGTTCTGCCAATGATCTAACATGGCTGCCGTAATTGATAAAATGGAATGTAGAAATACACATAAATTAGGTAAAAAAACCCAAATACTTAGGCCTAATAGGATATCAAAATAAATTCAGATCAAATTCCCGATATTTTATACTATACTTCTATAAATTACATTATAACCTAAATGGCATTGTCAAAATGCTTAAAAATCACAAAATAAGGAATGCTGAGATCTTCCCAAGAATCATTCTGAATACAACATCCGCCTTGCACATCATGGTAAACAAGTTAACTAGGCTATGTACCGTGATTGGATAAAACCAAAATCCGCTCTTGCTTAGGGATACTATATGACGTAAACTTCCATAGGATACAAATAAAAATGTGTGGGACTTGCCTGTCTTCGAATTCAGGTGGTGTGCCATGTACAAGAAACTGGCTAGCCATAGGATGGTCGGTAAGCCCTGCAGGCAACTTTTACTTTCTTGGTTTGCACGATGAAGGCACGCAGATCAACTAAGATTGACTCTCTTGACACCTGTCAACTAACTTTGGACTTGTTTCTCTAATTGATGGGGACACCTCTCTCTTTCAGAAAATGTTTAACCCTTTTCCTGTCAAGTATGCTGTATCCCACTACAATGAGCTCCCCCTCAAGTTTGCCGAATCTGGCCTTTTTGCTACATGCATGGAAATGATTTTTCCTTTCTTTATCAAGTCATTTACAGGAAAATCTTGAAAACTATTCGCTGAAGTAGGCATTTTTTGTGTGTGTGTGGGGGGGGGTGTCATCATTTCTTTCATATAGCCATATAGCATTGTGACTATAAAGCAGGATGGAGCATTTGCTCATTGAAATTACTAATCGTGTGAAGACCATCAATTATCTTTACACTGTTTACAATGCATATGTAGCTACTTTGATGAATTTGACTCTTCCTGCAGCTCAAATCTATGGCTTTAGTTTTATTTTTTTATTTGCGTCTTCCCCTTTAGTATATTTTGTGTTGGGTGTTTCTACATCAAAGTTTATTTTATGTTGGCAAAAATAAACCTGTTGGGTCACATTTATTTCTTTCGATGTGGAAAGGTCATTGGGGAACAGCGTTCATGTATATTGGTTTCAACGCATTGTTTGGCAGTTACCAGAAACGGAAGTACTTTTCTTTTACAGAGAGCCATGTTAGCCTATCTTGTGAGTGAAACGTATGGCTCACTTCCGAGATTTTTAAATGGTATTTATAGCCCTATGTCCTCTCTCAATCGAAGGCAAAATAAATCCCAGCTGGACAGAAATTTGGATGGCAAATGTAGAATTGTCACCCCCTGGCCAAGTGTGTCAACCTTAGGCCTCACCTTGGGTGAACACACATGCCTCAATGCCGATGGACGTTGAATTAAATTATATAACCAGATACGTCATTTGTCTGTCACATGAGACTAAAAAAAAAACAAAAAAACAGACAAATGTACCACCTGTCATCAGTGAGCTCATTTAGCTGACAAATTTCATTCATTACTCATCTCTGGGTTTGGTGATATGATTGCTTCTCTGTCATAATCAGTTCAGACATGTCTTCACCAATCAAGTCGTCAATTTTGGAAATGCACATTATTAAAACTATAAATCTGGTGAGTTTATACTATACTGTAGAGGTGGACAAAAGTGTATTATGTTATTTATATAGTCTTTGTGTCCTTCTGTTAGTTTATGTAGCCGTTTTGTAAAGATGATGCCATACTGAGTATTTCTGGAGGGGTTTTGTCTCAAACATGAATGAGCAGATGCAACGTATTCTCATTTGCTTGTTTTATTATTATTGTTATTATTATTATTATCTCTTTCCTACCCCCAAGAGTACACATTTTGTGCAAGTTACATACAAGTTTTGCATGAATATGTCCTCATGGGGGATATTGACGAAACAGTCGAAAAAGAATATATGCTTTGGTAAGTTACATCATGTGCAAGCTTCATTACTACTGCAACTTGATAAAATGATCTGGTACAGTGCTTTATTGTCCTGTGCTCCTATATTTTGACCCTGATTGGCATTATTTGACTTACAATTTTATATTTGATTGTCATACACGACATTACACAAGATATCCTCAAACATTCAAATTCCTCCTCAGTTTTGTATGCACACTTTGCTTTATTATACTGGTATTATTATTACTCATGTCCAAGATAGAGATTTGCCATGCTTCTTTAAGTCAGGACTGAAATTGATATCTTTACATTGGTATTGTATGGTGAATGCTGATGTTTTAGTAATTCTTGAATCTGTGTCTTTTCTCTTATTAATTTTGCTTTCATCGTTGGGTTTAAATTCATGAATATGGGCAATGTTTTTCTGAACTATTCGGTATGCATTGTATTCTCTTTCACAGACTGCTCATAATAAGAAAAAAAAGTGGTCAAATTAGCAGGTCGTCTGTCCATGGAGATGTAATAACCCTTAAGACCTGATAAATGCGGTGATAAAAGTCAGGTGGTATATCAATGGAGAGACCTCCAAAGGACGGCCTTGTTTCGCATTGTATATGTTCATCTCTCACATTGTATGTGCACAATCGGTGAGTATCATGGCCTACCAGTGATATTAGTATGTTAAGAATTTGTCAAACATGTGACAATATACTTTATGAGTCCACGTCCAGGAAGAACCATTGCATCTTTGGCTTGTGTATCTAGCCTCCATTTGTTTGTGAACGCGGTATCTTAAGACTATCCGCCACCTGAAACTCAAGTTGATGTCCCTTGTACCTGATACTACTACTTTCTCTGATTATATTTTGGCACCTTGACCTCATTCCTGGAGGTCACATGAGCCATATCCATGATATATATGCAAAGATGGACCTATAAGTCATGCCTTGCATCCACGTACATCTGCCTTTAATTTCATAGAGAACTATGAGAAAGGTTGAAGCAGTCAATTGGCATGCCCACACCCAGCTCTGTATTTTCTCTTTTTCATTTTGCAAGTGCGGAAACGATCTCGGGGAGCTTGATTTTTGCAAGTGCGGAAGAGATATCGTGGAGCTGGGTCTGCTAAGGGGGCAACAAGAAGAAGCTTTGATGGCATGTCGTCAGGGTAGCTCAACTTGAAGGCAACAAATGGAACAAATGTAATTTTCCTCCACTGAGCAGAGAGCTGTTGGTTAAAAACCGAACGGACAGATACATGATTCAGATTAATGATTATAAATGCCTTTGTGATTGTCAGTACAACCATTATGAGTATATAACTTGGAAAACAGGAAAAATGCAAGTACGCTGCCTCGCGCTAAGGCAAACATACCTGTAAAGTCCTTACTTTTTTCATGGCAATTTTATTGACTAAAGGTGCCTCTTATATAAGAGGTGGAAAACGAGCGACGGAGAGAGGGGGATATATTAAACACAAACAAAGCATAATTCATATAGGTACATATGGATGCAAAATCCTTTGGATTTTAGGTGTAACTATTGCAAAATCATTATCGGGTCCTTGTGATTTTTGTCCTTGTAAAATCCAAGGGCATATGCATTACTGGTTGGTGTATGGGGCAGTTTTTATGTCCACACAGACTTTATGTTTTACGTTATTGCAATAATATACATGCATTCATTAGAAAAGCCCTTAAGGCACAAACCTATGATTGAATAAATGGAAGATTACTTACATTCTCTGAATCCATATTTTGTATATACATCTTTACATTTGGGCTGTTATGTTGTCAGGGACAAGTAATATTATTTGCAGACAAGGTAGACAAGTGTGCAGATATAAGCACGAAATATCAAACAACTCAACATTAACTATGTTGTCCCAAATGGTGGGTGGGAAGACGTAACTAAATAGACCAGTGAAATATAACCAGTATCTTGCGTGTGTGTGTGTGTGTGTGTATGTGTGTGTTAATTATACCAAGAACTGAAAACTTCACATGACGCCATGTCAGAGATATATTAAGATATTGGGAACGTTGTTTTCAAGAATCACACAACACAAAGATGCGAAAAATAAATAAATACGATAATGTATAGTTGCGAGTGAAAATAGGCAACTGTAATAGGGCTTAGCCTCATACACATATAACGTCTGTCAGAAATATACAGTGTTGATATTCCTGCAACAAATATCTCGTTCCGAAAATTCAGAATAAGTGAGTGAACCATTAGACTAAACCCTCCCACCTTAAAAAGTGTCAAGAAATCAAATTTTGTTTCTGTAATATCAGCTCGGCACTTAACTTTAACCTTTTTGTTCTTTTTAAACACGCGAACATTCACTTAAAAGTGACTGAATCAATGCCTGCTGCAACTATTTGCCATCATCCTCTTCTGATAATTGTCTGAGTTGGCAAAATGGTGTTGAATTTATCCTATTTATAATCTTAATTACATGGGCCTACATATATGTATATATCTCTGTACATCTGAATTAACTAAACTGAAGTTTTATGCAATACATCCCTAAATGATTTTCCATTCATGTTATTTATATGCCTACGTAAGTAGGGTGCCAATACAACTTCTTGGATGGGTGTCTTCGAGTATTGATAAGTAAAACTCTGTGAGGTCTCAAACTGCAAAGGAAGTGTCCAAAATCGTTGTACTCATCAACACTTTCAGCATGTGGTCACCACTATGAAAAGTAGCATGTCTCAATGCCTGACACACTTCAAACATATCATCACTTAATTTGGCGCTCTACACTGATGTCTCTGTAAATTCTGAAGCTTAAGATGTGTTCACCCCCATGCAACACAAGTATGCCTCCCCAACCGAAACAATTCCACTAAATCATTCACTAGTGCACTCAAGACGCAAATGTTTTAGAAGATAAAAAGAGCGTAGCTAGCAGCCAAAGTGCTAGTCCTAAAAGTAAGGCTCTGTTCATGCCATATTCTTTGAGGTCCATGGTTCAATCTGGGAATCTCAATGAAAAATTTATCTCCACCAACCATTTTCTCGCAAGAGCATTTGCATATGGGAACACCGCAAAGTAGTCTAGCTTTAGTTTTTGGAAGCAAAAAGGTACAAATTTTGGGTTGAACATGGGGCTACCCAAAGCTGAAGCAAACGTCTCATTTCACATAATTAAAGTCACTCTCTGTAAAAGACGCCAAGCATTGTCGACGCCGCCGCCGATGCAGTGAAGAAGTCTGGCTGTACAAGTAGATCTAGCAAGGTGGTGAAGGAGCCAGAAGAAAAGGATAACATGTTCCAGATTTTTACACTCATATGCACAGTTGATGCATTACAGATTGTGGGTCAATATTATGCAAAATGAGATTATTCCTCGCGAAAAAAGTGGGTATTTCTAGCTCTTAGCCAATAAGCATTAACATCAGAGCCCATTCTTATGAAAGCCCCCCAGCATTGACGGCCAGCCAAACTTTTCATTTGTGGCTGCGGTTCAGTCCTTAAACTGCAAGAACTCACACTGTAGGAAGGTAATCCACCGTTTGAGCAAATCTATTTTGATTATATCATGTCTTGTTCACGTTCATTTTCATCAGGTTAAAATGCACCTCCATCAATAAATTGGGTGCATGGCACGTTATGGGTGTCCAGTTTTTGGTGAGTATATACTGAATCATGGACATCATGAAATGTAGCACAAAACTGCCCTACATTTGGGGCTAGCAGCTAGATGGAGTTTTTGAGCTTCAGAATCTGCAGATTTAGATAATATTAACCGAAATTATACAAGTAAGTAATGAGTCACTGCACATAGTTCAAATGTTGAGGTATGCCTATGTCGCGGGGTAACAAGTGTTGATAAAGGGAACTTTACAATATGCAGAAATAAAAAAAGAGTTGTGACGAAAGTTCAGGATACGATAGAAGATATCACAGAAACCACATGTCTCCAATAGTATCTGATTTGTCCCAACATGTATACAAAGAGCCTGTGTTCTGTCAATGATCCAACATGGCTGTCGTACTTGGTAAAATGGACTATGCAAAACACATAAATTAGTAAAACAACAACAAATATTTAGGCCTAAAAGTATATCGAAATAAATTAAGAAGTTCGCTTTATTTTATACTATACTACTCTATACTAAATTTAGATTAGCCCTACATGGCATTGCCAGAATGCTAAAAAATTACAAAAGAAGGAATGTTGAGATCTTCCCAATGGTCATTCCGAATACTACATCCACCCTACATCTCACGGTAAACAAGTAAACTGGGCTATGTACCATTACAAAGTACTGTAGTGCTTTCTGGTGTAATTTCTAAATATCAACGTCCTGCAGTGACTGTCTCAGTGTTTTCTAATGTGGACAAGAAGGGGTTAGTACAGTAGAAATTTAACACAAGCCAATTTGTTCTGAGTGATGGATAGATGACTGTTAGGCATATGCAGTGTTTAACTGAGGCAAGTCTACATATTGTTAAATTGTCCTTACGTAACATGCAGCGAGAGGTCCTGACGTCTATCTTAATATATCTAAGTATTTACATGGTGAAGAGTCATTATACTATTCTGTTAAACCATACATGGTAAACATATGTGTGCTTATCGAAAACCAGTAACAGGTAAAACTATATGTTCATCACTACTTAGAGGATCCATCAATACCTCTTGATGTGGACTTGAAGGAAACCTTAATTAGTTTACCAGTGATTGTGTCATTGCAAGTACAGGATAAAAGCAAAACCCAAGAGAACAGATTGATGACTCGTCTGAATTGTTTTACATGAGTTCATTAGCAATGTACTTGAACGAGTCCTTGCCACCTAAACTCCCAAGAGTTGGACCATCAATAGCAGGTCCAGCTGCTACTGCATGTTGAAAGAGTGGATGACATATGTAAAAAGAACAGTGAATCTCTGACACAGGTCAGCACGTTAGTGTACAGGCCCACAAAAAGTTTAATCCTGAAATGGATGAACTTTACATTTGGTAGCTCACAAGGTTTTATCAATGGAAAGTGTTATTTATGTGTGGGGTATTCTATGCCAAACAAGCTTAAATCTCACTGACAATGTGGCCCATGAACACTATGGAACACACCATCAATACGTGTTGAAGTGCCACCACTGTGACCTAAGTGTGGGGCTGTCTTCCCGTTGGACCAAGATAAAGGTTGTGCTGGGATTATCACTCAGCCTATGCTGGTTCATATTTATAAGACTCGTCAGGATATTGGAGAGGGAAAACCGTTCTCCATTCAAAGAACAATTGTTCTCAGACTGGACAGAAGCTACCGCATGAAGGAGCAGCAGGCCATCTGGCAGATTGTCGGGTACAGTGGTAGTTGTTTTAAGGTGGGAGGTCTTCATTATTGCTTCATCTCATAGCTGATGGACAAACCTTCATTACCTTAAGAATACTACACGACCAACTACCATGTGACGTCGGGGATTCATTGCGGTTTTCAATCATCCAGGTTAAGTCCATCTGGTGTTTTTTGGATTGTAATGGAAAAACAGTCGTTCAAGTTCAAACAGGATGATGCAAGCTTCCCCAGAGCTGCTTCATGCCTTTGCTGACTCGTACTGGTCTGAATGGACATGAAAGACTAACAATACAGATTTAGTCAAAGCCATCCAAAATATTTCAATTTTCTTAAAACAACATAAGGAAGACGTGTTCTTGATATGGCATGTAGTAGAAATGCACTCGATGGAAAAGAATTATTTCTTCGCACTTAATGGTACCCTTATTGACATTGCAAGGCAGTAGGCAAGGGTTGCCCTGGAAAGGATACACGAACTAAATGGTTATCATTAGATGTGAGAGAGTGACCAGTAAACGCCATGAAGGAATTGGGAAGAACTCATCCCCCATTGACCATTATAGCTCCTTACATTGGTAAGCTTCGGACCAAATTTTAATGAACCCGGGGTTAGGTAAAAAGAAGGGGGGTCTGCACCACAAGTTATTACCTGAGACTATGCCTTGTTGTTCAATTCAGCGAGTGTTTGCGCTTTATTAAAGGAAGGCTAGTGTTACTTTGTAGGTTTGTCATTCAAGGGTCGTCAATGGTTAATATGTATTGTATGGAAAGGGTTCCTCAATAGCAACTTTGAGAATACTTCAATGTTAATTTACTTAAATTCCAAGTGGATTGTTGTTGGAAATGGAATTTAAGGGCGATGGCACGACGACGTGGCTGGAAATGTAAACTTTAAAGTTAATAATTGTAGTTTCACGGGATTATATGTGTATTGTAACTCTTTATGTCTGAGGTGGTGATGGTTTTGAAAAAGGGCGAGTAGGGCTTCAAACTTCGCATAACAAGTACGTCACTGCTGTTATTGAGAAACTTGTTTCTCGCATCATTAGCCTAAAGCCTGTGAAGAAGTTTGAATGAATGAAACTGTGATTGTTGATTGCTGAAACTAAGCATTAGAATTGTCTTAATGTGACTGTTGAATGTGTAACTCTTGATCTTGAAAAGCGCATACAGTCACTGCTTGAGTGAAGGAGTGCAGAGGGGTTGGCAGGAATCCTTGGATCAGACTATAGGAATATTATGACTGTTCAGGCAGGCAAAACTAAGCTGACAAAAGCTGTACCTGGAAAGTAGTTTGGCAATTTATGAACATGAAGATAAATGTAATTCTGGAGTCAAATAGCTTATATATTGAATATTATAACAAAATTATTATAATTGTTTTAATTTGGGATTGGACATTTGGGTTCCAGCAAAGTAGCCAATCATGCCTGTAGGAGCCCCACCCTGCAAGTCTCCTTCCTTGCGATAATAAGAAGAGGTACTAGAATTCTACTCTTGGGTCTTTAAAAAAAAAGCTAGGGTTATAACCCAAACGAAAAGATAAGTGAGGCAATGAACCCATTAACTATGTTTTGTGTGCCTGCTGAATTTATGACCTCCTTATGGAAAGGTGTGAGTTCTGATCAAACTCTGCAAGAATTACGGCCACAAGCATGGCTGTGCAATTGTGGAAGGGTATTTAGAACTTTTTTTCTTTTCTTTTTTTTTTGTGAAGTCTCTGCAACAGGTCTCATGGAACGTGTTAAAGAATTTCCAGACAAGACCTTAGACATGTTCCCGGCTAATGACTTAGGTTAATTTTTATCCTATTATGGGTATGGGGGGAAAGCATCAAGCATTTTTCTACAGCTTACTGGCGGAAGTCACAGCATGAGGCTAGGTGCCTAATTTTGGAAAGTATCAGTATGTGCACAGTACTGTCGCTTTGGTTGATGTTGGTGGTGTTTTCCCTGCCTTGACGTTTACTAAATGATGCATGCCAATGATAATGCATGTTAAATTTCAAGGTACCCCATCGGTGGCCTAAGTGCTAGTAACCCCTGGCCCATATAAGAGTAAGATTATCTGGTCTATGCTTCTCATTGTTTAAGTTCCTGTTTCAAAGTTTGTGTATTCTATCAGTCAAAAATATACTGGCAGGCTTTACTTAGATTGTTAGATTGTCAGATGACTGAAGTGGGATTTTGTAAACCTTTCAGATAAGTCTAGATCCATTATGAGTCTTACAGGGGGCTACGATTCAGTGCACACCCACATTGTATATATTATTTTATGAGCAGGTTTGATTCAACGTGATGGATCAAAATTGAAAAAGGGTGACATATGTTAAGTACTTCAGCGACTTTTGGGATAATTTCTTCATATCAAAGCCCTGCAGTGACTTTCTCAGTGTTTTCTAATGCGGACAAGAAAGGGGTAAGTATAATTGAAATTTAACACAAGCTGATTTGTTCTCCGCTGAGAACAAATTAGCTTGTGTTAAATTGAAAGGCATATGTAGTATTTAACTGACGCAAGTCTAAATATTGTAGGTCATTAAACAGTCGTTAAGTAACACTCGGCGACAGGTCTTGTATACTATCGAAATATATTTCATAAATTACATGGTAAAGAGCCACTATACTATTCTGTTAAACCAGACATGGTAAACATATATGTGTTTATCGAAATCCAGTAACCGGTAAAAATATAAATTCATCAACAATTACAGACTTCGTTGATACTTCTCAGTGTGGACTTGATTGAAACCTATATCAGCTAAGCAGTGACTGTGTTATTGCAAGTGTTTGATCAAAGCCAGAACTAAGAGAAAAAATTGGTGACTCATATAAAATTGGTTTACATGACTTCAAAAGCAATGTTCTTGGAGAGTAAACGAGTCTTTACCACCTAATCTCCAAGAAAAGAGTTGAATCGTCAATAGCAGCTACGACTGCAACTGGATGATGAGACAGTGGATGAAATATGTAAAAGGAACTGTGAATCTCTGATGCAGGTCAGCAGGTTAACAATCTCACAAAGAGTTAAATGTTGAAGTGGACGACCTTTACACCGTGGTTGGGTAACCCCAAAATCTGCCCTTGTATAGGGCAAACTATGTGACGTAAACAAATATTCGATACAAATACAAGTGTGTGGGACTTGACTGTCTCAGGATTCAGGTTTGCGTCCTGTGTGCGAGAAACTGGCTGGCCATGAAATGGCGCAGTAAGCCTTGCTGGCAACTTTTACTTTGCTGGTTCGTCTAATGGGGGGCATGGGGATTGACTAAGATAGCTGTCAAGTAACTCAAGACTTGATTCTTTGATCGACGGAGACACCTCTCTAACTCAGATGATGTTTAACCCTTTTCCTTGCAAGTTTGCTGTATCTTGGTACATCTAGCTCCACCTTCAAATCAGCCAAATCCAGTATTTTCACTGCGTGCATGGAAATGGTTTTTCCATTCTTTATCAACTCATTTATAGGAAAACTAAGAAAACCATCTGCAGACGAAGGTATCATGCCCATTGTATGGCCATACCAACATTGTGACAAAAAATACAGGATGGAGCATTTGCTCATTGAAATTACAGATCTTGCGATCACTATCGAACAACATTATGCTGTTTACAATGCATATCAAGCTCATTTGACGAATTTGACTCTTCATGCGGCTCATATCTACATGTTTTTTCACTACGCATCTTTCCACTTTGGTGTAGTTTGTGTGGGATGTTTCTACGTCAAATTTTAATCATGGTCGGCATGAATAAACTTGTTAGGTCACATTTATTTCACTCGATTTGGAAAGTTTATCAGAGAACAGCATCCATGTATATTGGGTTCAATTAATTGCTTACAGGTATCTGAAACAGAAGTACTTTTCTGCTATCGTTAGCAGCCTGAAGCACCATATTTGGATTGATGACCCTGTACACTGACAGGGAGTCACGTTATTGATCTTGTCAGTGAAAAGTCCAACTCGTTTCTCAGATTTTTAAATGAAACTTTTAGCCCTGTGTCTTCTCTAACTCGAAGGCAAAATAAGTCCCAGCTGGTCAGAAATTTGGATGGCAAATGTAGAATTGTCACCCCCTGCCCAGGTGTGTCAACCTTAGGCTTTATCTTGGGTTAAAATTTTTATGCCTCCCTGCCGAAGGACGGTGAACTAATAATAAAACCAGCTGCGTCCTTTCTTTGTCACCACAGGCTACCCAACCAGACAACATGATCACCAGTCATGAGTGGGCAGTGACCATAATGGAAAGGTACCGTATCTTACATGATAAAACGAGCGATCAGGGATAAAAAGTTGCAAATATGAAAATTTTCCTCAATTCAGTGTGTCCATAAATAAAACAATACCACCTAAACCCTACACTTTGTGCCAGTGTTTATTACTTCATTGATAATTCTACTATACATGTCACAGCGCGTGTGAGTTACATCAATTTATGCCAGTGCATTGAGTAAAGGTCCTGGGTTGTGAACAAAGGAGTGACATGTACATGTGTCAACTGTATTAACTCTGAGAGTATGAGCGTTTGACTAAGTCAACAAACATAGTGCATCCAAAATGCGCCAAGGCACTCTGTTGAACTGAAACATATTTATGGTCTCTTCAACTGTATAACATAAAAAAAGAACTTGAATGTATTATCAGTTTGCAAAGATGTGTATTCGACAACTTTATACGAATTCAGAGCACATCAACTTTTGTCGTAATTGGCAGTGAAAGAGTTGAGACAGACTGCCTATTCTTACTATATGTTGACCGTGACTTACACATAGTGGGCCCGTAGTTAATGTATTTTTATGCGTCTTGTATATTAATAGCTTAAGGTGTAAATGTATAGCATCCAGGTAGGAAATAGATGACTCATACAATTCTCATTTTGTGCAGAATAGTTAACTGAATATGCGGCGTCACATAATCGGAACTAATATTTCATCGCAATGCAAGATTAAAGCAGAGTACGGAATGTGTTCTTTTGCCTGGCCGAGTAGCAATTTAAATTAGGGGATAGTTAGGTTCTGCATGGCTTATGAATGAGTTTGTGTACTGTGAAAAGCTGTAGAAATATCTTGTCTTATATGTCATTTTGTTCAGAATGGCATAGGTGTGTTTTAAAATGTTCATAGGATGATAACTTTGTTATAAAAAGAATTTCTGTAAATCATGAAGGTTTTACTTGAGAAGAGGTCGACACAATCACTAGATGGAATTGTAACAGAGCAGTATAATTAACGGGCCAATTCCAACAAGCACAGTTTCGTTTTGGAATACCTTGGCCCATTCCCATTATCACATGAATGCAGGCAAACTTAGTTCCACTGAAGATAGTGTCATTAAAGTTATTGTATATTTTTTTCCTAGATCTATTGAAATTTCAGCATTTTTGGCAAATAATTCACGAACGAACAAATGGCTACTAATTTTTGTACAAGCTGGAAAGCAACTGATATATATTAACTTCATGTAATTCTCCAGTTGCATATTTCCAGAACTCTTATATTCGACGCCTACTTCTCTTGTGATGCGGTGAGTGAGTTATATATATGCACAGACGTGAATATGCCTATTTAACTGCAAGGATTGAAAACTGGGGCCTCCGTGGATAGTCAGATTCTCAACACAAGGTAATGGTTTTAGACCTCTTCTTATTATACCTTACCCCAATGTTTTATGTTAAGTGTTTATAAGGCCCTACGTTCCGAAGCAATAAGTTATTATATCATAATACCCATGTCTTTTATACACGAAATAAATTAATTAATTTGTAAATTTTTCAAGCTACTATACGTGAGTGATTTGTACAATAATTGGCAGTACAAATCATTCAAATATGACCTATTTAGACTTTTAAAAGTGTACAAAAAACTTTATGGCTTCTCGCTCTCTGCAAAGGTAAGACGTATGTCTGCACACATTTTTTGTTTCACATGGGTTTAGGCTCGTCAAATACCATAACCTGGTAGACCAAAAACGGAAATCTAAATGATAAGCTTGTGTTCAACCCAGTCAGTGTAGTTTTGTGATGTAATCCTTTCTTCAGCAGATGAGTTCAAAAGGAAAAGACATTCATCTTTGGCTTTATAAGTATATGAATATATAAAATGTACGAAGATAAGTAAAGGATAAATAAACAACAAGAGGGGTGTTTAAACAGCCCATGCTCAGTTGACCTACAGGTTCATCACACTGTGGCTATGTGAAATTGGGATAGGATCAAGATTTTCCATGTACTGGGTAAGTATGACATTTCTGGAAGAACACTAACATGTGCAACATCAAGGCCCAAGTTTAAGTAGTTCTCAAGTTAAAGTGAGGAGTAAAATTCATGTATCTTGCACTGTGATCCCAGATAGGGGGTCAGCGTTGCTCATATACTGTCTAAGTGTGAACTTCATAGAAAAAAAAAAAACATATGGGACAGCAAGGTCTTAAATCAAAACATACCTAAAGTTACCAAGTAAACAGTAAACTTCATATCATTGTCCTGTGTCCTTGGGAATGAGGTCAAGATCAAAAAATCACTGGAGCATGACGGCTAGTACAAAATACGTAGACGTTAATATAAGGTACATCCCTAGCAAGTTTGACACAGATCTGGCCTAATTTAACTAGGTTATAACTATTACAATCAATTCCCATGGTATTTTTTTTCAAAAAGCGGATCATGAAAAAATCGAGAAATCACTGAACGGTGGCCATTAGAACAAACTTGGTAAAGACTAAGCTACGGTACATTGCCACCAGGTTTGAAGTAAATCTGACTAAATGTTTCATCAGAGAAGTCCAAAATGTGAATTTGCATTAGAATGCCAATTGACTTAAATAGTAATCAATAGGAAAGGAATCCAGAGCAATGCCACCTAATAAACACCTTTGTTTGACCCTCAAACAAGGAACATATACATGAAGTGTTCGCTTAACCTGAGAGACTGTCCTGGAGAAGAAGTCATAAAATTGCAAACACACAGGAATAATCATCAAAATTCAGATAAAAATTGCAACGCCACCTGGTGATTAAATTATAAACTGGAATTCCCTTGACCTGTTCCTATGTGTTATCAAAGCAATTGGGTGAGCAGTTTCGGAAAAAAATGATTTTTTTTAAGATTTGCCCAAAAAGAAAAGAAAAGTATTCATTACAAATCCAAAAGTCACTGTAGCAGTACCACTTCCACAAACATATTGGAAACAACCTTAGGTACATTGCCAGCACGTTTGAAGTCAATCTGGTTGCTGGTTTTGGAGAAGAAGACGAAAATGTGAATTGGCATTAGAATGACAATTGACGTACATAGTAATCAATAGGAAAGGTATATTTTATGGATAAGTACCTGAATTGAAAAAATCGTTAAAAATAAGGAATCCCCTGCAGTGCCACCTAGTGAACAATTTTGTCCCTTCCACAAGGTACATTTCCACCAAATTTTGACTTAATCTGAGCGACAGTTCTAAAGAAGAAGTCGAATATAACAAACATACACAAAAAACACATGAAAATTAGAAAAAATATTGCACTGCCATCTAGTGAACAAATTGAAACTAGAGTTCCTAGGAGCGTTCATGTATCATTTCAAAGCAATTGGGTGAGCGGTTTGGAAGAAGATTTTTTATAATTTGCCCCCAAACAGGAACAAAATATTAATAAAAATTCCAAAAGTCACAAGAGCGTGACCATGTGAACAAACAAACTTGATAGAGACCCACTCAGGGTACATCGTCGCCAAGTTCAAATTATATCTGGCTGACAGTTTTGGAGAATTCGAAAATGTGAATTGTGGATGGACAACAACGGATGGACGACGATGGACGGGCGGATGACAGAGCCTCTCAAAAGCTCAGTTAATTGATAAGTCAACTGAGGTAATAATGTACAATTCTCAAGGATGACTTTTTCTGTAGGCAACGGCAAATTGAAAAAAAAAGCAAAACACATGTAACACTAACATATAGTAGATGTAACAGAAAAAAGTGTCTTTAATCTACATTAATTTAGTGTATAAGACGTAAGACTGTGTAGACGTTTTTATCTCATTGTAGGCCTTTGTCTGTGTCTGTTTCACTGTCTGTTTGGCCCCTGTCTCTTGTTTCAGTGCTTGCGAGATTTGATTTTTCTGTAGGTGGATTTGTTTTTTAAATAGTTTGCCGCTCCATTGTACATACTGCAATAAGTATGATGGACATTCTGTGATATAAATGGACAAGACAAGATATGGCATTACAATAACGAAAAGGAAAGCAAAACGCTCTTATTCCACCTAATGTAGTTTATTTTATGCTGAGGGTGTATATTTTTATTAGTGTGCATGGATACAAATTTAAACTATGCAGAAGTCTTTACTCACATGGAAGCAAGAAGGATCAGCTACATAGCTATTTTACATCTTTCCTCTGTGGAACCCATATGACTAGCATATGGTACCGCATAGAACTGGTCGTTACAAAATAAAATATCTGCAGACGCAGCACTGTTCAGTTGGACAAATTTTCACGCTTGTTTATCTAAAGTGTCCTGGCACCCTTTTATATCATATTTTTATTTACGAAAATCACAGTTAGTGCACTGACCCACCCATACCATCTATTGTGTAGTTTTTAAATGTATCATAGTCAAAATGAAACGATGGCCAGCTGGCTTGCATCACAATTCTCATGGAAACATTTGGATCATAAAATGTATTTTCCTTTCAACCAGAGCACACATAGAGCTGATATATCATTAACTGCTCGGGAAAGAAATGTTGACTGTGCTTTGTGCATAGGGTGGAAAGTCTTTGTCCACTAGAAAGCCCCAACAGTGTTTAGATAAATATAGTGTTGGCATATTTCTAGAAGCTGCTTGCTTGGTGGATTCATGGCACCAGTGCTGACCGAACATGTGAAAGTATTGTTTCCCAAGCCAGATGGCTAACTGCTACTTTTGTTTCCTCACAAAAAACTAGGAAAACACATCGCCTTGATGAGGTGTTAGAAACAACCACAAAAACGTTTTGAGCTTTGAATCGCAGCAAAACCTAATTTGAATGCAAATGACTGGTTATATTGCATGAGCCAGGAAGAGCAAAATTGTTACTTCAGAGGCATATCTGATTAACCAACACTTTTTAAATGTCATCAGTTCATATTTGTATTATTAGTTTTATTCCATCGGATGGTCAGATAGCTGTATCATATATCCCCCAAAATTATACAGTAGGGATTCCTCATTGCTTATATGTAGAATACACGGTTATTTTATGGAAGAAACTAAGCGGAGAAACCTTTCAGCATCTACCCAATATTACTACTCATACTCTACCATACTGCAGATATGTTATTGTGTGCCGGCATGAGGCACAAGGAATGATGTCAACAGACCAGTTGTACATGAACATCACAGGCAGCTATGCAGAGTTGGCCTGACACGACTTGTTTTCTTTCTTCTCCGTAATACTTATTTAAATATCATTACAAGTGTTGCCACTGTCGTTTATGTGGTCAAATTTCAAAACAATTTCCTCGCTTTTCCATGCACTCGAACAGGCTGGTGTGTTTTACCAGTTTTTATGAAGATAAAACATTTGACCCGCTGACGAAAAGCCACAACAAACATTTGGTGAACAGGAAAAGATAAAACAAATGCAATTCACAAGAAACATTCTGGTTGCTTGATACACTTTTGCAGCTAAAATTCAATTATGGGATTAACCAAGGTCACCAAATACACAGTAGATGATCCATTGATCCTGTAAAATAGTTGTATTGACAACAATTTATAAAATCGAAGACAATTGAGCAGGATTACAATGGCACAAAAGGGCACGAAAGATTATTTATGACAATAACATGTTGAACATGTCCAACTCAATTGCATATTGATATCTACAACTCTTGGTGGAGAAATAAAGCAAGTGGGTTGTATAGTTGTGTTTTGAACAACCAGTGATTACATTCTGTACTGTGTGTGTTTGTTTGTGTATGTTTGGAAATGGAAAGATACTCATTTTTTCATAATACTATCGTGAGGAAAACCTAAAGTTCCCCATTAACCAGTGAGCAACACAACCAACAGCAGAAATCCTGTTTCTATGTTTATTTGCTCCGTTGAAAGTTTACATTATCAATCAGTAGTTAAGCATCTGCAACTTTGATACACAATTATCACATTCAGCAAGGTTTCTTTTTAAGTCTAGCTATGCTGCTTGTGGGTAAAACATGATTTAAATGTCAAGTCCTGTCAAGTAATGTATTGAGGCTTAGAGACCATTACTGACGCCTGAATCCCTACCCTAAAATAATCTTGCAATAACGACCAATAGGCAATAATCTTTAGATTGTTTAATCAAATTATGTAAAAAAAAATGATATTAGCTCAAAACGTGTCGTAATTTGTAAATATCTGATATAATATAATTTGTTCAAATGACTGATTTGCTGACAGCAGCCTATGTTCCATACAACAAAACAACTGTAGGATGAGTGACATCACAAAAGAGTTTTTTTGAACATTTATGGTTTCCAATTTTTGGTTAAAATACACCGGCCTTAATTTTTCAAAATCAAACAATTTATATCCCATGAAGAAGAACATTTTCAAGAACATTTATAAAAAGCAAATATGTAAGAATATATAGGCATAATTCTTTGTGAATTATAGTTTCTTGTCTACAAGTAAAGCTCTAAATGTAAAATAAGTACCCTAGCTACGTAAATGGATTCATTGCACAGCTTTGAATAAAACATAATATATCCAATGCTTTAAGAAATAATACAATCATGAAATGCGCAATTTACCATGTAAAATTTAAATTATTTTTGTGTTGTATTTACCTACATATAGAAATAATTTTCCAATTAAAGAAATATTTCTCTATTATTTGTATTATTATTGGTAGTAATAGTAGTAGTATTTGCTGCTATTGTTGATCCATTGATATTATCAATATTGTAACCTGTCCGAGGAATATAATTATCTCTGATAGCTTACGTTTTTCAGTTTGAATACAATTGCACACATTTGCACAGGCAGTTTAGTTTATATAATCACCATTGTTTTATTTTCAAAACAGGACATATTATATGCTCTTGAAGCTGTACTATTTATTTTTATTATTATTATTATTATTATTATTATTATTATTATTATTATTATTATTATTATTATTATTATTATTATTACTATTATTATTATTATTGTTATTATTATTATTATTATTATTATTTTTAGTAGTAGTAGTAGTAGTAGTAGTAGTAGTAGTAGTAGTAGTAGTAGTAGTAGTAGTAGTAGTAGTAGTAGTAGTAGTAGTAGTATTTATACTGAAGGAAGAGAAAGACAGGAAATATTATTCATTGAACAGGGGCATGATAAATACGATACTAGATATGAAAGTCGAAACTTTATCCCCAAGATATGAAATTCGGAACTTTATCCCATTTCAGGGCATTTTTGTGTGCTGTGCTGTTATGTACTATATTGTACTGTTCTGTACTGTACTGTACTACACTGCACTGCACGCAATGAAGCATGAATTGGTGTATCTTGAACCCATTGTACAAAATTACAGTGGTGCACCAAATTCTATATTAGACATCATCCTAATCATACTTCATATTAAGCCAATAGAAGCTTTCTTTTTTCAGCAGGAATTTATAATACCATCGAGCAGTAAATACCTTTATACAGTATGCCCCCCCCCCCCGTGTTTGAGTATGGATTTACATTACGAAAGAGAATTATTTCTTATGGTACTTAAACACAATGTTACGTCCATAGGAAGTTGGTTGGTGGTAGATACATGCATCATCAGTGTATCTTTTGGTGTTCCTGGATTTGATCATGTCATGTTGCCAGTGCCAAAAGTGTATATTTGTGCAATGAATACCATCAGATTTTTTCAGACCTCCACTCTTGAGCTAGACCACCCATGCATAAAATCCAGTACATCACATTTAATCTTTTTGAATGCTTGTGCATATTTATGAACATTGCACACCAAACACTGACATATATATCACGAATGTCACTTCTTTCTTCTGATATTATAAGCATCAAACACTGCAACCTTTAAATTAAATGCACTTCAGGCAGGCAAAAGCCGGTAAAATATTCATAGAACCTAACATATACCGTTATTTGCTGAGCACGTTGAGACCGTAAAAAGATATCAAGCTTAGCAACAATTAGTTATGCTAATATGGAAGTATTTTGTGGCCATGCTGGGTCATACAATCCATTAACCAAGAAGGGACCTATGCTAAGCCGGTTCAAGAATTTCACAAAAAAGTTACCACAAACCTAATAGAAGAACAACCTAAAATTAACGTTGTAGTTACGTAACATTTGTTTCGGGGAGACCTGTTACATATTACAACGTGAATGCAAGTTCACACGTTTAAAAGGGCGATGTGTTGAAGTAGAAAATGACTAATGAGCATTGCCTTTACAATGAAGACTGTTACAAAGGGTAGCCATTAACTTGGCCCAGCATTCATCCTGGTCCTATATCCAAACAAGGTGTATGCTAAACATTATAGAAAAAAATAAAATTTAATTTTCGCTTTGCAACAATTTTAAGACAGTGTTTAATAATAATATTTTTTTTTACAGATCCAGATAAGTCCATGGAACCCATTTAGCATATGTTTTGAAACCAGGAATCAATTATAAATTCTCACAGGAAAACTATATAGCTACCAATCTTACTTTCACAACAAGGGGTCATACTACTATTATTAATCCATCTTAACACTGAAAATATAAACATGAAGTGCACTTATTGGCCTTGTATAATGTATTTCAGATGTATTGACTATCCATGTGTCATAATTTTACCAATGTCTTTGGCTGTTCATGTGTACATATGACCCAGTAAGGATGACTACTCCGGCAAGATTGACACTTTGGACTCTTGGCCCCCATGGCTCACGAGTTTTTCACTGCAACTTAAAAACTAGAGTCAGAGACTCTCCTGATTCTATATATCCAATCCTATTATTACCAATGAATTTATGTGTCTGTCAAATTTTGAAAGAAGTCACGAAATAATTCTCATTCTTGATCAAAGATCTATTCTCATAACGGGGTTTATTTTTACCTTGAAAAGCTAGGATAATTTTCAAGAAGTAAACTCACAAGGTGTAATTGACTTAAGAATTACCTGGCCATCATGAAAGAAACAGTTATTTATGTAACCCAAGCCATGAAAAGATACACCAATTTATTTATTCGTTTTAATAAAACAATATAAAATTTTGATTCATATACCTCAATATAGAAACGAGTCTAAAATTTTACTGTTCATTACTTAGACATTGGTTGATTAAGCTTACAATTCAAATTTCCATGCTTTCAAAGTTTCAATTCTCAATTTTCTTAATCATTAGATATTCCTTAGAGTACTGGTTGATTTATACAGAACTAAAGGTATTTATGAAGGTATAATATATACATTTATTTTAATTTGACTTTCGCTCAAGACTGTGACTAGGTCACCCAACAGTTATGCCTTAACACGCCATATCATTCAAGAGACGGTCTTTGAACTTGAAAATTTGATGCCGTGGCATGTTTTAAGGACAGGTAAGACATCAAAAATAAATCCCATTTTAGTCAATCCTAGCTCAAAATGTATTTGCGTTAGGATAACATCATATATGTGTGTACTCGTCATTTTCCAAAGAATTTGTATGTTCTGTATTTGGGTGTCTGTGATGTTAATTGTTTGAATAAACAATTGAAAGTTTAAAGCATCTACCCCATAAATATCGATATAATTCAATAATTATTTGTGATAAAATCATAATTATGGCCCCCTGCGAAGAAGATGGGCCATATAGCGTTGCTCATGTCGGTCGGTCGGTCTGTCGGTCGGTAGACTGTGGTTTCCACACAATAACTCAAGAAGTTTTAAAGCTGGGACTTGGATACTGTACAGGTGTATTATTCTAGTCAAGGGCTAGGCAAAGTTTGAAGATGGGTGACCTTGATTTAATTTCCAAGGTCCCAGTGGTACCTGAGCTAACTTTGGCTTCTGCACAATAACTACAGAGGTTTTCAAGCTAGGACTTTTATATTGCACAGGATTATAGTCCATATTTAGGGCTAGACGAAGTTTGAAGATGGATGACCTTGATTTCATTTCAAAGGTCACAGAGTCACTTTACTGAATATGGTTTCATGCTTTCTGCATGATTACTTATACCTTGGAGCTAGAACTTTTATATTCCACAGCTTTATGGTTCTCTCTAAGAGCAATGTTCAGTTTGAAGATGGGTGACCTTGACCCAGTTTTCAGGGTCACAAAGACATTGTAGAATTCCTGTGGTTTCCGCACAATAACTCAAGAAGTTTTTAAGTTAGGACTCGGATACTGTACAGGTATATAGTTCTTGCTAAGGGCTAGAAGAAGTTTAAAGTTTGGTGACCTTGATTTAATTTCCAAGGTCACATTGATACCTGAGTTAAATTTGGTTTCTACATGATAACTGAAGAGGTTTATAAACTAGGACTTTTATATTGCACTGGATAATTTTCCGTATTCGGGGCTAGGACAAGTTTGTAGGTGAGTGACCTTGACCTAATTTCAAAGGTCACAGAGCCATTCGGTTGAATACTGTTTCTGCATGATAACTTTCATTAAAGAGGTAGCACTTTTATATTGCAAAGCTTTATGGTTGCCTATAAGTGCTAGTTTGAGTTTGTAGATGGGTGACCTTGACCCAGTTTTGAGGGTCACACACAGACAGAAGAATTCCTGTGGTTTTTGCACAATAACTCAAGAAGGACAAGTGAAAAAGAGTGACCTGGCCCTAATTTCCAAGGTCAAAAAGCCACTTTGCTGAATATGGTTTCTAAATGATGACTTATTTTTCAGCTATAACTTATGTATTGTCCAGGTTTTTAGTCGGTTTTTAAGGGCTAGGTTAAAGTTTAAAGATATGTATCATTGATGTATGATCAACCTTCACTAATTTTGTAAGGTCACGAGTGCCCATCTACCACTATCAAAAGGGCAAGGGTAACGAGGGCAGGGGGCATCTATATGTTTTACAAACATATCTTGTTACACTTGCATCTTAATCCTGACATATTGGCAAAAAAAAGCCATCCTGCAATATTTTGTTTGGTTTCGTTTTTTTGTTATCCATGGTCAAAGTTTGCCGTTGCAATTTTCCCTTTGATTTCCGGATGGTCATTTTCTTCGTTTCATAGAAAAAGAACAAAGCAAACTTTTGACAATCGCTGAATTTTTTTTTTTTTTTTCTTTTTTTTTTTCAGTTCAGACATTACAGAATCAAAAGCCATTAACCAGATTAAATTTGGCCTAGCCATTTTCTTGGAAGAACCAATCCTAGGTGGAGTTCACGTCCTATTACCATTTCTGAGAAAACAAGCTTCATAGGCCTTTGATGTTGATCATTTGCCTCTGAAAAATTACCATTTGCTCAGGTTGAGCTGATAATTGTACAAAACGTTGTAAACATCGTCCTTAACATTTGGGGAGGTTGTCAATCAATTCTTGGCTCTTCACATGAATGAAAAAGCATTTGAAGTACCGAAAACATTATTCAGCGATCTGTCAAACGGCGACAGCGACAGTCTGGTTCAAAGTGTGACGTCAGTGAGGCGTCCCTTTGGGCCCCCGTGACCTCAAGCCTGACAAAGATAGTTGTGTTGCTTTGCTTAGGTGGGGCAGCCTACGGCCGCTTGTGGTCAGTGCTATGATGGCGGGTTCAGCCTTCCACCCCCTACTTCTTCATTACGTTTTTAGGGATAGTATTTTATGGTATTTACTCGTATCTGTATACTTTATGAAGCTGGCTTGTCAGACTTGTCTGCACACTTTACTTAGTTAGCTTGTCATTATTTTGTAGTTATTTTCTCAATGAGTTTCATTTCCCTTTCCAACCTGAGTTTTGTAACGCTATTTTGTGTGTTTTCTCTCCTGTTCACCTTTATGTTTATTTCGATGTGTTCATCTGTACCTTTATTTCCTCATCCCTGGGTTACGATAAAATATTATCATGTACGTGGGTATTGTTGATTTAGGTGCCAGTTTTTTCTCCGCCTGTCTTTGGTGTGAAGGACCACTGGGGTACTCCATCACGGCACTACCTTTGAAGTTTGAAGGGACATCGTCTGACGATTCCTGCCCCTCTTGAACATTTAAAGTCTCCCTTCAAACAAGCAAGATAACTAACTATAAAGTAAACCACTAAGGCTACGATATGTTAGTATGTTTGCATCTTTTCCCTGTCCACATACATACTTTTGGCATGCCACCTTATTTCACATTGCCGCCCTGATATCACTGTCCTTTTGCCATGGGCTGTTGCTACCTTCAGTCACGTGACAGGCTGCTAAAGGGACATGGACGTTCGGATGCCCACATGCCTGTGTGGTTTTTTTCGTTTTTCTCATATTTCTGCTTTAGTTAAAAGCTTGAAATTTTGAGAACTAATGGAAAGTACATTCATCTTGTAAAAAGGGTAAAAATGTCAAAATCGGCCGTGCAAAGGTTTTTGGTGTCTTACCTGTCCTTAAGAAAAAGCGAGTGTTTGCATTCTCATAAAAACCTGAGAGACCTTCGACAAGATCCAAAATGTATTACACTCACCTCTTCTTAACAGCCTTCTGCAGTCTTGCAGAATTCATGAAGTCAATGAGGAACAGATCCCATTCTTCCAAGCTGGCCACCTCAACCGCTCAACAGAAAAAGAGTCAGAGTCAGAATTCTTTTATTTGACGGAGATTACAAGTAATAAATATTACAAACAGTATGCAATAATTGATAGATATACTTCCCATGCTGTTGTTTGCAGAAATGTGAACAGAACTGTCAGGATCACTCCAGTTACGGACGGCTTTTCCGCTAACACTTGGGACACCTTGGTTCAAGAGAGAGGCAATTACAAAATATTTATACTGCCAATGAAGTCTTCGATTTTATGTACTAAATATATGAAGAGAGATGACCAAAAGATATACACATGACATTGAATCGGTAGACATATAATTAAGCATAAACAGAAACAAGTTATTTTACTGTTACATACATAACAATTTGGCTACTATACACATCTTGGTATTGACTTAGTAAATGAGATTAAGGATAATTTCATAAGTTATAATATAAGTGTGTATACAATTTTTCGGTGATGCAAGAGGGGAGGTCTCTAATTAGGGAAGGAATATAGTTTCGAATGCAGTGTTCTGAAGTAACTTTGTCAGGCTTTGCAAAATGGATATTTTTCTATTACTAGCTTCATAGGAGTGGGTATGTTGTCGAGGAGTAGCAAATATATCATTGAAATATGAAGGCAATTGATATTGAATATATCGAAAATAAAACTTGATCGCCTTTACTTTCAAAATGTTTTTACCTTCAAAATATTAAGCTTTTTGAAAAGTGGATCTGTATGAGCATTGAATTTTTAGAACAAATAAGACGTATAGCTTTTTTCTGTAGGGTGTATATACGATCACATGACAAGCCCCAAGCAAGAATTGAATAATTAAGATGTGACAGAAAAAAAATAGTTAAATTGTAAATTAATAATACCGTGGTTGTAGGAATATATTTATAATATGTTTTGAAACTACCAACTACTTTCGAAAGTTTATTGCCGATTTGGTTATTGTGGGCTCTCCAATTTAAATTTGCTTGGATTACTAATCCTAGAAAATCAAATTCCTGAATTGTAGAAATAGAAATGTTGTTTATTTTTAAGTCCAAATTATAATTAATTTTTTTTTGGCAGAAATGAAATGACAAGTATTTTGTCTTCAGTACATTCAATGATGACTTATTTGCAGCTAGGCAGTTATAAATCTTGTTCAATTCTTTATTTATATTAGCTGACACATACTGTTTATTATTTTGAGTGCCAGAGGTGAATGAAAAGGATCTTGAAGGACTGACCAAAGTGGTATCATCTGCATAAAGAATTAATTTAGATTTCGTGGATGCTGTATGAATACCATTTGTATAGAAAGTAAAAAGGAGCAGACCAAGAATGAATCCTTGTGGCACACCGGTTTTGAGGTATAATAATTTAGAACTCACTCCATCCAATGAAGCATACTGAAATCTGTTTTATAGGTAATTTTGAAACCAACGTAAAGTGGTGCCAGTAATACCATAATAATTCAGTTTCTTAGAAAAATATAAAATTGTGTCCCTCTTCAAAACGGAGTTTTCCTATCTCTTAGGAGCAATCGACCCATGTTCAACTGCTGCTCACATGGAACCCTTCTCCACTTCGGTCTTCAAAGTTCTCGTTTGAATATTTGCCACCACCACCAAGATGTGCACCCGTAGTGGCTCCACCCGGGCCCAAGCCCTACTTTTCTGTGCTCACCACAGTGGCCCTGCTACTCTCGGCGCATGGCACCAGGGGTGCACGCGTTGCTGTGACGGCCCGGTATAGGCCCAATGCTCCAGCATCACCCATTTTCAAAAGTGGCGCACTTGGCCGGTTTACCGTATGATAACCCCTTAAACCATAGGGGACATGCATATTAAATTCCCGCTACAATTGCATACCTGGTTTTCTTTGTGACGATAGTCTCGCCTGTCGAGATAAAGGTTGCTGCCTGTGCAGGGAAGCTGGATAATACTATCATTTAATACTTAGCATCTGGCAGACGGAAATTTATTATTGTGACCAATTGAGTAAGCACTAAATGAATATGACCTTGGCATTTGTAAACCTAAATTTCTCTGAAGGACACTTATTTTGCTAGAAAGGGATATCTTACGCTGTTCATGACATCAGTATGCCCGTGTGTCCTCCATGATTGACTGGCGTGAGCTTCGTGCTTTGTGGCAGAAAATTGATATGCATGTCACGTATTGTCGAGTGCCTGTGACACCTTGTACATGTTGTAGTCACATAGGTATGATTTCCACATTTTACCAGTAGGTGCTTCTGCAAATTTAATAAACTCACAGCAGTATTTTATTTCATACAGAGAAAGACACCCGTAAATTTCTTTTAAGATCACTACAATCTTCAAGGTAAAAGATTTGCCGCCAATGTGTACCAAAAACTCGAGGGTTATTAATTTCCCCTGCGCTTCGATTATTTCTTTGTTTGTAATTGTTTTGTTTTTTGTGTTTTTTCTTATTGATAGGGGGTGTACTGTCACACTAAACGGACATAAATATTCTGGAAAACCAAGAACACATCCTGCACAGAACTAAACCCAGCTATGTGTCATTGGCCAGATATTATCACATTGTTTCTTCTACTTTTACTACTGATTAACGTCATTGCAGGTATGAAAACCACCTTGCATGTTGTCAAGGGATTCACTTGATTTAGGCATTTAAGTTGCCTACATGTTGCAGGAGATTCAGTGGCCTTTGTTTGTCCCAGCAGTTTCAGGATAAATAAAGGCCTACACAGCTTCCCTGGAACAACTGTGACAACTCAGCTGCTTGTAAATCATGTTCTACACCTGATGTAACCCTGAATTGAGCAACACAACCAGAATGATCTGTTCTCTAGGATATGTATATATGGGGCATGAGAGACATTTAAGTTTTCACAGGGATTTCATTTACAAATTTCCTAAAGGATGCCCCCATGAGCTTGGTCAAACGCAACAATTTACATCACAATTGTATTATGCATTGTGAGGACCCATACATATGTATCCTAGCGTCACAGTAAAGGTAAATAAAAATAAAACTTGAACACCTATACTGCATTGCCTTGTGGATACATTGTAACACAAAATACTAGCATGACCTGTGAATGTCTGATCTGTAGTGAGATTTGCTTTTAATATTTGCACGGGATTGTACATATGGGAAATTAAACATAAATACCATGCCTCATAATATGTCCCTATTCATGCACTACATATTTCATGGTCACATTGTGCTCTTACAAAATACTAGAATAATATATTTATGTGTTGTGTGCTGTTTACATGTAGTACATGTTTATCCAGCTTTGCCTCTTAATACATGAAAACGTGTTAGCATATTTCTATTTTATGTCTATGAAGAAATTGTTTCAGCAGACATGCATCTGCCTTGCTTTAATGGGTACAAAGGTACATGTTCATCTGCATCAGAGGTTTATGTATGGGAAACCTGTTCGCATGTTTTTAAAAGTATGTATTGTGTCTTTGGAAGATCTTTTGCTCAATTTGCGCATGAAAAACGCCACAATTTATAGTTTATCTGTTACAAGGCGTTCATATATAGATATAATGAAATACCTATCCTATATTCATGTGCAACACACATCTAAGCATATTCACATTATAATTTTGTTTGCACGAATTTGCTTCAGTTTGCATATTTCAGCTTTGTATACACTGAGCTGCATCATAGCAAAGCGTACTTTGTGTGTTTTGTGGGCACTGGCGAATTCGTGACTGCTTATTTGAATAGAATTCTTAAACACAAACCACGTTGTTTTATAGACATCAAAATTATGTACACCTAAAGCTACACCATGTTTAAAGTAGTGGTGGTCGTTTTTCATTTGATCATTTACAAGCTAAAAATGTTAATATATCACGTAGTTTGATGTGAACACCATGTATATTCCATCTGCCGTAATTATATCAAACTTTTCTCAGACTACAGGGTTTGCAAACACCTCTTGGTATACTTACTTCTTACCTTGGGCCTATGAATTTGATATGTGATCTCGTAGGGTGCGTCAGATAATACTTGCAATCCATTTAACTGTTGCGTTCATTGCAATTTGTGTCAGAAGATGAACCTGTTTAATCAATGGCAAGAACATATTGTGCAGATATAAATGCAAAGTATACAGCTTTGGCAGTTTAAATATTTGGCCAATGCTGTTATGAACGCCGATAAGAGCTTGATTATAACTTGCCGCCTTCGAGAAATATATCTGATATCTGTGACCTACTTAAATATTTAACACTGATATCGTACAGATCAAATTGATTGAAATCACAATATAATTTCTTATTATGCATACCCTATTATCATGATCACGCCATACTGGTATACGACATATCCGTATGTGCATGCGTGTCGATGTTCAAGTTTGTTTTGTGTTTCTATTAGGAGTGTAATTGAGATCGTCAAATGATAAATGTATGAACTGAATACAGGGTACAGGATTGGCAAAAAGGTTGATATCAAATCATCATGAGCAGCAAAGGGTATAAATAACACAAAATCAGAAAATAAGAACTTACATTCACATGTTTTAAACTTTCAGACAGCCCCATATAAAACAAGTATATACATAAATTGGTTAAATAGCTGTTAATATTGGCGAAATACATCATATTTGATACACCTGCTAGGTCAACACGAACTACCTATAAACATCTGTAGGCACAGGCCATGGTCATTTAGCTCTTTATACCAATGCAATACATGAATGGTGCGCAAGCTATTTTAATATGAAATACTAAAATGACCATACGGTATATTCATTCGATAGATTGACATCTGTACCAATGAAATATACAGGCTACGTTCATATGAAGCACTTATAAACACTACAAGGCGCATGTGTAGTAACATGTGTATCTGCACCAATGTGCATCTTTCTTTGAATCATGGGAGATTGCCAACTTTCACTAGCTTCAGTGTAATAAAAATAATTGCAGATTTTTCGATATCTTACGAGACTTCCAGCCTTTGCTGGTGGTTTTTAAAAAGCATTTGGTGCTATGGAAAACCCTCTGGCTTATGAAACATTACATTTTAGAAATTTATGGTTCGTGAGGTTTAAGCGGCAATACGTGCTGGAATGTGATAGCATAGTTTCCATATAACGATGCTCCATACCTTGGCCAACAGGACTACAAAATTAAATTTAACCATCAAACCAAGATGCTGATGATGACGATCAAGTCTGCAGGTCACATAGTATAAATAACATGCAGAATAGCGACCTGTCGGTATTGATTATTAGTCCGTCGTAACATAAAGAACACATCACCAGCCACCGAGCAATCCAGCATTTCCAAGTATGACATGAATGCACTGTACAGTGATTATCATTGTAAATCAAAATCTGAAGCTGAGTGAGTTGAGCTTTGTAAATCATGAGGAACCGTTTCGAAATTAAGAGCAAAAATAAAGATTTGTAAAAGAATTGAATGCACTCAGCGGTGCAATAGAAGAGGCAAAGGTGTATCGTATTGAGTTTGGTTGATATCACAGTGAACAGTAAAGAAGCCTTTGAGGTGATTCCATTGAAGAGATTAACACATGTAAGTTACCTGTTCGACGGGAATGAACGCAAACTGGCTTGGAAGTAGTCAACCAAAAATACAGAGAAATACAAACAGCATTGGAGAAAAATGATATGCTCATTGTCTCTGTATCATTCGTGCATTGAACCTGCAAGCTTACTTTGAGATTTTAACATAAATGTAGTGACCAAATACCACATCAGGGAGGCGGCCAAGTTCAAACCTCAAACAGAAATCTGCTGACTTCGCATGAGGCAACTGAAGTCCACTTTAAAGAATATCTGATACACCTGAACAAAAAACGTATTGGTCAATTGTCCTTAACATAAGGTCAGCACAGTGCAAAAATCGCCACGATATCCTTCCCAAAAAGGCATAAAGAGAAAAACAAAAAACCGTAATGGTCGACAACGTCAGTGTCCAAAGAAAAGGTTGACCTAGGAATTGGACCACAATAAATGGCGGCATAACGTGGGAGATGGCCAAACAGATGATTACTAATATAATGACAAAAACTTCACATGGGAATGACTACTCATTCAGTGTCACCAGCACTGTAGGATTTTAGGAAAAACCCGAAAGACCATTAGAACCAGAAACTTTCAATTAAATATTAAAAAAAAAAAAAACACCAGAGACCAATTGGTATTCAAGCAAGCAAAGTGACTACCAAGAGCTCCGACACAGCGATTATGACAACCAATGCTGTAGACGTTAATTCCCATCAGACAGAGAGCAAACACTTTACACATAACTATTAAGCATCTAAGCATAGAAAAGTTCAAAACCTGCCAAGGAAAATGTGCATATAATTGCCAGAAGTTAAGACTGAGCAAATTCAAATTTCCATAGCAATCTGGACTCTACAAGAAATAACTTGTGGCTAATTTTGTCATAAATTAGATCATTGTTGGATAACAAATGAACCAACTAATTGATATTATTGGACTTGTAGACACAAATGTTTATCTAGCTTTTGTTTATCTTCATAAAGAATACCCCATGCAGCTATGGGAGACACAATCATGCGAAAAATGAAAGTGTCTGCGTACATTTTTGCCACAGGGAAAGTTCTGGTGACTGGTGACTTCAAAGGTATCATAAAAGAGTGCATCCTAGCGGCAAATTCAGGAACTACATTTCTCTGCAAAGATGATAGCGTTAAGCTCTAGCTGTGCAAATAGAATGTCAAGATACACGTACATTCTGTTGGACATGCGAAATTTATATTTATGTCACGAAAATACGTGTTTTGCTGGCAGTCATAATATATTTTAAAACTATCTGGGAACCTTTAACGTTCGGTAAATATGCAAGATTTAAAGTATATCATTACGAATTTAGAAGCAACGGATTTTCCACTCTTACAAATAATTAAAAATCTAAGAAAATATATTCAGCCATCTGTCTAAAACATATAATGCAAGAATGAAAATTTATATTGAAAATTGAATAAAAAATATGTCCAGGCGATGTAACCTTTAATCAATAGTTATAGTGATAGTATGAGTATATGACAAAGAAAATCACATAATACAGAATCAACGAAATACCTGGTAAATCAGATATTTTTAGAAGAATATTTAACTTTGAACACAAATCAAATTAAACCACAGTTATTTGTGTCAATGTGATGTACTTGGTTTGTATTTGTACTCAAAAGTAGGTTGATAGCCAATCATCAATAAACATACGTACTTTGCTTAAATTATGTTTAGGGCCATGTAGCCACCACACTTAAAATTATATGGTAATTTCTCACATTCGCTTTTGGCAGAAAAAAAATGTAACAAAGTGTTGAAAGTTTGCCATGAATTCATTTTGTTCCTTTCCAACGTATTTAGTCTTGAATAATTGTTGCTTAGTTTTGAAAAAATAACGGTATAGTGTTTTGCTTTGCTTCTATTGTATATGTGTCTAGGCACTGGAAATCTTTTCCTTCCTCCAGGTTTATGGATCAAAGAAACTCTTGCAGAGCAGGTCCGTCCCACAATGACAGAGAGATTACCCTTTGCAACAACTGGCAAAAGTGTATTGCATTATATTGACCAAACAGTCAGTGGAGTGTACAGAAAACCCTAATCTTCAAGTACCGAAACACATTGGATAGAATAAAAGCTTGTGCCGCTCACCATTTTCTGGCGTTGAAACGCCATATTGATCTAGGTGTCGAACTACAAGGTTGTAGTCTATCTCCATGCTTCATTAATATAATAATGGATTTGATACTTTGTGATGGCAAGACATGTTTTTCAAACTCCAAAAAAGTGGCGTTTTAACACAGCAAAGTACATGTAAAATGCAATAGACAATAATATTGACCTACTCATCTCAGTGAAATAGGGTCCTAAGGGCCTTGTGCAAGTGGGGTATAAAGTAATCGAAATTGTTTCGTGTACACAGATGACACATTATCACTGTCAAAACTGGATATTATCTCCACAATTACATGAACAACTTTAGTACACCGAAATTATTGCACCAACTGGAAATTTGAAATTAACATGAATGTTGCAAAACTCATTACTCCAGTAGAATAGGGAGAGCCATAAGGGACCATTGTGGTCATGGAAAGCATTTAATTCAGGGTGTAATTAATACCTGAAAACAAAAGTAGATAATGACAGCTTGGAACACAAAGTGTCATCAGCCTATTCATTTCTTTCATCAAAGCAATAGGCTGTTTTCATATCTAAATGCGGTCCTTGCAATAGGATATATTCATATCTAAATGCAGTCGTACTCTAACACATGTTGAGCAAAACGGGGAGCCACCTGCATCAGGGAAGATCCATGTAAAAAGCATGGTCAAAAGTACTTTTTCAAAAAAATAAACAACACGAACACAGAATAATCATGCGAAAATGTATTAACAGATATTTGAAACATAAAGGATGCTTAAATTGATTAAAAATGGGCTCTCTTTTTGTTGAAAAGGTGGTATTGATGGATTTTTATGTAGTATACAATACAAATCTGCCCTGATCAAGGTCGAAGCATCGGTCTGTTGCCCCGGCAACACAGGAAGTGATCAGGATCGCAGTTAAATATGAATGTCTCCTCTTACATTAAAATTATACTCTCCCAATCAGATATCAAATATATTTTGTAATTTCAGGTTTGTGAAGGCATTTATATGATGCGTAATAAAGGAAGAATGGGAGCAGGATAAAAACTGAAAATTAACCGAAACGAACTTAAGGGGGGGAGGGTAATACATTTTTATAATATTCCTCTTGAATGGAATATAGAGTTTTCTTATATAGATTAAATCCCGCCGGGACCTTTGGACAGTTTTGTGTGCATAAAGCAAGCATATGGTGCCAAAAAATGGAAACTTTTGACACATTTCATGTCTGGATCTAGGTAATGTTCCCAGCGTTTTTTGCTAGAATAAATTAATATATTTGAATATTTTCATATTAAAACAAATACAGAGAGGCTTTTTTATCATTTGTTTATTTCACTTAATGCATCCAGCATACTAGAGGCCAGTTTTTTTTCTCTTGGTCATATTTTGTAAGATCTTTGGGTTATAGCTCCATTTGTGAAAAATTATCCAAACTTAATTACCATTTTTGGCATCTGTGGCAATAGAATAGTCCTGTTACCAAAATACACAACCACAGTCACCATTTGTTGGTGTAAATCAGATTAATCTTCCATTAAAGAGGTTGTGCCTTCTTTTATTCTGGGGAGGGGTATCTGCTTAAATGATACATTTTTTGAGGTGTTTGCCGCTCTACTACAAGATTTACCTGGACTGTAGACCATTTTAAGCATGTCGGGAAATTTGTTGCCACACACACCATTGTATCCGTCTTCAATGAAACACTTGTGGGATGTACGTTATGGCTGAGTTACAGACTCTCAAATGGCAATAATGGCCACCACTACACTTGAATAAATAACACTGGGCCTAAGCAACCATTACAAACTCACATTGCCAAATTCTGTTCTACTCTTCTAGGAGGGTATGGGTCAGTTTACACAAGGCTTCAGTGTAAAATCGCTATTGCTGCACAAACCAGTGCAACATAGCAAAGGTCCCTTTCGGCGAGATAACCACATAAGTCAAATATATAACCTGACTGAACCAATGCGATAAAAAAACAGCCAAAGGTGTCCACATGTCAAGCAAATTGGACAGAAGTAAATATAATAGGGGTTATTGTAGCTGTGAGTCTGTATGTATACAGTAGAACTTGTCTATTGTGGACACCTCTGGGGCTGGCAGAAACTGTCCTCAGTTGGCAGGTGTCCCCGACAGACAGGTGTGTTTAAGAAAATTGACCTTTTGGTCCTGGACATAACAGTCCAGATTAAACAGGTGTTTGCATTTAATAGAAGTGTCCACAGAGACAGGTTTTAATATATATATATATATATATATATATATATATATATATGTGTGTGTGTGTGTGTGTCTGTGTGTGTGTCTGTGTGTGTTCCACTTGCATATATGTTTACATACAGAGCTACAGTATATACGCAATATTAATATATCTATATTATATATATGTATCACATATGTATATAGAAAATTTATATGCACCAGGTGTTACTTGCACTTACATTAGTGATTGAAATTTTTACCTATAAGTGAATTTACATTTCAAACTAAATAAATACAGATTTAAACAGAGAAAAAACAGGAAAAAAGACTAATTAGCATGTCAATGTAACTTCCAGATCCCCTGTTCTTCTGCAAGGAGACGCAACAGGGAGCAGAATACAAGGGGAATATCTCACAATCACGTTCCGGTAGAAAATGTCAACGATGGGATATGACCTTTCCGCATGACCATGGAATAACTGACTCAAGACTGTTCCCAGAGGATGACTTGAACAGTGCTAAAAATTATTGCAGAAACCCATATCGAGAAGCTGAAGGACCCTGGTGTTACACTACAGACCCTGGAATGCGTTGGGAATACTGTGCTGTTCCACTCTGTCGTATGTTACCTTATCGTTCATTTCAGGAAGATATTGAAATGTCTTTAAATATCGCAGTGTTACTGTATGTTCTTATTAAGACATGGTCCCTTCTATCGTTTAGTGTAACGGAAATTTCCTTTGATCTACTTAATTTCAAATATTGGAAATACTACTCGCTTGGCTTGCATCATCTATAATCCTGTACTTGTGCATGAAAGCAACCATATGCTGTAGTGTCCATGCAGGACATTTGAACGATATTTGAAGCTTTTAAACCAATGACGAAGTAATGTGGCTATTGTAATGCAATTTAACTACTCTTCTTGCAATTTTTGACTCCTGTTTTGCGTTATGAGGCCTGGTGTCACTTGATTCTGGCTGATGTTTGACATTTGAACCAGAGTACTTTCAAATTCTGATGCTGTATTGCATTTTCGCCCCTAATCTTGCACATTTAAACACCTTTCGTTTGGAAATACTCTTAGTTTATCTCCTTTAAAACAACATCATACCTTTAGCTATATGTCTAAATCACATTGAATTCTATAATCAAGTTGTTTGGATTCTTGTTGATGGTAATTTTAGGCCTAGGGGGATTTTTTGATGGATTGATGTTGGTATTAGTGTCATTATGTGGACTTCTATGGATGATGATCATTGTTGAGATGGTGGTTGCAACTATTACTTTTTGAATGCTAAATTTTATTGATATTTTCAACAAATTTGGAACATGTGCAAATTACCTGCTGTGATGCAGATTTTGGTCCATTTTAATGAAATGTACGGTCCTATGTGCACATGAATGATGCACCTGTTCCAGCCAATTTACTGCGATAGGCCTATACATTTTAACCAACGTTTTTGCATTCTTGTCATAGTAAAACTAGATATGGCCTTTTTACCCTATGGACAGTTGAACGTATGTTTTGGACTCTTGTGGGTACAGACCAACTATAAATTTATGTGATTCAGCTACACATAGCAAGGAGCAATGCCTTTTGTCGGAATACCCCTAAATTTCTTTCATTAGGACCACGGTTTCGATATAGTAATGACACTGTCTATGGTCAATTCATAAATTCATGTAATTGAATCTACAGCATATCATGTCTTTTTGAACACACGCATGTACACACACACACACACACACGTATACGTATATATATATATGTATATATATATATATATACATATATACATGCATACATATATATGTATGCATGTATATATATACACACACAAACATATATATATATATATATATATATATATATATATATATATATATATATATATATATATATATATATATATATATATATATATATTATAGCTTCCATTTATTCCAATATTCTGTGTACAACACCCATATATTATATGGATTGTACAACAAATAGGTTTATTTGTTATGTTCTTCTATGCTAGATAATGAGCAGAAACCTGAGCTGTATGGGGATTGTTACAAATCAGACAATGCACAAGGTCCGCACCATATCTCTTGCCTAGAAATTTGGTGGGCAGAGGCAGGCTGTTCGTCAGCAGGGTTATCAAGTCCAAGAATTGCTAGCACATACTGGAACACTGTGACTGCTGGAACTGTGAAAAAAGATATGAAGATTTACAGAGCCTATGCAGACCAAAATAATTACATCTACAAGTTGAGGTGCTTGGGGCGCAACTCATATGGTAAAATAATGTTCCAATTATCCAGTATCCATCGAATTAAGCCATAAAGAATCAGTAAATCATCAGTTAGCAAGACAAAATAATAAATGAAAGAATAAATATATAAATGGCCGTCTGGACAGACAGACAGACGGATAGATAGATAGATAGATAGATAGATAGATAGATAGATAGATAGATAGATAGATAGATAGATAGATAGATAGATAGATAGATAGATAGATTCTAATTGTAATTGTGTATTATAACCATAGAGTCACTATAGTTGCCATTAGCTTTGTCAGAAATAACCATTCCTTTATCTTCAAATGACAACCATAGCAATTCGAATGGACAAGGCATACTTGATTCTTACTGCTGTCTTGGCATCGATTTCGTATCCGTGTGCTGATGCAGAAAAAGTGTGACCTAAGTAAAAGTTTCAATTGTTCCAGTATGTTCACTGCATTTTATGTGGGTTGAAAATTTGTCGTTCTTTACCAATTAATTATGATATGAGGCACCTTTCGTATTACCAGGCATATGAATCTGAAACATTATAAACAGGAAAACAGCTCGAGGGCTTCTGTGTGGTAGAATCTGAATGGCACATGAAAGAAATAAAAAATGTTTTCATTCACTGATTCATACATTTGGTGCACTCAAAGCGCAAAGCATCTCCTAAACTGATAGGGGTGATCTGGGTTGGTTTAATTTCTTCACACACAGCCTTTTGTTCATATGATACGTGTTTGTGATACCCAGGAACCCATGTCATTTGAGGTCAAGTGGGACAGCAAAGCCCATTACATGACAGTGAACCTGAAAGTTCCACACTGCATATGAGGAGGATTTTTGTAATGATCATCTTCTAATCTACCTGATACACATATTATTATCTTTCAAATACACCCAGGTGTGATAAAATGAAAGTTTAATGCTTATTTGGCAACATATAGAGAAGTTAAAATTATATCTGCTAATTCCCTATATTATTCTATGGAGAAAAAGTGAAGGTCATGGAAACTGACTACAATATGATGGCCGTCAATCATGAACAGGATGGGCAGCACAACCTTTAGGCAAATTTAGAGCTAACCCATAGATAGACTATTTGCAGCCATGTCCTAAATTAACCACCATTAGTGTGAAAAACATTTAATACTAGAGATATTTTCAACTTACTTGCATTGACAAGCATCATATTGAATGGAAGTGTCGTTTCCGCGTGATGGGTCACATATGTGGCCTTTGTTGCTTCAGTTCAATGATCCTTTATTCAAGCCTCAGTCACATTAGTAGATGGAGTGGCTAGTTTCATGGGTCATGCATGTTGCAAAAGAATGCTCTCTCTATAGCTATGTGTAGCAATACCTTAACTGTTAACATCATCTATCAGGCCTTTCTAATTTGGCATTAGTCGCGTGTCATATTTAATGTAGCAAGTAACCAAGTCCATCCTGGAAATAATACAATTGTAAGAAACCATCTTGTAAGATGTGACAATTATCAATTTAATATATTTTGCAGCAGAATGTGATGAACGTGAAAAACTTCAATTTAGGAACATCCGTGGCCCGTACCACATCAGTTGTCTCGACCGTTGGTGGAAAGATGCAGGTTGCCATGAAGCTGGTCTAGCGTCCCCTCTAAACAACCCACATGGTGTAGTCATTTGGAATCAGCTGCCTATGGAAGCTGTGAAACGAAATATGACAAATTTGAGAAATCTGGCCGATCAGATTGGTGGAAATGAAGGCTCTATGTTCAAGCTATTTTGTTTTGGTAAAAATGAAACAAGTGAGTTGACATTCCTAAGAGAATGGAGCCCTTTCCTGGTTGAATCAAAATTGCGATCGGCCAATAGCTGCTGCTGTCCTCATTTTTATGATGTAAGGTCGCGTGGACAATGTCTAGTGTTCCGAGGAGTCCTGTTTTCAGCCAGTCTTTCTGCATTCAATTATATTTTCTGATCCATAGAACCATGTATATTGTCGTTTGCATGGGCCTGTAAATTCAATCTTAATAAAAAAGTAAGGAATGTTTTGTAAGATAAGTCGGCCTTAGGATAAACGTCTAATATGCACATTTTTACAATTTGTCTTTTAACAGTCCCTTATAATCTTAGAAAGCTATATTATAAAACTTCATGGTAACATCAAAGGTTGAAATGTTCACTTTTACTACAGTGTAAAATGAAACGTAATTCAGGGTAGCATGCGACTTTCATAAAGACATTCTTTTCTTCTTCTGTATACGCCACAAATCCCCACAATTAAGCAATTTATCGCAAAAACGCAGAAATCCAAAGCTAAGTGACAATTTCAGTTTCACAAAATTTTTACTTTGTGAAAATCGATACATTATTTTGTTAGAAAAAAATGTTCATCAACGTTTGTTGATTCCAGTGCAAAAATAGCTTTGCACTTTACACCTTAGTTTTTTTCTTATAGACAAAGCTGTTGGGTGTGTAATCATTGGTATTTCGGGGTAGATACTTGTGGTATCTGTAGGATGAGATGTCTTTGCATTATATTTATGACATTCAAAAACTGGTAAGCGACCATACGTTTAGGTTATACACGCATAAGAGAACTCAGAGTCCTGTATTTCATACCCTCTAAAAGATTTGGAATATCAAAATTGCAACAAATTAATTGCAGGCAGTCTTTAAGTGACAGTCTGTGCAGTATTATATTTATCGTTAAATGCACTGAATATTCTTTGTCCAGACAGGGAGACGTCCTTTTCATTCAAAGGTAGCAAATACATTGTGGTTAATGTAGGACCATCTGGTATTACGTGGAACGCAGCTGAGAAGGATTGTCAGAAGAGAAAGGGACATTTAGTTTGTTTTGAAAGTAAAGAAGAATATAATTTTATATACAATAAAACTGGAACCCTGACATTAATAGGTGAGTCATAACTGTCATTGTGCACCGAGAAGGTCTATTTATTACTGTTTAATGCGAAAAATTCGACCATAAAAAACAAAACAAAAAAATGTATTATAACCGTGTCACGTTCTTGCATTTACAGAGACTGGCGACGTTTTATTGCAGAGACAAGCATGTTACATACTTGTATTCGCCTGTACAGGGAAAGCAACCAAGGAAATAGTATAGTCCTTTTATCAATATTGCGAAGATTATACAATTATTGTTTCACTTGACTCTTAGATTTGACGTGTAAATTCAGCGTCATTCAAATACAAAAATGAGCAATTTTGATATAAATTATTGGATAGTCACACCGCAGAGGCATTGATGTTTACATTCTAAGCCCATAAATACAGACAGAATCATACAAAAGACTGAACGTACTCATCAAAGATAAACGGGTATCAAGTATAAATGGGTGTATATTTTCCTTTTCAAAAACACAAGCCGCCACTTTGCGTTAATACTCCCAGTAATAGTGTTTCTTATCTTTGCTCAGTCTCATCCAGAAAAAAATGGGAGCACAAAGAAATATACTCAATAAAAGTTCAATTTAAATATGTTAAAATGACAAGATATTTTGGAATAACCTACAAAGATACAGGACGCGAAAGTATTATGACTTATAGAAATGTAATCCTTCATAATATTTCCTCTATCTATATAATTTAGCAGGGTTCCTAAAAACCTTTTAAAAATGGAGTAATTAAGTCAATTTCAACTTTGCTATTTCCATTCATGACAAGATTGTAAAAGTCATGACAAGCTTGTCAGACGTAAGTCGTCAACCATTTGGGTTGGTTATACTGCAGAATGGATGTATGAAATGTAGTTGCTTTTTGATCGATCATGCGATCAGCATCACTGACATCTGCTTCTGCCAAGAAATAACATCTTTCTCAGAAATCATATTCATGCATTTCCATAGTTCAAAGCATTCTACATAATGTTGAAAACACGTGAGTGAACTTTCTCTGGTTTATTTGTATTTTCCTTTGGTCAAGTAATTTTAACAGAACTACCCCCCCCCCCCCCAAGGCAACGATTTGGAGAAAAATATTGCCTTGCAATCGATGTTCTGAATCCTATTTAATATTGACAACAGTATTCATCGGGTCTTGTTCTATCATTACCCGCGCAGGGGTATCTAAAAATGTAAGGCTCTGCTTTAAATGTATTCACTGTGCAATTTGAGGATCTAAAATGGTTAATCATAATTGTAAGGTGAACCTGCTATTCAGTGCATGTGATATTTGACATGCACTACTTTCCATGCAAAATACTTAGCAGCTAATATCTTGTACCTTGCCTCATGGTGACTCTTTTGAAAACTCATGGTGCCTCAAGCCCTTCGCCATGTCAAAGTCATTGGGGGTTATGTATGCATGCCCACCAGAAACCAGCACATCACAGCCTCCTGTCAAATTTTGGGATCCACGATCCTGAAGGCATCAGCATTCCAGGCAAAAAGTTCGTTGTGTAAGCACAAAAGCAACACATGATGTTTGGAATGAACCTTTTATCTGCCACAACAGAGTATTTTGTCCAAAATGCAAGTATTCAACCACTTGATGGAAGCAAATATATATATAGGTCAGATCACTGTTTTACTTTTAAATGAGATGGACAATTCAGAAACTCATTATGAAAATAAATACCTACAGACAATCATTGGTTTATAGTGGATCCTAACTGATACACTAATTACAGGCTTGAATGACCAGGCAGTGGAAGGAAACTTTTATTGGTCATGGGGGATTGAAATGAGCTTTTCACAATGGGCCATTAACAGGTTAATTTACGTGGACAGGGCAAGGCCACAACGTTGGACAGGAAAGGAGTTTACTGACTGTGTGGCTATGACAGAGGAGAGATGGCATCAGATACTTTGTTTCGCAACATATGAAGCTCTGTATGTGTGTGAGCTTATCGCTAAGCATGGTAGGAATATTATACATTAATTGTTATATTTGTACCAAACTGTGATGCACTTTACACCTCTATGCATTATATGCTTATGTCACTGCAAGTTCTCCCTACCATCTAAAGAAGGGGTCCTTTCAAAAGCAAGATGCACAGTAATCCATTTAATTATTCAACTTTTCGGCAGAATGACATGGTTTGCATTTTTTGTCTCTGAGGACATTAATGCACTATCACCCCATACAGAGATGATAACATTAGATGAGCACAATTTCCAGAATGGATACGTTATGAGACATAATGCTAAACCTTTAATGGGATTATTTGAGATTGTAACAGTGGGTGTATTTGTCAACATTTGCTGATCAAATCACATTGCATTGGTGTTAGGTCTTGTAAAGGAAATCTCTTTTTAATATGGCAGTATTTCTATTATATTTTCTTTCCTTTCTTGGCGGGGGTGGCGAATCGGGTTGACATATCAATCCTAGAATCATACATCGATTTACATAGATATGATATGACCATATTCTTTGTCATATATTAATATTTCCGAACGCTTGGGTGAATATTTACTGGGCTTTTGTCTTACAGAGTTGCCAATGTGGGTAGAAAAACAATTCAAAATTTGGTTGTCTTTTTCAGCTAAGCTCACCATTTTTCATTGGCTTAGCGATTCGACCAGTTTGGATGTACCGTTCACTACTGTCTGACGTCTATCCATCCCCTGTCCCAACATTCGCTATGTATTCAAAATCCACATTCTTGGCCTGTTCTCAAACATTTTTGCCAGGTCCATATCCTGCTTCAGGCAAAATGTCGTCAGTGGCTTTCCATACATTAACTTCAAGAACCATTTTAGTATACTCGCCCTGTCAATCAAAAACTTTTCCATTTACATTCTCAGCTTCTCTGTCAGTGTTTGTTTGCTCCTAACCTCAGATATCCTGAACACTTGCTTCGGATCTTTTTTGAGTAGATTCCCACCAATCACCAACTTTGGTTACGATAAAGTGATTCTGGGGTCATTTTTGGCCAGACTAACACAATCCATTTTGCCACAACGGCTTTGTCAGTGGCTTCCAAATTCAATAGAAACAATCCCTTTTTTTGGATTTTTTTCAAGGTTTGGCGCTGCATTTTCTTGGCTATCTGTAACTGGCGCCAAAGCCAATACTCAGGCTATGCTGAAATATGATGGAAAAACCTCATGGAATGTCTAAATATCGTTAAGTAGGTGGTGTTGCTATGCATCGGTGATTTTTTATCATTTCAGATAGGGTTTTTATCAGTAAATGCATACAGTCCTTTCTTTATGATGTAAGTTGTGTCGATTGCAAGAGTAGTTCTTATTTTTCAATTCTTCAAAACCGTTGCTCAGATTTACTTCAAACTTGGTGGGTATATATCTTGCGTTAATCTCCATAGCATCAGTACGACAGATCACGCTTTAGTGGTTTCTTGTTTCATTTTAAATTATTTTGTTTTGTTTTTGTAAATTTTTGAGAGCTAAACCTGTAAAAATAATCTTTCCTTGAACTACAAGGTCAATTCCTTTCTAACACCACAAGAACAATTATTGGTACTCGAGACCTTACGTTCCTGAACAGGGATGCCGCAATAAATATTACAAGATGTCCACAAGATATCTTTAGAGTGTTCATTTGTTAAACTGGAACAAAAACGTTTCAAGTCATGAAAAAGCAGGCTTTAATTTAAATAAACGATGACCCACTAAAACTATTACAGATATTCTCGATAACCAGAGCATTTTATTCTGTGATATTGATGCAGATACCTTTAGCAGTTGAACAGACTTTGATCACCACACTGAAAAACATATGGGTATGTTTCTGTATAAATGGGTTTCTTAACTGGATATATGGGAATTGGTGATCCACAATACTGTTAATCTTAGCCTCCTAAGATGGCTCAAACTGAGCATATTTTGTAGTATTAAGGGATGAGCATACACATTAAAGACAATGGGACGTTGCACAGACTTTGTTGAGATATTTGTCTTGGCTCTTTCTGTGATTTACGTCGAGCTACTGAACTCGAACTGCTATGAATCATAATGAGGCTGCTGGATTCATGTTTCTAGTAAGAAGACTTTTCATCAAATTACAAACATGTTGAAGGTATATACAATATAAGTAGCAGCGTCAACAGCTTTTCTCACTGCTCTTTGGGCCCAATAAGATCAAAACGCACCGATAAAAAGGCTGATGATAGTCCAAAATGTGGCCCTCAAAGAGTTTAGACACATACCTGTGGAAATTCGTTGGCATTACATAAATATGGCTTGATTTTTCATTACTTAAGTAATCACTCTTTTGGTGACATCCCTGTTTAATTTTGAACAAGAGCTCTCTATTACATATTCAATACTTAATTTCTTATTGATGTGACCCCCATATAACAAATAAACAGGTAAACTAGTGCAATGTGCAATGACAAGTAGCCGATTGAATAATGCACTCATGAGCCAGGTACGTTAAAGCAACCATCTGTGCCCAGCTGAGAAAATAACTGTCCTTTCGAAATTAATTAGCATCGGCAAAACATTGGGAAAGAAACAAGGATGTTGTCATCAATGTAGTTGGCATTTAAAGTGCATAAACTAAAACTTGTACAAATTTTAATCATGGGAGAAGCAACATACAGGTTTAAAATTTGGTTTCTGTGAGTATGTTGGACACAATTTAAAGCATTAGAAAACTGTAGGCCTGTCACCATCATTCTGTCCCCCATATGTTCATTTATTGCGCAATATATCATACATAGCTGATTAGAAAGTCACTTTAGCCTGAAAATAGACAAGAGGTAACTGCTTATTTATTCTTAGTTTACCGACATCGAAATTTATTTATACAGTGTGATATTATAAAGATGGTCCGTGGAATTTTACATTGTATATTGCGTACATTTACATTTTATTCCAGAATGCTTGTTCACTACCAAAGGGATATCCTACAGTGGTGTTTTGAATTATACTGCAAGTGGAACACTATGCCAACGTTGGGATATGAACTACCCTCACAAGCATACCTTAACTGCTACTTTATTTCCTAAGGACCATTTTAGTCTCTCGAAAGCTTCAAACTACTGTCGTAATCCAAACAATGCTGGCAGTCCATGGTGTTTTACAACAGAAAAAGGAGTCCGTATAGGCTTCTGCGACATACCTTTGTGTGACCCAGGTAAAAAAAATCCATAAAGTTTTCCTTTGAAATGGCCCAAAGCATACTGCGTTAGATTAAAATAACTTTCTCTGTATCCTTTATGGTCTACGTGGAATTATCACCATACTTAAGCATTCAAGATTCACGTGAAGTACTTATTTTCAATATTTCACAACGAAAAGGACAAGTGACTTTAGAATTAGTAGCTTAAATATGTCTATCTAAAGATGATGACATCACAGGATAATGAGTTATAAATCCGTCTTTTTTTGTACATGCCTGGTCTGTGGTTAAATTGTCAAATTCAGGACCAGGTGGCCTTATGTATATGTAATTGGCTTTTACATTACGGTTACGTGGCTATATTTACCAGCATTTCTGTGCAGTCAATTTACCTAAATATCGACCTTGTGCTATGCCTTGATATGCATGTTAAAACCTAGGGAACCAAGAGCCCCTTTGGGTTATTTCCTGCACGTGTAGCTGTCATTTGGTGTTATATACCAAAATATTCCTGAAACATCGGAGGATTTCACCTGGTGGACATCCTGGTGGATTTAAAAAGTCAAAATAACCTCGAAATAGTGGTCGCGGTCAAATATGCCAAATTGGGCTACTTGTAATGATTAATAAGCTGCTAGTGTAGGCGCATCTGTAGTTAAATGCTGACCCGTGCAAGTTTAAAGGTATAGGTTGACACGAAAAATTAAATTAATCGCTAGAACTTACACACTAGGAACAAGAATGTTGAAAAACTTTCAGATTGACTTCCAATGCCATTTTAGGGTCATTCATGGGATTAAGTAAAATCTGCCCTTTTTGCTGGGAAAATAACACACTTTGTATAGTAGGACAGTAGATTTTGGAAAAGTGCAAAGTGGGCTACCAAAGGTAGCAGAGGAAACGATTATGATACACTAATCATTTCAAGATATGGAGGCATTTGTTAAATCCAACTTGATTATTACTAGTGCCCCTTGGTGAGAAGATGTAGTGTCACGTACAGTGTTGATTCACAGAGAGTAGATGACTTGGAATATTAAAACAAAAAATACTATTTGCATGCCAGTTTTGCAAAAACTGTACAAATTGACTGAAAATACGAATTAGGTAAACAGTAGGATGTACAGGTATTTGTAGATATGGAAACGTTTCAAGAAAGCCGCCAGGTGGTGCACAGCACCACCTGTAGAAAATATGGAGTGCTACCGTGCATCAGATATTGTTTCTTAATGTTGACTGTTTATCCTAAAAATGGTATTTTTTATACAAGTGAGAATTTGAGTAAAAGCACGAAATCCTTATTTCAATATGAAATCATTTTTAAACACACTCATGAATGGTAGGTCCAACCCCCTGTAACACAAAGTAATGCCACAGTACTTAAGTTTTTTTTAAAAGCTGACTTAAAGGTTATTTTATTTTGATAGTTCTACTGATGTTTAATTGGGACATTTGACGGGCTCTTGCTGCCATAATGCACTTTACAAAAAAACTGACCAGAATACTCTTCTTTCTATATAAATAATACCATTTTGAAATATGTCTAAATCTACACTAAATCAATAGGTTTTTCAAATTAAAGGCCATCATTTGTCATTTCTGTGCAATGGCATCACAGAGTGAGTCTTATTCCACACACATTAGTATTCGAATGTTCATATCCCAAGTATATCCAGTGTTCATTTTTGTCAAGAATGCCTACAAACACAAAAGGGCAAGGAATACACAGGCAAATTGAACACAACCAGACATGGACGAACTTGTCAAAGATGGGACATGCAGCACCCACACCAGCATCGATTTGAAAGCGCGGTTTCCTTCCCAGATGAGTCCCTAAGTGAGGCATCAAACTTCTGTAGAAATCCTAGCAATGAGGAAAATGGACCGTGGTGTTACACAACAGACAACCGATATCGATTCGAGTACTGTGATCTGAAGCTGTGCCGTAAGTTTTGTTTCGACTATATGATGCAGCATCTTACTAAATAGGTAGACCGAGAAATAGACAGGGAGAGATAAACAGAGGTGGATGTATAGGCAGATGGACGTGCCAGAAAGATAGATGATTTTATCTGCACTTTCTGTTCCAATGTGTGTGTAGCATTTTGTAGACATGCTCTAAGCAATACATGGATGGGGGGCTTATGTTTTTGAAGATTCTACCCTCACGTGACGTTGTTTATTCCGTCAATAACTGGCAACGTGGACATGTGATCTACTTCCACAGCCATATCTGTAATATAAGCCTGCTAGACCTATTACAGCATATGGTGCAATATTTGCTGCATCACTTATCTTTCTTTTTCATTCCGCATAGCTCACATTGTGTACATTTTTGTAGGTTTACGATTACATGAAATAAATTATCAGGAAACTTAATACCTTGAAATAAGATAATGTTTATTTTAACTGGAAAAGATGCCAGGTCACACAATATTTATCAGGCTACCTAACGGTTGCAAGACGAAGACAGATGGTGCAAAGACACAATAAATTTGCTTTCAGAGTACCAAACACATTGGTTTTCCTTTAGTAACAGTTGGTACTACATGCCCTATCCAGCAGAGAGGAAGGGAGACTGGTCAGAGGCTGCCTCAGACTGCTTGAATATGGGAGGCTACCTCGCTTCCATTGCAGATACTCATGAATATAATTTCTTGAGTATTCTTGCAGGAAAAAGGCATCTGTTCATAGGTACGATGAAATTTTGTTACTGAAAATGTGCATATCAAAAAGTAAACAGTCTTCCATTGTATAAAATTACAGTATTTATATCAAAATCCTTTCAATAAACAGGAGCGTGTGACTAAAGTGCTTATACATATGTGTTAGAAGATTACTTGCACTTGCAAAAACATTGCTATTGGATGAAAATAATAATAACAATAATAATAATAATAATAATAATAATAATAATAATAATAATAATATGGGTAATAATGATAAGAATAATAATAACAATAATAATAATCTAAATAATAATAATGATAATATAAATAATAACAATGATAATAATAATAATAATAATAATAATAATAATAATAACAACAACAACAACAACAACGAGAATGATTATAATTCCTCCAACAACAGCTTGCATATTTTCACAAACAGGTTTGTCCACCTTTAAAAAACATTCAATGCTCCGATGGTCAGACGGCAAACCTTATATTTTCTCTGACTGGGCCAACTCTGAAGTGGTGGGAAAGAAGATAAACTGGGAACCTAATGCACTGCCCGGGAGTAACTGTGTACTCATGGGCATAGATGGCTGGCGCTTAGTACCATGCAAAAGACCATTCAAGGCCACTTACGTTTGTGAGTTTGATGGAGCTTTAGGTAATTCAACCAGCTTTGATTCTCAGTAACTATAATTACTTTTACTATTTTATGACTCCCTTGTTGTATGGTAATGTGCATGAAGAGCACAATTTACCTGCTTCGTGCAATTTTCTAATGACTGGGAAGCTGTCAGTTGCCTATTTTGAATATTTCTTTTAATCTTTAACAAGGTATACAGCAAGAGATTACATGCAATCATCCCTAACCACTACTCCATAAGACAATGGAAAACAATGTTCTTAACAGCAGTTAGCAAATTTCACATGGTGTCAAAGTTTATGTCCTCCATTAAAAATCGTGTATTTGTGACCCTGTCTTGACGTGTGTGCAATGATTTATAAAAATTCCAAACATACATGTGTAACCCTGTCTCAACCATCCCATTCAGGTTTGACAGGACACTTTTGCTCCACTGAAAGCTGATAAAATGTACAGTAATATATACCAAAAACAGCCCTGCAAAAGGTGCCATGTACTGTGTCACAAAGTATCATGTCAGTTTTAGGGGGTGGTGTGAGAGAAAGCTTCCCCAGCTATTCTGACCTACAATGGACAAACTCCTCCCAGCTCGAAGCTCTGTCCTCCCACCAAAGCTGCGGAGGCTGTGGTGAAGACCCAGGGACAGCCCTCTCCCCTGCATGGTACCGCTACCATGATTGATTGACATTAAATCGCAGAATACCAAAACGGTGTCGGTTTAATATATAATGCTTTTGCAAGCAAAGTCCACTACACAGATCAAAACAAGAAAATTAAGCTATACAGTCCTTATTGCCCCACAAACGACCACACGAAAAAGAGTGGTCATTCTTATAAACCGTAACCAAGTTGCAAGTAAACGGAAAAGCTCGCAAACGTCCCGTTATATTGCAGTAAAGTCAACTCGAACACAGCATTTTATTTCAACTTGCCCGAATAAATAACTTGAGCCGGGAAAAAAAAACAAAGCTGCCGCATATAAAAACTGTGGTGGGGTATAGGTATTTAGTATCCTTAGGTCCCAGGTGTCCTTTCTCCGAGTTACCAGGGGAAACGCTTTGCATTGCCATGTATTAAAGAGGTAGCATCCAAAATATATGTGTGTTTAGCGTTAAAGGAAGGTCAATTTGTCAAATGAATATAATGCACAATATATAATGGGACTTTCCAGAGTGATAATTCCCGGAAAATGTAAATACAACAACAAAACAGTTGCATGTTGTTGACCCCAGAATGCGGGCTTTGTACCAGATAGTGAAGTTGCCTTGAGGCAGTGAATTCAGGGTGAAGCTCCCCACTGCATCAAAATTGAAGCTTAGTGGAGAAGGTTGCCCTGATAGTGGTAACAGCTTCGTCTTATGATGTGAGTTCTTCAGAAACTGCTTTGTGAGCTTTAACCAATTAAGGTACTTGGGTTTCATCAAGGATGATTATCTCTGACACACTTTTCCTTTTTTCTGTAAAGCATATATATTTTTTATAAAATATTGTCTGCTCAGTAAGAAGTGTATTTATATCTGTTTCCGACACACCATCAGGTAACCTTAATTGACGTATTACGTTGTTATTATAAATACTTCTTTCTATTTTGAAATATATATTTACTTGGTTTCTCGCCTTCCTTATACTATTTGAATTTACATCATACAAGAGCTCCTTTTGTCTTATATATTCTATCTGCGATTCTATGTTTTCTTTCAAAATTTGAAATTCATCTTTAAATTTTTGTATATTATGTTCATTTTGTTGAAGTCTTCCCAGTTATTTCAATTTATTTTCGAACTCTTTTGTTCTTTTTATTCTTTTTGGATGGGAATTATATTGTTTACTAGATTCCTAAATGAGCACTGCAGTTTCCTTTTCCGGTTTTTTGGCTAGCTTATTGGAGGACTAAATGAAAACTTCGTTTATTTCTTAGAAGTGTAGTCCATAAATTTCATCATAGAACATTGTCTTGTATTGGTGATAATTGTTATACCCCCACTGCGTCGGAGGTACTATGGCCAGCTGTATTTGGATGAATATTAAAGTTATTGTTCCTATTTTGTTCTGTTGGTTTTGCCAATAGCGAACTATTTCCATTCGTATTTTCAGCAAATGGCCAACAATAGATGATTAAGAAATCCCACTACAGTGAAATGATCCAAACGCATATATACAAACACATCTGTGTATTCATTATCGTAACTGTCTCTGTTTATGTGACTGTCTTCATCTGAAAATGCCACATCGCCCATTTAAACATTCTCAATAGCTCTTTATATTATAACCATCTTGTTTGTTTATATTTATATATCACCCCACTAAAGCAAAAATGGCCCAAGTCCTGTTTGGTGGTTTTGAGAAACCCGCAATAATATGTCCCACTTCCATGCTATGGAGCAGTTAAACAGTTCCTGGTTTCGTCATGAAATGAAATGCTTTAGCATGGTTTGTCATGGCCAATACCAGTGTTGTTATACTGTACCTAATGTAGAGTGATTTTTTGTCAAAATGTGATTGATTTATGCCAAAACGTATTGAAATTTGGCATAGGCGTGACATAGATCAAAATGAATTGACTTAGGCTGACCTGTTCATATTAATTAGTATTAAACTAAAGCTACCTTTTGCACTTAATTCCAACATATCACCAATATCTTTCATATAATTGGTTACTATGACATAAATGGATGGTCAGGTTTTTGGAAAGATTCTACAAAAGTGCTATGTGACTTAGGCCATTTTTATCAAACGTTATATGACATAGGCCATTTTGCATTCAATGTGTGGTCCAAAAAAGGGTGCAGATTTTACAGATTGTAAGATAGAACGCTGAAAATAAGAACAGGAAGGGTCTTCCTTATCCTTTGGTATATATATATATATACATGTCAAGAGTGTCCAATTTTGACTTAGACCACTTTTGCTTTAGTGGGACGATATACGTCTTTCTGTCTCTCATGCTATCTTTCCTTCTCTGCGGTATTTTTACCAATCTCTTCTCATATTTAAACATGCCAAGTGCTTAGGATATTGTTCAATACCAAAGTATGCTGTGATATGTCTACAATACACACACCAATCTTTTGAAGTAACTAGATGTTACAGAACCTGCAAAATCTCAATGACAAGCGTGATTACTAACTATATAAAAGAAACCTATGATTATGTCATCATCCTATCCATTCCAAATCGGATTTGATAAGGCTGACAAGTTGTAGAGTAGTTGCGTGGAACCAATGGTTTGTGTCAACCCTGGTAGATGTTTAAAATTTTATTTTTTCTAGTCTTCAATAGTATATCCATATTATAACGTTTCAATGTGGTCAACCGAGCCAACCGTTGGAGCCTTTGGGACATAACTGGGCGTCAATGTGTGGATTACTCTAGGAAAACTGCAGTGATAGGTTTCTTTAGATTAAACCTAGTTGAAATGCTATGATTTTGAGTGTAGTCTGTATTAATTTGAATAATTGTGTATTCACAGAAACATATTTCCATCAAAACTTTTCAACAGGGAAAATGATTGCAAAGATTCTAGTATTGTGACCCAGTAGTTCGTACCTAGAATTCACGCATAGTACTAACGTCTGCTATCTTCAGCACCACATGTCAACACAAGCATACTGTCTGCAAAAAAGAGATACTGTTTGGATTTCATGTTCAAGTGTTGGTCAGGAGAGTGTATCTGGGATTCCTACATGTGTAATAATCATATGGATTGTCATGATGGATCAGATGAGTGGGACTGCCAAAGTATGTGCATATATATGTCGGTGTGTTGTTATTTTCCAAATCGTCTGTTGTATCACAATTATAAAATGTGTTAAAGGTCGAACGCTATGGTTTTATAGCGGAGGAGGGGGGCATAATCGTCGTTTTCCAACTTAATTATCGAAAATAACAACGTATATTAAATGACTCTGTCTGGCTCTTGTTGAATTCTTATATGGGATAACTGCTCTTTAAAACACCCAATGTTTTCTTTTTTAAGGAAATGCAGTGCAGGTAATTGAATGCACGAGCAATGTACCTTTTACTAGATGATTATCAAGGAAAAGCTTGCCCTTTGTTGTACCGTAGTTTGAGAAAGTGATTGAATGTTCTTGAAAACACTGAAATGTTAATAATTAAGCTCAGTTTACAAGTACAGCTGACTTTCCATGCGGAGATGGAACTCACATTCACATATCTCTATACTGTGATCTTAAAAAGGACTGTAGAAACAATGCTGACGAAAGTGCCTGCGGTAAGTTGTGTGACGTATACAGAATGAAGTCTGTGCTCTGACAGAAACAGATACCTCAGTGTATCATGTACCAACATTGTTTCAATGAAGCTTTGCTGTACATGTATATTGTATATATTATAATTTTATCTTTCGGCCACATGCTTCCAATATAAAACCACCGTGGTTATCTTTACGTCCAACACGATAGAAGATGGCTGCTAACACATTTACTGGATTTTAGTGGCATGCGACCTTACAAGTTTTATTGATGTGGAAGTATTGATAAACAATCTTTGCTTGTACGTTTGATTGTGAAACACCAAGTAATACCAATAATGTTTGATTGAAACACTTTGCAAATGAATAACTGTCAAAATGTAGTGCCGTCCTTTTAGTTGAGAGCGAAATATATGATCTGCCTAATTAGGTGTCTGTCAGTTTCTCAAATAGCACTGTGGTTTCAGCATACATAATTTTAGAACACCATTCCAATAAATACAACTGATCACATTTTATCAAAACCTGGTTCACATTCTCTGCATGTTTCCTTTTCTTATATATATATATATATATATATATATATATATATATATATATATATATATATATATACATATATATATATATATATATATATATATATATACATCTATATATATATATATACATATATATACATACATACATACATATACATACTTACATTTTTAGTTTCTGATCTTGCAGTTTGTAATATATATATAGATATACATATATATACATATATATATATATATATATATAAATATATATTACAGAAAAGAATTGAACAGCACTACTCTCACTGATAAGTTGTCTGCATACGTTTTTCGTTTTACTGTTCCAGTTTATAGGCCATGCAATGCCTCTGAGTATCGCTGTAACAATGGACGATGTATTTCAGTGACTAAGAAGTGTGACTTTGAAAGAGATTGTGAAGATGATTCTGATGAGAAGATATGTGGTACTACGTGCTGAAGCAGCGGTTTTTTTTAATCTACACTAAGACTTCCGTGTGAAATAATTTAATTTGGTGTAATATTTTTCTTATATTGATTCTGAAAAAAATCGATTACTCAAAACCTTCAGATGGCATCTGGCAGTGTAGTTTACCGTTGGTTTAATTCTTCTCTTGTATCAGCATCCCTCTCCATAGAACGATGTTAGCACAAAGTGCATGGCGATGATAGGATGTTTTTGTCGGTTTTCAGTGCCAATTAATCAAAGCTGGCTTTTTTCTAATGCGGACTGCCTGTCATATGGTATACGCCATAATACTATAGGTCTCAAAGTCGACACACGCATACTTGTGACAACATAAAAATTTTCTGATGCTCATTGTTACCAAAGAGCATAATAAAATACACGTGTTTGTATTTTTCAGATAAATATGACGTAAGTGTTGCATTCAGTTGTTGGGATGGGTCATTTATTCCACGGAGGTATGTGTGTGATGGTGTGGCTAATTGCCCCAGTAATCCACCAGAGGACGAAGATCTTGAAACATGTAGGTACTGTTTCAGAGATGGGTCAGCATTTTCATCATTTGTAATTGGTACTTACTGTACGCAAGGGGTGAGGGGGAAAATGGGTCTGTACACATTCGCAAAAAATGGAAAACGATGATCAATTTTGGCCTATTTTATGCAATTCTGGTGTGATTTTGTTTTGAAAATCACAATTTTTCTAATTTGAGGGACTAATGGACTTTAGTACCCTAACAACAACATCACAAATTATGATAATGTTGAACCATCCCTGAGAAAATGCTAACAGATGTGTGAATATGTGTGTGATGGTATGAAATAAGCGTCAGTGTATGCATACACACTACACCTAAATGTACAGAAGAGTCACACACACATGTAAATTTCTGTAAACCAATATGTAAAAACTGTATGACCCATGTTAAATCTAAGTTATCGGCTCAGAGATATATCATTGTAACTGATAGGGTCACGGTTATGGATACTTTAAAATTCATGATCTTATTACAGTGTCGAATATGTCGTGTCCAGCAGTTCCTAAATGAAAAACAGGTCGCTGTTACAGGGAGGCATCATTATTGTTGCATTTATGGTGAAATATAGCAGCGATTTCTGTTTTAGAACAGATTTCCCCAAGTGTTTTTTCCCAACTGTTCTTCATTAGTACCATGCGAAAAAAAGACGGCCTTTTATTCTTGAAATCTTGTCCACCCAGAAGTTTGTTTCCCAGCTCTTTTACATTACCTCGCAGCATCAAAGAGTAGATTTTATTTTTCCGATTTTGCCTTCACGGACCTGTGATTTGAGGAACTGAATTTTTCATCAGTTAATGACTTTTATACAAATCAACAAAATTGAAGGGTCAAACAAGTCTATGCATACACAAAATTTCTATTGTGGCCTTTTATGGATGCTTATTACCTGGAAACCAATTGCGCCATCTGAATGTACATTACAAAGCTGAGATATGCAGTTGTATCTTTCCACATACTTTCCCTTTACATTACATTTTACCAATGATGATTTTTTTTCCTTAGGTTTTTCTTATATCCAGCATTTTGTCCTTTTGCATCATGCTGATTTCCCCTCTTTGTTCCCACAATGTACCCGCCGGCTTTTATGAAAACAAATGAAGTTCAGAAAAACATTACCCATGTTCATAATTTCAACCCAACAGGGAAAGCAAAGTTAAATCCAACAAAAGGCAGAAATACAAGACCTACCGAAAGATCAGCATGAATCTTCCAATGCTAATATGAAGAAATGAATTTCACTCCTGACTTCAGATGGGTAGTCACCAATTAAAGGCAACTTTTAACTTGGTGGTTTTTAACTGGTCTTCTCAAACTTTGAAATGTTTTTCATTAAGTACAGAATTTGTTTTTCCCAACACATGTAGGCCTAGCTGCCCAAAGCTCCAAATTTGTCACTTAACACTGCCAAACAAAAAAGAAAGAGACATGGTAAGTCTGACACAGTTTGGGTCTTCTGACTTGTTGGTCAGCTAAGTAAACGGCAAAAGAAAGCAGGCTTACATCGTTTTCGTAATATGCATGAATCGGGGAACATTTTGAAGATGCTCTACCTCATTTATAACTATGAGGTGGAGAAAGCATCCCACGGCACAGCAAAGCCAATGAAGCATTTATCAAATATAGTTTAGAAACACACTAGCCGTATATATATATATATAAATATATATATATATGTATATATATATATATATATATATATATATATATATATATATATATATATATATATATATATATATATATATATATTAACCCAACAATGAGAGCAAAGTTAAAAACAGCAAAAAGCACAAATTCAAGAACCACAGAAACATCAACATGCATCTTCCAATAAGTTGCAGATGCAAAATGGTAGCTCGTGATTATAGTGCTGATTATGATGATATAATATATTTAACGTCCAATTTCATAGAATTTTCTACTTACCAAGTAACTCCAAAGTAGGTTCCATGATAGTGGTTACCAATGTGTGTACTTTAGGCAAAGGTACAAGCTCATCTGGCTACCAGTGTAAATCAGCAACATATAGGATCAATACTTCCATGGTTTGTATGTATGACATCGACTACCTTGGAAACTACAGGGGGTGCCGAGATGGATCACATCTGGAAAATTGTGGTGAGTAATATGCAATCGTGCACATATATAATTTTGTTTCACGGTATGTATTATAACTATAATGGCTAATCTGACAAACGTTGGTGTGTCTTTTCTTCACACAAACATGCCTGATTCGTATTCCTTGTAACCTGGCCTGTTATTTACCTACCAGTCTGTCTATAGTTGAAGCTGATATATGAATGCTTCAGGTAAATGGCAAAGTGCTTTGGGGAAATGCATCCAAAGCATGCTAAAAAGCGGCAGACTCAATACGTGGTACAGATAAAGTTCATACAGTATTTTCAATTGTACACTGTGTACATGTTAAGACAAAGAATAATTCTTTCAGTGGTGTTTATTTCGGTACAGATTTGACTCAAAGTCGTGTCACGGGGGACAGAGATGCAGAGTTGAACTACGCATTGATGTTATAGAAAGCAAAGCAAGAAAACCAGGAGAGAATACATAATGGACTTAGGTCTCCGAAAAGTGTTTAACTGTGTGCAGAAATATTGTGGGACTCTTACATGAATACACATTTCGCCATTATGAGCAATACCTGTACCACTGGTTTCAAGCTATTCTGATACGCAGGCGGCTACATCACCACTGCAGGTGAAGAATAGGTCAGTGAAACAAGGGGGACCATTTTCACATCATCAATTACACACCCAACAAACACGGATAAAGATATATATACACACATACACGCGCGCATGCGCAAATAAAATGATCTCGCTTCATTCTTAAAGAGGGTAACCAACAGGGCTTTTTTTGCTGAATACACACACCTACCCACATCCCCCCCCCCCTAAAAAAAGAACAAATTAAAAACAAAACAAAAAAACACTGGGTTTTTTTTGCCTATAAAGGAGCTGAATATTTACATTTGGTTTGGAATTATCCTTTACAAAGCATTAGACTGCAATTTTCACTCATAATGGCATGAATTGACAACCCATCCTCTAGTATTTTTTCACATATGATGCCGCACATTTACGTGCCACTCCCACTAATAAACAATGGCCAAAGCAAATTAAGCTCCTCTCTTTGGTATTCCCGGCATCAACCATGTTTCAGGTGGTATAACCAGTTTCTTGCTATCATTTGTATTGATCGAGTATTTTCAATGTTTTATTTAATAGTTGCCCTCAAAAAAGGTACAAATGTAAGTACAAGAAGTGAATATCTTTTGTGTTGGTGCAATGGACTTATGACTGGGGGCATTCAGGTTGACATCAGATGTGGCGCATGTCATATCAACCTGAATGCCTGCTGCGATAAGTCCATAGCACCAACACAAACTATGTGCATGTTTTGAGTACATCCGAAGGGTCTGACTGGCTGGAAAATATCGACATCTGCGTACAAAACACCCCCAATATGCCTTGTTTGACTATACTTTCGACACAGGGTCATTACCCAGTGTAACGAAGCCTTGTTTACTTATTTTCTCATATTGATAGAATTAAGGACATTATTGAGGTAGAAACTAAACATAGTCTCAGGCTTCAACCGGTAGATGGTAGCCATGTCTCACCTGATCAAGACAGAGTGGGGCTATGTATTCAGCAGGACACAAGTCAATTGCCCGCAGATTGATGAGATTTTATCATAATGACCTGCGGATTATGGAGTAGTTATTTAAGTCCTAACTAGCCAGTTAGGGGCATGGGTTTGTGAAAAAAACATCTATGCATGCAGACCAATCTCGGGACTTTATGGGGTGTTTTGGTTTTGGGTCCTTTTCGTTATTTTCCACTCTCTCTCTCCCTCCCTCCATCTGTCACACTGTGAACCGGACCCTGTCTTTCTGTGGCAGTGTTCTTGCTGACGTTTTCCTCCACACAGGTACATACTACAGACCCAGTTTGCTTCCCCGTAGTAAAGCGTCTTGTAGAGCCTAATCTATATGATACCATTGACTTTTCCATGCATGCAAAAATGAACCATTGAAGCATTTATTTTTAAGGATGACTTTATTGGGTGTTTTGGTTTTGGGTCCTTTTCGTTATTTTCCACTCTCTCTCTCCCTCCCTCCATCTGTCACACTGTGAACCTGACCCTGTCTTTCTGTGGCAGTGTTCTTGCTGACGTCTTCTTCCACACAGGTACATACTACAGACCCAGTTTGCTTCCCTGTAGTAAAGCGTCTTGTAGAGCCTAATCTATATGATACCATTGACTTTTCCATGCATGCAAAAATGAACCATTGAAGCATTTGTTTTTAAGGATGTTTTCACCAAATCTTTGATCAAAGTCATTTTATTTGTGGCACTCACAAAAGTATCCATTGCCACTTTCAAAACCCTTTCCTCATTTCATCTTTTAATGGGACAAAACGTGTTAGCACCTAACAACTAAACCTCAGTCTGTCAGGCTGCTACCAGTGACATTTTTATCATGTATGGGGTTTACTGACAGTGGGGTTCATAAACAGAGGCAACCTGCTCTGGCCACGGCCTCATATCATGCACTACTCCACGGATCCCACACAGATAAATACCCGAACATGTATATATATGCTTGACCATGGATTTAGAGTATCTATCACATATGTCTTTTTATATTCGTTATAACACAACGTAACCATCTACTGACTTCAAATAAAATAGTGTGTGTCAGTATTTATCAAAATATATGTGCATATCCAGTCATCATTGAGTGCCATGTACACCAGCCAGAGCTTATACCACAAGCCCTATCGAGTGCAACCAATTATCCCAAAATGACAGACACGTGTGTGGTTATGTCAGTTTATCTCCTGCTCGGGGATAATGGCTAATTCAGTTGACTCTGTGCCCTACGTTTGCAGTAATCCTTGGTGGTAGTGGGTAAGCATCTTGTAACAGGACAGTGATTATCGTGTTTGCGCATGCCAGAAGGTTCACTCGCTTGTACGTTGCTGTGAGTTACTGGCATATCCACATTTCATCAAAGTTTATCATGGAGGATCATTGCCTGCAAAGATGCTGGACTGTCTTTGCAAACTCAATCCTTCATGCCAACATCCTGGAAGCTTCATGAAATATTTATTTATACTGACAAGTTCTGATCATGGACGGTTTCCATGCTACCATCTGTGCCATGGAGAGTGATTAATATAGGTTTGGTCTGTTTAGCAATCCATGTAATATGATTTGAAAATTTGTTTGTCCTTCTGTTCCTCTGTGCGGTGAACTGTCCTCTGAAGCAGCAGTGTTTAAAACTGTGACAGGGATTGGCCAGCTTAAGGACAGCAACTTTGTCGACAATCTAACTTGCAGCTATCTTTAATTTTCTTTCTTTAACTCCGGAACGAAAATGCAAAAGATGTTCCCTTATACATCTTTTCAGCTCTGCACAAGGCATGGTGAAAGCCATCGATTTTGCATGATGGTAATGCCATGGAACTTTTTTATATTTGCTTCTAAAAGTAGAGAGTAATCTGTGTTTTTTATTTAGAAAATTGCCTTTAGCAGTTAAGTCAGAGCTGCAGCTTCACACCCTGCGGAAGCACAAAACGAAAGTTTCCCGTAAGACGGTACAGTGGCTCTCTGCCAAATGTTGCAAGACATTCATATTCATTGCTGTCATAGCTTATGCACCTGGGTTAATATCAAACGAAGCATTCATGTTCTCATGACAGCTAGAAACGTCAATTCAACTTAAAAAATAGTAATTAATGAATTGATTTAAACGATAAGACTTGAACTGAATTTATTTTTTACCAGCATGCCTAAAACTGCAAAAGGCAAGAAAAGATCTTTTAATGTGCTATGAATCAAAAGTAGTTTTTATTTGCATATACTTCGGGACTTGATGTCACCCGTATTGTAATATTCTATGCCATGCAAGCTGAGTCAGGTAATTACTGTTCATAGAAGGAACTGACATGTTAATGGGTAAAACCCCCCTTGTTTTACACAGAATTTACAAGACTCCATTTTATTCTGTAGTCTTAAGTAGATTTTGTGTCAGGTAGCATTTGGTAAGAGCACTTTGTGTTTTCCGTTCTACAATTTTCTACAAAGACTGTTGTTTAAATACATTTAAAGCTATAAGACTTTGTGAACTGATCCTTTGGCCATGACAGACACAAGGGAATTACACAAAAAGGACTTTGTGTCATGTTTGTACCCAATACATTAAAAAAAGGAGGAAAGGAAAAGAAAAGAGCAAAGAAAAAAGAGCTTTATTTAAATAAGAGATATGCATAATAATTTCCCGCCACAACTGCATACCTGATTGCCTAGTCTCGCTTGGTGAAATATTGCGAGATACGGGTCGGAACATGTGAGCACACGTGGGATATTACTTATATTTTGGAAATAAAGTATACTTGTTAAAGGCACATACAAATTGTTCTTTATATATGGTTCAGGAAGTACTAGATGAATACCAGCTTGGCATTTGTGAACTTAAACTTCTCAAAAAACGCCTATTTTGTGAGAAATGAACATATGGTCCTGTCTGTGACAGTGATCTGACTCGCACGTTCCCGTGATCGCCTTGGGTAAAACCCGTGTTTTGTGGCTTAAAATCAATATGCATATGGCGTATTCTGATGATTAAACATACTATACGTTTGCATTAGCATGTATTGGTAATGAATTACCCAGTGCATCTGAATGAAAACATCAGACTTAGCAGTATTCTGATGGAAGGTTGCAAACTGTTCCCTTTGAAACTAGGTCATCTGTCCACTGATCATGCACAAACAAAGGATCAGTTGATACTTGTGACATCTTCTGATTTGACAGAAAGGGGAGTTAGAGGGAGCAAACCCTTGCAAAACAGAGTCTATGTGGGTCTCCAAGCAGATTTACATACGTTCAAAGGAGAATCTTCTGTCCCAAATAATCTAACCCAGATCAGGATGCACTATTTCTTCAGTTCATGTTTATGTTTAACCTTGCATGAGACGTATCATTTACATTATTTGAATGTGTGGCTTGATTGTGGGTCACTTAAATTTTAGCTTCCTTTAAATATCCAAGTACCACGCCGGAAGCTGCTAATCAACGTTCACTAAAGGTGGAAAATAGTTATTTTGTGGCTATATCTCTGGAGTCTAGTTGATTTTGTATATATCTATATATAGTCTCTGTGTGGGTAAAATGCTCTTCATCTGCAAAGAAATGTATCATGCAATCAAGTAAATGTCCGAAACAACATTGATACCACCTAAGCTTAGAAACAATTTATCATCTTTTCTACCCCCTTAAGAAAGGGCAAGGTTTTTTAACTACTTCCAGACAATGTATGGTTATTCACATTTTCTGTCCCTTTATCACATAATTTTTAACATTTTATGCACCTTCCAGCCTTGGCGGGAAATTGTGGGCACACACAGCATATTTTTAATTCATTGGGTTGTCTAATGATGCGTCATATATTTAAGCAACCTTTATTTCAACATATACCTATTTGAGACATTCCAGGTTAGGTAAGATTTATAATTCGAGTATCTTCGACTCGGGTCACTTGATCAATAACTTTGTGAAAGGTGACTACCCTTTGTCTGTATTAATGTGCATTACCACATCATGAAGTACTTAAAAATGTGCCTGCTTTTTTTCCAATACTCAATATATTTCACCCTACCAACAAACATAAAAACAACATTAAGAGTAAGAAAATTGTTTTGCTGAGAATGTCTTTAAAAGGTTAGGTTATAGGTTGGTTTGGACAGGTATATGTTAAATTCCAAAGCCTTAAACAATGTCAAATGAAAATGGATTGCCCCAATGATAGCCAATTTTAAAATTAGTGAAAGGGGTATCTGTTCTGTCAAGAACTATGTTAAAGTTCCATTTTTAAATTGCATTGTGCACATTTTGACAATGTCGAATAAATCTCTCTTCTCTCTCTCTCTCTCTCTCTCTCTCTCTCTCTCTCTCTCTCTTTCTCTCTCTCTCTCTCTCTCTCTCTATCTATCTATCTATCTATCTATCTAACTATCTCATTTTACTTATGAATTCTACAAACGATATAAACCTAATGGAGGATCCTTTAATCCACATACTGCTCATAGTCTCACCACACTTTTGTCATACTTGTCCTGTGAAGAACTGGTGAATTTCCAAATTCTTGTTTTCGGTTTCTTCCTGACAAAACGTGTTGTTTTACAGCTAATGCTATCTGTCCAAAGTCGTACATCAAGTGCCCAGGAAGTTACTGCATACCTGTCAGTAGAGTCTGTGATGGTACCTGGGATTGCCCAGTGAAGGAAGATGAATTTGGATGTGGTGAGTCTACATATGTTCACTCTTCCGATATCAATAAGTTCCAGACACTATCTCGGAAACACAAACATATTCGTGCTGCCACTGTAACATTAATTGATAATACTATTTTCAAAACATGTCTGTCTCATTCAGTTTCTTTGCTTCACAGCTTTGTTGTAATATCAGTCACTACTTTGCGTTTTGGTTCTTCTTTCAGGAAGCAGTTGTACAGGTATGATGATAGCTAGAATGATGGCCTCAGATCTGTAACAGCTTTGTTAAGTGTGACACTTTACGTTTTAGTTTTTTCTTCAATTTGATACATTATGTCCTACAGATAAATACAAATGTGAGGGCATGTACAGATGTAAGACACACAAGAACTGCATTTTCTTGGGGCAAGTGTGTGATGGATTTATGGACTGCGCACATGGAGATGATGAAGAGCTCTGTAGTATCACATGTCCTGAAGAATGTTCCTGTCAAAGAACTGATTTCAACTGCAGTTATATCGTTTCGCACAATGTATCATCAATGCTCGTAAGATTGGGTGCAGATGCCAGAAGAATTGTTTCGATTTATGGTAATATTACAGAGCTGGAATACATGTGGGAATATCCTTACTTGATTCAATTGAAATTGTCGCATAACAAAATAACAAAAGTCCAACCTGGAATATTCACGTATGCAGTGAATCTCCGTAAACTTGACCTTAGTTATAATTGTCTTTGGAAAATACAAACAGGAACATTTATTGGTCTAAGTCGACTTGATACCTTTAACATTGACGACAACCCATTACTAGCAGTGATAGAAGATGGAGCTTTCAATGGACTTACATCATTGCATAATTTAGAGCTTAATCACCACACCTTAGGAAAATTACTGTCCAAACAGTTTCTTGGTTTAGCATCTTTAAAGAGGCTTTACCTAAAATGGAACAAAATACATACCATAGAGGCTGGAGCATTCGATGGCTTATTACTGTTGGAGGAGTTGCATATATCTGGCAATGATATCATTCGTTTCGACAAATTCATGTTCGCTGAGCTCACGAATTTGAAGACATTGATCAGTTCTGATTATAAGTTTTGTTGTGTAGCACCACATGTGCTGAAGAAATGTCTACCAAAGGCCGATGTATTCTCAAGTTGTTCTGATCTTATGGCCAGTGAAACCTTGCGTATTTTACTCTGGATCATGGGAGTTCTATCTCTCATCGGAAATGCTCTCGTAATTCTCTTCAGAACCAAGTCTAAAGGACAGAATCAAATTCATTCATTCTTGATTTCTAACCTAGGTGCAGCTGATATGCTAATGAGTGTTTATATTTTGACTATAGCTATCGCTGATCTTACATATAGAGGGCGTTATATTGAACAAGACAAGAAATGGCGCTCATCTTCACTTTGCAGTCTAGCGGGAATAGCAGCATCAACCTCAGCTATTGGATCACTGCTTATGCTTTTAACCATTAGCTTGAATATATTTAATGTCATAGTATTTCCCTTTAGTAGCTTCAGGTTACAAAAGAAAGGAGCTGTGGTTGTGGTAGTTGTCGTATGGCTTCTAGCTATCATAGTTGCTATGTTCCCTATTATATATCATCCTTATTTTATTGGGAAATATTTTGGCCGTTCCACCGTCTGTCTACCTCTTCACATTACATCAGAGAAATACACAGGCTGGGTGTATTCTTTTGTGTCTTTATCTGTTATTCCTATATTTGCTACCCTGGCGTTACTTATATCTTACATATGGATGTACATATCTATTCAAAACACTACTGCCTCCGTAGGCAAGAAGAAATCACACAATATCCGCATATTTCGTCAAATGGTTCTAATTATTCTGACCGATCTTTCTTGCTGGATGCCAGTCAGCATTCTTGGTAAGTGCAAATGAATATGATAATTTAAGTAGTCAACAAAGAAGTTCTCCAGCGATTATATTGACAGAAATAGTCTTTTCTAAAGCAATTTATGTTCATAAAAATAAGGTGTGTCATTTTTCTTTATTCAGAGCAATAAATGCAATCTTTTGATTCAGTCAACCCTCATGCAAAACATAGTATATTAATGTTAAATAAAGTACATGTTAGTCTTCGTCGGACTTCTTATCTACAATGCCACTCTATAGTGTTGCGTCCCTGCCCCATCATGGAGTCCAAGGTATGCCTAGGTATCTTTAACACGGCCTGTGGTGTCATTAAGGTTTATTTAGTCATATTGATAGTCCATTTGTTTCCTTTTCTTATTAACAGAGTGCATGATTCTCGAATTCGGGCAATCTAGGTTACAACACATAATTTAATTTGCACAGCAAGCACTGTTGCTGTGACAGGCAGTGAGACAATCCAGCAAACAACTGAAATGAGAATTGTGTCCGCATTTATGGAGTGACTCACCGGGTGTTGCATGGAATATAGGCGCTATTTCAGTGTATTATTGTAGCTGCATAAAATGGTACAATAAAGATCATCTTCTCTCACTTTACCTCCATATATACAAGTCTATCACAAAATTAAAACAGGTGTGGGGTAAAAACCTCCACTGTAAAACGATTATAGTTCTTAATATTTACATAATCCTTCACACGTCGCATTAATAGAACCAGTAAAAGTAAATCACAAGGAGTCCGACCAGTCTTAAATACTAGGCTGAATCAAAATAACCCCAATAGAGAAGAAAGCATTGTCTTCTCTGTATATTGCTGGAAACTGAATCCTTTTGCCTGAAAACAAGCCTACTCTGCGGCTGCTTAGCTTGTCTCTGTATACGATAACTCAATTATGAGAGCATTGAAGGATGCATATTCCTACTCCATACGATTTGCTCACGGTTTATTTCCGATGAAGTCTGTTATTTCTATGCCTGAATTCGTGTGCAATATAGACCGAAACTTCACAAAATTGTCCATCAAGCATTGATTATGTTTTCGTTTGCTGTTGCTTTATGATGTTCAGTCAATTCACCATGACTTGATGAATGAAAACAATTCTAATTGGATTTGCCATCTTGGAGTAAAACTTTCCTCCCGATAAAAAGCTGCATGTCTAAACATCCCCTCATATTAAGGTTCTAATTTTATGACGCATTATATGTCAGAATAATAATAATAATAATAATAATAATAATAATAATAATAATAATAATAATAATAATAATAATAATAATAACAACTACAACAACAACAACAATGATAATAATAATAATAATAATAATAATAATAATAATAATAATAATAATAATAATAATAATATCTGTATATTTAAGCAGAAATGAAACTTTTTATGAGAATCACAATGTACATTTTACTGGTCAAAATACAACATAGTTATGTTTCTAGCACAACAATTCAGAGAAGAAAAATATTCTATATTGAAAAACCAATCCACCTTGCGTCATTGTTTTTAACCGTGAATAAACGAAAATAGCAGAACCCACACCCTAAGTTGTGCGCTATTAAACTATTTTCCTTATTTTATCATATTATTATTGGGTTGTCGCTATACTGCTCCCTGTTGCCAAATAATGCCGACACTTTTGTATTTATAAGCAAAATGTAGTAGTAGTAGTAGTAGTAGTAGTAGTAGTAGTAGTAGTAGTAGTAGTAGTAGTAGTATACTCCATTTATTTCAAGAAGACTGGACGAATAGCCTGTTGGCTAATGTACTTACGAAAACATAACACTTATTTTGATCATATATAACTACGTTGGGAAAAAATAAAATAAAAGACAGACACAGAGATAGTAATATAAATAACACGTGGCAGTGAATAAACATCACATTTTGTGCTAACAAGAGGCCTACAAGCCGATCATCACAGTTCTTCTTCTGTATCTCCTACTGTTTAGAAAATTGTTTAGTCAGTTCAATAAATTTCATTGTAGCAAATAAAATGTTTCAATTAGTTTCAAATGAGAGTTTGTCATTCCCACAGAGGAAAATGTGTATTTTGCATTCAGAATTTGATAAGTTATCAAAGGGTATCACAGGTTGGGCAGCTTGTAGAATTCCAGAAATACTTGCCAAGAAATCATGTCTACGAAGTGAGAATGATGGACACTGCATCAGAAAATGAAAACGTGGTTTCAGAATGATACCCACATTGGCATGCCTGAGGGTGGATCAACTGCCATGTATACGAGTGATAATTTGGGGTGCTAAAGTCAACTTTTAAGTGGTTCAATATTATATTTAGCTTGCGGGGCCCATAACAAAGGTAATTGAGTCTTGCAGGGAATGTCAGTTGTTTAATGTATAATTTAAAACCATTAATATATTTGATATCCCGAGCAGTTTGGGGCACTGAGTTCCAAAGCTTAGTAGTTGATGGAACAAAACTGTCAGCAAAACCATCAATGCAAGCATGTGGTAACTGCCTCGCATTAACCTCAAGACGCCAGTAATTATGCACTTCATTGTTTGTGCTAGGACGCAGCCCATGACGAAAATGAGGTTGACATAAACCATTAACCATTTGAAATAATGTACCAACTAGAAGCATTTTCGCTTTACTGCAAGACTCGGCTATCACAAACACTTTTAAACCTTATTTTTACCAAATGTTTTCATAGCACCTGTCACATACAATGCCGCTCCATTTCATACTGATTCTATCATAGCACAACATCGTTGTCTAGAATTATCAATGATTGGAGAAGTAATCTCAAGTATGCGTCTTTCACCTGTAACGTATATACACTCGAGAGCGGATCAAGTTAGCTTTACGTACATTTTCTTAGTTTGCCGAGTTGAGTTGCTGCTTTGTCACAGACCAAATGTATATGTGAGAATCCCCAGATACATTATGTGTCATAATTAAGCCCAAATGTTTGTGTTCATGCATCCCTTGGACCTTTTTGCCCATAAACTGATAATGGTTTACTTTTTTTCAAATGAGCAGTTCCTCTGTGTTTGAAGGATCAAAGTCCACTTTCCTCTTATCTCCCCATTCCTGAAGCAAAAGTAAATGTTCAATTATATGTATCATCGTTTGTTCAGGTGATTCCATAATATCAAGTAGAGCAGTGTCCTCAGCGAAAATTAAGACTTTACAGGATAAATTATCCATAAGATCATTTATAAACACTAGGAAGAGCAGAAGACCAAGACCACTGCCTTGGGGCACACCTGTTTCAATTGTTTTACATTCAGAAAATTGTCCACTCAAAGCAACCTTTTGTTTTTTATTGTTAAGGGAAGACTTAATCCAAGACAAGAGTGGATCACATACGCCAAGTTGACTTAGTTTAACAAGGAGACTTCTATGGCAGACCCTGTCGAACACTTTAGATACGTCCAAGAAAAACCATTCTAATACCTTCACCTTCGTCCACAGCATAACTTATCGTATAAGCAATAATTATCAACTGATTAACAGTTCTGTCAAGTTACTCTAATCCTGAATAACATTCAGTGAGCAAATTATTTGACGTTAAGAATTCATGCATTCTTTTAAACATGGCAATTTCAAACACTTTAGAAGATGAGCAAAAACGTGAAACTGGTCGATGCTTCTTGGCCAGGTAATCCTAGTCCTTTTTGTGTAGTCATATTACATTGGCCTCCTTCCAACTCGATGGAAAAATTGATTCTTTAAGCAAAGATTAAATAATTTCGTGAAGGCACTAGAAACGTATGGAGCAGATTTTCAATACTTTATTTTGGAAGATAATCTGTTCCGCACGTTTTAGAAAACTTTAAGCTTGTTCAAAATACTTTTTTTGTGAGAAATGAAAGGAGTAGGCTTCTATTCATCATCCTTGAGCCACTGTGCCGCAAAACAGTTATTTAACACATTAGCCTTGTCTGTGGAGTCAAAAAGTATTGCACCATCCTCAATCAACGGTGGAATTGGTTTACTGCAACTCCATTTACATGCACTTTTTTTATGGTCGACCACCATTTCTTTCTCCCATGTTTAGTAGTAAATTTCTTCCTTTATGTCATCCATTGTTTGTGCCTTTTCAGTCATTTTGTAAGTTCGATTTTTAACCTGAATGGAATGTCTCAAAGAGCAAGTCGTGAAAAGCTTGTCCTTTAGACATATGGTAACATCTGTATGAGGTATGAATTCTTCAGCAACTTCTTTTAAAACTAAAGTAATATGTGTGCATATATCATCAACATTATCGTCGAAAAATAAGGCATCCCACAGTGTGGAGGTTAGAAAATTTTTTCTCTGTTGGTTTTTCAACAATTTCATATGGTCTTATTGCAAACATTGCTTTTCCCATATTTAAGCTCATACATATTAGTAAAGATTCATGGTCACAAGTTGATATAGAAGCGAAATGGGAAACCTGACTACAAAAAGTATCATTTATTATAAACACCAAGTCAAGAACTGAGTTGCCTCTTGTGGGCTCAGTTACCAATTGACTTAAGTTAAGCCTGAGACAGATGCTCAAGAATTCCCATTTAAATACAGTGTTACAGTTTTGGGGACCATGGAAATACCCGGTAAAAAAAAGCCTGTTACTATAAATGCATTAGTCGATTCAACATTCACCATACCAATTTGGTCTTGAAAAGCATTTAAAAAATCTTCTGGATGCAGCCTGATCTGGACCAGTGACCTGAAAAAGGTTGCTACAAATGTTTTATGTTTTTTAACATTTACTGGATCCATATCGATTCAGAATAAGGGTTATGTTAATCAATTCTGGCCTTTATACTTGAAAAGGCTCTGGTATATAGCGCACTACACCCCCTCCATGTCATACTGAGGCCAATGAAGTGAAAGACGGGCATTTGAATAGGCGTATTTGGGTGATATGCTGGAAAACTATGGAAAAGAATCTATATTTGATGAAACTTTGCATGTTGACAGATCTACCAGTAGAAAAAAGTTAAGCCATGTTGGGTGACCTTGTGAGTCACTTAAGTGATCTGGATAGGTCGTTTTTGACCTTTTTCGTTTTTGTGTCGCATTTATAACAAGAAATTGCAAAAAACAAAGAGAACAAGTTGTGTGAAATTTTGCGGAGAACATTTTGAAAGAAATATTTTCGAAATTAGCCCCAAAAGGAAAAACATTGTACAAGGGGTATTTTGCAACAGTTTATTCCATTTTATATAGCAGCCATACATCTTTACATAATCTTTTTTTAAAAAACAAAGATTACGCTCATTAAGTATATAATTTCTCCAAAAAAAATCACCCCAAAACCTAATGTTTTAAGGAAATTTCGTCTATTTGAACGTTTAGCCCATTAACCCATTGTTGGCGGTCATCTTGGATTGAGAAATCGAAGAGGAGGGTGCAATTTCAAATTGATACAATTTCATTAAGATTAAACAAATTAAGTGAGCTGTTTTTCAAACTCATGTACTCTTTTGGTTGCCTCCAATGGTTGACATATTTTAATAAGGCAATTCGAAACTTTACTGATATTTAGGAAAAACATTGTTTGCCCAGAATGTTCTAGATCAGCTAATTTTGGGTTAAATACCAGCATTTTTTCTCATTATGATCCTCAGACTTCATCGTTTCCAAATAAATAGCCATTTTTAGTATTTGTATCAATATCCTGGTAAAAATTGACATATTTGATGTCCAAGGTAATTTCAAGGTCAAATGAAGCTCAAGTTGTATATATCTCTGGCATATCTCGCTCTCAGCCAAGTTTCATGGTGAATTGAATTGGGTTTTAGAAGATAAAGCCATATGTATTCTTAATTAACCAAAATTTGGTCATTTGGTCCCGTAGTGGTTTATTAAGGCCACATCCTAATGGGGCATGTAATCCCGGTAACATAATGTCCTTGTTAGTAATACACTCGTCAGGCTTGGTTTAATATATACATAAAACACCAATATTGTTGTGAATACTTAGACTGTGAATCTCGTCAAGTTTGTTATTTGCACCGATGCTATTTACATTCATATGTAACACAGTTACAAAGCTGGAAACGGGAGGCCCTGGGTTGGAGTGAATATCCTCGCATCAAGCCAATAGTGGTCCTGTAAAAAAAAGTCACTCAGAAAAACACATATAGTGAATAAATAAGAATATTTACACACCCCATAACTTTAAAGCTATGAATGAATTGATTGGTCAATTACATAGTGAACATCTTAAATAAATTGGTTGTGGTTCTAGGTACCTGGAAAGGCTGTATCTCAGTAAAACGTCATTGTGTGCAAAACAAGCACTAAACATCATGAAAACCTTCCGACAGTAATACCAAGCAGGAGCCAAGTTGGTGTGTAGTGTCACCCTGAAATTCAAGATGTCCATATTCTTGGCAAGGATTGAAAAATTGTAATGCAATGTGTTGTAAAATAGTGGCGTGGGGATGTAAATAGCATCAAAAAATGCTGGTATCAAAACAAAAGACAAAAACTTGCCTTGTCGAAATGGGTGGTTCAAGGCAAACTTTATTGACCACCTAAGTAAGCTGCTTTGAGAAATTCCCAAAAGCGAAATTTTACTCTTCAAGTTGACCATTGGGGTCGACTTAAACATGACAAAAATAACAAATGAGGCCAACGCAGGCAGCACATAAGTACATAACAGATACACTGAATAGAGTATAACTATTGAATGTGCTGACAAAAGGAAATAGCAGTGTACGCATCATGTGACCTGTCAGTCCAAGTTTGACCATGTCCAACCCTGGAAGATCGAATCAAATATCCGTGGCTAGATTTGGTTTACCAACTGTATAAAAGTACTTACTTAAATATTGCGTTCCAGGGAGAAAAAAAATGCACACGCATCCAATATTTGCAACCATCGGGGCCTCTTACCATGGCCATATACTTAGACAAATCAATATGATTTGTGAAACTTTTCCTCGCTAATTGGTAACGAGATTCGATTTTACACCCACCAGTGTGAGATACCATGGCTACATAATTAACTGGATATGCTTAAATACAATATCATTTACTTGCATGTGTGCATCTTTTGGCTCACTATACGACTAATGCTTACATCTGGAGGAGAACAAAAGTATTTCTAGAAACGTCCACAGAACTTTCAGGCAGCAAAACCTATCTCATACACAAATAAATGAGGCATGAACAAACCATATGATCCATAAGTTGGGGAAAAAGATTTTTAAAATGCCTATATGAATGCTTCACATCGACATATAAAATAATAATATGCTTGATAAATACCATATTATATTGGTAAATCTTTTCACCTTTGGTCAGACAGAACAACTGATGACAACATTAATATCCAAAGATTACAATCACCTGGATACATTCCCATGTCTACATGTTACACTCCATATGGAGAAATGACCATGCTTCTAAAGTGTTTTAGATAAACACTTTGATTTCCGTTTTAATGAATATAAATGGCAGCATGAATGGTTCTAAACTGGTTGAATGTCCACCGCTGTAAGCCATGTCACAAAAAATAGTGATATGATCATGAACTCACTGAAATCCTGGTAAGATCACTTTCATTACGGATTTCAGAAGTTTTAACAACTGGATTGGCAGGAGACAGGCAATGTGTCACAAATATCTCACCATCGTTAGTCCAGGTGTTCAAGATTTTATTCTGCTTTTCCAATTGTCTGGCCAGGTAAATCAAGTTATGCCGGCGCTTTGGAAGGTATAAAAGTAAGGTCCCCGTTCACGCATATTCTTGTGCCTTTGAGTTTACTTCTTGCCTTCCAGATCTGGGCCCTTATCACTTTACAGTCTGGGCAATTTGTAGGGCATATGCACCCTGTGTCTGGTGATTTTGGGCAAAATTCACAAACTTGAAACCCGGCTAAGTGCTAACTACTCTATTACTATTTATACAAACTATATACCAAAATGTTCAGTTGGGTAAATACTCCCAGGTTCTTGGTACGTTACTATGGTTCTGATGGGTGTAACACTTGGTTGCCATAGCAACGAAACTATTGTTTCATATTCTAATTTGTTGGCAAAAAACATAAGTTTGACAACAAAGGGAGTGCTACTGAGGGTAATATTACATTCTTGAACTGTTTTCAGAACTGAAATCATGACAGCTTGTCTCACAGAAACATTTAAGACTTTGATCTTGAAAAATACACAGTTTATAATAACATACCACTTTTTGTGGTTTCCATGGCAACCAATTTGGATAATGTCTATGATTTAGTAGCAACACTAGTACAATTACCTTTTGCCACAGTAAATTAGCAACTTTAGAGTAAATGGCATGAGTGAGTATATCTAACATGTTCATGTTCTGCAACTTTTACCAGAACGGGAATGGACAAAGACTTTCATATTTTTGTTACTAAAAATAGTCCAAGGTCATTCAAGGTCACGTGACCTGGCCGCCATCTTGGATTTTTGCCTTTTTAAAGCAAATTTCTCTTTCTCTTCACTGCAAAATGTAATTAATTAGTCCAAAACATACCTAAAATGTCAAAAAAGACTGTAAAAATATCAAATGATACATATTCCCTACATATCTATACCATTGTTACTGTACAATAGGCAATTTGGTGCGTAAATGACTGTAATACTGGCTTAAACACCGATAAGTCATGTTTGTTGGCATGTATTCATTTGAGGGTGAATTCATGAAAAAGTTATTTTGGAAGATCATGAACTTTATTTCATAATAACCAAAGTAAATGGTTTTCAACTTTCAACACATGAGGGGTGAGCATAGGCCTTCAGTTTTTTGTTACTAAAAATAGCCCAAGGTCATTCAAGGTCACGTGACATGACTGTCATCTTGGATTTTGTTGCTATGCAGTGTTACATGTAATAGTGCTGTTCAGTATCACATGATTAAAAAGCTAACTTTTAAACAAATACAGGAAATACTCCACGTACACAAGGCTTAAATTACAATACTTTTGTACGCAAAACTACATCTGCAGTTGGTTTATAGTACATGAATATATACATTTCCATTAAACTAAATAAGAGTAGATTTGATTAACATCAATTATTAACTATAATAACCAGATTCAATATTTCCACTGTTTGGTGTTCCACATCTCTTTACCATTAGGTGTTATCTGTTTAAACAGTGCAAAATGCATCAGATCTGTCATTTGGCTCTACCAGACTCTAATTTTACTGTAAGTTTAATCATACAATAAGTTGTGTTTCTTTTCTATGATTATTTTTACTGTTCTTTCCTAATCCTCATTGATAAAATCCAGATGAAAAACATCTTGTTCAATCACATTCCTCGGGTTGTAAACTTAATGTGTTCACGATTAAACATACTATCAAATTCATCATGCACTTATGCCATGAGATTCCATGTTAACACAAAACACATTTTATCCAAAACATAAAAGTCAAAAAATAATAATTCTAGCATATCATTTACACATTGTGGAGTGTGAAATGGCTGTGAATTATAATTATAATTTTTTTCACAACTGGGTCATCTTCTCCTGAATATGATGAAACGTATAGCAGCACTTGTAACATCTGGGATGTGAATTTATGTAGCTGTAACAAGATGTTACCATAAAGCAGTTCCATAGAACATCTTATCACTTCTGGATTCTGGTCCTTGTTGACATTTTCTTGCCATTGTTATGAAAGGCTTCCTTACTTTCAGTCACACAACAGTAATACTTGGTACATGTATATAGGCCTTTGATGACACTCTTGTTGTCTTCACATTGTAAGCTGAAAAAGACAGCGAAACAGAACCAGAAGACACACCGAAGAAAAACGCTGACCACAAGGGGCCCTTCAACGTAACAAATAAAATCTGATAAAAGTATCTGCATCAGGAATATTTAAACCCCACCATTCAATCCCTGAACAGATTTATTCCCAAAGCACCTAACTCATTCCAATATGCTGATACTTGATATTACCATGTAATTATTACATATATTCATTATTTTATTCAGACAGAACATCAATCTAAATATAACATACTTGAAATGTAATGTCATATATTCTACTCATATCGGTACTTTTGTGGTCTATGATTAAAAATATAGCCTTATGTGCTGAACAGAGAATTTGAACTTGAATATTGACATGTTTAGCTGGCAAAAGCAAACTGTTGGCAAATAACATGTGGATGAAATTTGGACTCTTTCCCTATTTCATTTTTTTCTTCCAGCCAATAAGAAATTTTCATCAGATGTTTTCATTCAGATTTATCATGGTAACTTTTACAAGAATAAATCAATGCCACCATATAATATATCTAGATGATTGAGAGTTGACTATGTTAAGTATAGTTATTTTAAACAGTATTCTCTTTACGTTCTGAAGATATGTATTTTGAATAAATGAGAGAACTCCCAAGGAAGACACAAGGTGTTCCCTTTTACCAGTAGTTGTCTTGATTTTTGTCATGCACAAACAAAATCAGCCATATCCCACCCCTTCCCCATTCTCATCATTGACCTTGGCTTTAGAATAGACAACCTTGAAAATTCAGACACAAAAATGTCAAAAGGTTAAAAAGACTAAAATGTTGAGAATCAGCTGAAATTTAGATATCAAGGCAACTGTCATAGAAATACAATGGGAAATTCTATGAGAAATCCGTATAATTCAACTTTTTAAAATCCCAAAGAGGCCAATTCCATCCCAGCTAGGACCCCCCCCCCCCCCCCCCATCTAGTTCAGCTTTAAAAACATTAACCTCAAGATATTCCATGGAAAAGGATGGCATTATAAAACATAAGTAAATTTTTTTTGCAACTTTTGTCATATGTATTTGTACTTCTAATATCAATCATGCAATTGTCAAAAGGTTAACAGATCAAAGGAAAATAAAATCAATAGCCATTTTGAAATGGATGTTTATATTTGTAAAAGCTTAACAAATACTATGCAGTGGTCCCTGGTTTGAGAGACCACCCTTAGGGCAGGCCAAAATGTGGTCTCTTAAAACAGGTGTTTTTTACTTAAAAGTACAATAACGTGGAAAAGATAGCACACTGTTCTGAGAGAGCAGTCTCCCAAAACAGGTACCACTGTATTCTCATTGATATTGTCAATACAAAAAAAACATGCAGAGAACGATATTTATTAAATTCAATGATAAGATTGATGTTTACTTTACCTATGTCTTCTCGGGCATGACTGGTTTACTAATAGGGAAATTATCGTAGAATATATACAATTTTCTGATATTTAAAACCTTTTCCCAGGAAAATGGGGGGGGGGGGGCACATACGGTAGGCCTCTAGTCCCCATAGTGTCTATTGGGTATAAGGGGCCATTCACAACCTTAAGACTGCATGCTGTGATCCATGTATTGTCTTTATAATTTTAGGTAACCCATGACAGTATTTATAGTTTGTAATTGTTTTGCAAAATTTTACTTAATTGCTGCCAAATTTAATTGGCTGGAAATAGCAAAAGGAGCTTTGTAATTGACATGATTGAGGATTATAGATGAGATTATCCAGATTCTAGTTCTTATTTTTGTTTTATTTTTCCCTTCAGTCTTTTGTTTCATTCATTCTCACTTTTGTTGTGGACCAGTGAAGATTGTATTCGTTTAAAACCCATCCTCCCTTCCCCTTTGTATATTTTTCTCTATCTTTTAGTGTTTTTTTCCTTTCTTTTTTATGTCATTAGCTGGTATTATCATTATATTTTTATGATGAGTCAAAATGTTTGTGTTTGAAAGTATCAGTCTGATATTTGATTTGATAAGGACAAAAAACATAAACAATGTAGTTATTTGGACTCCAATTTCTTAAGATAAATAACAAAATTAATTTATATTTTCTCAAAATAAAAAGTAAGTTCTTATAATAAGAATCAAACATAGATAACTACTCATGATCAGGGTTTCAGATCTACCTATTTTTGAGGACATTTGGCCTGCTGTTCAAAATGTCCAGAACAAATTTTGTTTTTATACATAAAATGTATACCGGTAGAGATGTCCGGGACCAATTTGCCTATCAATCAAAATTGCCCTTAATTGTCCTAGCTGAAATCAAACATGCCCAGCTGAAACCCTGCATGATTTCTTGATTTTCTTGTTTCGAGTGAAAAATGCCTCTGTCACTCCCATGATTTTGCTATCTTGCTTCAAGAAAAAAAAATGTAAGAATTTTTTTTCAAGAAACAAAATTTGATAAATCTTGGGGGTAGGGATTTTTTTTCACCTCACTACACAGGTGAGATGGCAACTGATAGTCATTTTACTTTTGCTTTGTTACATGCGTGGAACAAAATTGTTTTTAATCGCAATGCGTAATCTAACCTTAGTTCTGATGAAATGATGGCAAATAGTACAATTATAAACGTAGGCCTAACTCAAGCTAGTCGGTAGTCCCACTGTAGTGTAGTGGATCAGTGTAGGCAGTACAATACATGAAGTAGATGGCCACTCTCAACAGTCATTGAAGATGCATGCATACATGTACCAAAACAAAGCAACTCATCCCCACGGCCAGGAGCATGTCAGACGCCCCCCCCCCCCCCCCCCCATGTTTGGGTCAGGAAATGGAGAACACAGTTGTATGTTCCTGCCTTCCTTTTTCGATTCTGATTGTCCAAGTATGACAGAGTGTTTTCTAGGGCATGTTAAAATAAGTTGGCAATGAAAATATTTATTTTGTTGTTGCTGCCACCCGCACTGACACTGTTACTCAACTTAGGCCTACTGCCCTGTAACTGTTGTGCAGATAGATGTGCTGTTGGACCGAGGAGAAATTGGGGTTTGTTATGAATGGGACCTTGGAACTTTTCAAAATTTCTATGCTCATTCTGAAGACATGTACATTCACTGTCAGACTCTGACTCGGTGTCAAGATCAGAGCCATCCATGGCGAGTAAATCAACCACCTCTTCGACAGCAAAGCGCCGTCCTCTTCGGCGTGTGGCCATGTTGACCCGGATGACCTCTGCGTGTTGACAGGTGCCCGTTCAAGCGAATAAAAAAATGGCAATCCGGCGTTCCGCTGTCTAACCTATGTATCGGATTTCAAGTTCCCATCATAGAACACCGTTTCATAGGTAAAATGGACAAGTTTTACTGAAATAGGCGCAGATAGTAGTGCAAAAAAGCGAATCCGCATATATGCGGACATCGACCACAAGGTATGTTGCGTGAATCCGCACATATATGGACATCGACTGGAAAGTGTTATTCGATAGCTCAGAAAGCGAACTATTATCCGTCGGCTACTGAACTCAATGGGACTTACACATTGGGAATGTTGGAGATCTGATAACTGGAAGTTAAGACCTATCTATTCATTATACAAGTGTAGCAGATTTCGTCTCTATCTTCAGGTGCATGTTGACTGGGGCTAAGTTTAATTCCACTGAATCTGAAACTCATATGCCTTCCGCATTGTTCGAGATCATCAGGTGCAACCTGCAAATTGTACAAATCAGCTCTGGCCGTGTCGTGAGAAACTTGAAAGTTTTACAACAAAGTTGCTTGAGACGATATAGTAGCCTCCTTACACGTACATTGGCTTCAACCTCTGCAACTTTGGTTTTCATTGGCTCCATCTAGGCTTGGACAGCTCGAGAGACAAATGTCTCTAAAACTGGCAATACTCAAGAGGAACACAACAGATCCAAAATTTTCTTAACAGGACGAGACGTTCTCAACTTAGGCGACGGTGGAGAATCCCCAGTGGTCGTTGAAAAAAGCCATGGTCTGTTCAACGGATTTTTATTGCCCACATTGTCAGAGTTCCTTGACGTGGAGTCAGAATTGTTTTTGTCAGCCATGATACCTTTGTCTTTACACTGATCAACGGCGGGAAGAGTCAACAATACATAAAAATATCGATAACTAAGATTCCAAATCAACCACACAGATAAGCATTCGGCCACTGATGCCACTGATACTAGTTTCAGTGCCCATATTAAAGACCACTGAACTAGATCTACGGAGAAAACAGATTAATTGTGGCTTACAGATGAGAGACCCGTACAGTCATCTGTAGATGAACATCAATGGAAAAACATGGTAAAATGAAAATAAAACATTGTAACACATTAAAACATATACTGCCGAATAGGAAGGGTCAAACAGGCGGTTACACTTATACAAGTTGAATCCCCATCAATGGTTGGCGAGAAAGATTATAACAGCTGTCACTGCATAATAATGTTGATGATGGACGAAAAGTGTAATAAAAGTGCAAATATCTACATACAAGAAACAATAACATGTCCATCATATTGAGTTATTTGGACGAAGACTTAAGCATGGATACATGTAAATCGTTTACCTAAAATTTTAGCAGTCAATAACCGTACCCACTTCCAGCACATTGGACAAAAACCCTTACTCATCCATGTTAACGTACTGGGGGAAACAAAATACTCTTCTTGCAAATTGTTCTAGTAAGTATTTAGTTGACATTTTCAAATGTGGACTGATGGGGAATCACCAATATCGGAGGGTAAGAGGTTCCGAGTGAAGACAGAACGATAAGCATAGGACGAACGGAAAGTTTCAGTTTTACATTTGGTCCATCTGAAACGCAGACTATTGTCAGAGGTGCGTAAATTTCTTACATCTGTTTCAATGCGGAACATGTGGAAGATATATACCTCGTAAAAACCATTTACACATTTGTACAAGTACACCAGATACTCTTGCCTGTAGGATAAAGGGAGCAGATTACATTTGGCGAGGTGGGACTCATAAGATTCAGAGAAGGGAGAACCTGAAATGTGTCTGATCGCTCTCCATTAGATCTGGTCGCTCATCTTTGAATATATTCTAGGGCCATTAGATTTTTCTTGCTGGTTACACTCTACACAATCTATTGTATAATAAAAAGATAAATAGAGAATATCTTCCCTGTGTTTGTTTTCTTTTGCAGAAATAAGTACGAATTATTAGCACCATTTTCCGAGAAGGAACAGGAACTGTGTGCAGAAAATTCACATTTGAGTATTTTTGCATTTATTAAGGTTTTGTTGTCTGAAATGCTACGTTCTTTCGAACATGTAGCATATTTTTGTGTGTTTACGTATTTGGCTTACTAGTAAGCATAAAATACTAGAAGCCTTGGGAATTCAAACCCACAATTTACCACAATGAAATTCACATGGGTAGTTTAATTCCTTTTTCTTAAGACCTGTAGCAACCACACTACTGTATCGTACTAAGTGCAGAGAAATGATTAGGAACATTTATTGAATGACAAGTTTGTGTGTAGGTAAAATACATTATGATACACTCATGAAATACCCCAGTCTGTAAACCATGCTGTGAACCAAGAAACCCGAGGGGCTGAGTGGTATGCAGCTTGCTGAGATGGCTAAATCTGGGGTATCCCGGAAAAGCATGGCATAGTGATTTTATATCATATTCAAGGCAAGCAGTTGGCGTAAATAACAAATGAACGAACATCAACAACATAAATCCCTTCCAATAGCAAAACGTCACTTTTTCGCCATTGCCATTGTTTCCGTCCTCTACGAGATGAAAGTGAGGCTACAGTTGTACACAACTTTTGTATACCACCGAATGACGTGTCGCGCCACACACCATGAAACACAAAGTATAGAACAAACCTTTTAACCAACCAGCGTTTTACCTGGCAGGTGTTGCCAATTTGAGATTCCCTTATATTGAGAGGCTCTTTAATATACATTTTATGTCTTTTCTGGATCAATATTTAGGATTTGCTTCGCTCGGAGGAAATGTTCGTCTACCTGGAGAAATCTATGCCTGGTTTGTTGTATTTATCATACCCATTAACTCCATGTTGAACCCTTTCATATACACAATCTCACCGATTCTTCAAAAGGAAAGGTAGATATGTCAGTATATTATTCTGTTATTATTTTGGCCGATCAGTCAGTGTCATAGGCTGACATGTTTTAAATATTTGTTAAAACTGGGTGTTGTACAAAGTAACACCTGACGTCATTGTATAAAGGTGGAAACACTTTCATGAGATCATGAAAAACAAGGCTCCTGCCTATATTGAATATAGCATAGCTTCGTTTGATCTATTTCCTATGGTTACCTTTAGAAGTAAGTTTACTTTGGATAACGCACTGGGCATATATGTAATCTATGTGATTTTGTAATTGTTTGTGCTATGATAAATAGGCTATCCAGTATAAATGACGTCATTGAGGTTAGACATGCAATGTCTCAACAAACGCATTGGCTTTGACACCAAACGAAATATATAAACATTTGTTCAAAAAGAAAGAGTTTAAAAAAAAATCATGATAATAGATTCTAAATTTATTGGTTTGACAAATATGTCCGAAATTTTAAATGTACAGTTGTAAATTAGAAGAAGATGATTGTGTTTCTTAGTTTTGTTTGCAGTATCTAAGAGAGAGGTCTGATAAATATATAGGCAGCCAAATTATGTATATTTGAAGGTCTAAAGAATAGTCCATTTTTGCATACTTTAGGACCAACGTATGCAAGAAGAGTATCAGAGGTGTACATATGTCATAAATTACCTGCCAATCCCATTTTATATCTGTCTATTTCTTGTACATGTTCTATAGGCAGGCTACCGTTGTCATATATTTCTTCATTCTTTATTTTCAAAATGGTGTTTTTGCCCCTTTAAGATACGATAGGAAATAATTTGTACATACTGGAATAATAAGTTATGGTACGTTGTCTTAATATTGTGAACCTGCTTTTTGCGGTCTGGTCCTTTCTTTTGCGCTGGCCAGAGAAATAAGCATTGAAAGGATATATATCTATTTGAAACTCAGCATCAATGATATATTGTCGTGTGTGTTGAAGCCTTAATTATACTGGCTTAAATAATGCATTTTGGGTCTTTTATTCCTTTTAAGGTTATGTCAAAGTATATGTCCATGCACAGGTAGTAATAACTCCTATAACCAATCCACAAACACAAGGTTGACAAGACCACATAAAACCCAGCAAGGTATGCAATAAGCGCTTGAGAACGACGATGTGTTGTGTAATTTCCGTGTGGTGTCTTCTGGTTGTTATAATGATGATCAGTGAGTAAAAACAACCTGGTTCCGAATACCTCTCAATCCATAGTCCCTCCTTCTTCCTTATTTAATTTAACAGATCCATTCTGCCAGCCCAGCATCCATTCGGAAATGCACTAACCTGTGAACCATAGAAACAAGTTGTACATATTCCACTCAAATACATGATGTTTTTAATAGACAATCTAAACGTTCAGTGCCTTTGGAATCCCGAAATGAAATATATATTGCCAGGGTTGTGTTGCCATTTGTCAGATCAGTGATAAATGCATAATTTAGGGGAATGTGCCCCTTTTATATTTAGTTTCGAAGGCTTCTAAGCTTTAGGATATTATGAACAGAAAATGGCTGCATGCATTAATTTCAAATACAGATATTACTGTAAGTGTTGAAATGATGTAAGGACTGGTGTACTGAACACAGAGTCTGCAATTATATATTACCTCGTCAGACCAATTAGAAAAGAAAAGCAAACTTCACAGAACCTTTAATTTAACAGTCAGGGCTGTTTAATTGCATTCATCGTGTAAAATATTGCGCATGTGAGTTCGAAAGAAAACTTCAATGACATCATCCAATTTTCTTATTTCCAGAGGCCATGACACATCAAAATTTGTTTTGTCTGAACTGCACACGTGACACGCTGACGCTTCGAGAATATATGAGGCTGAAACAGCCATCTAGCAGCGATGTTGCCTTCATTATGAGGAGCATATGTGTATCGTTGTGTGGACTGGAACAACTAGAGGTCTACCCACTGCTTTATGACGACAACATTTTGCTGCTGTTTGATACCAAAGTTAGTAATATGGTTACAATGGGATTTAAAGTCTCTCTGTATCATCACTTTTAGGGTGAGGAAATGTTCACTTTATTATAATGTTATACTTCATACATGGAAAATACAAGCGACAGTAGCAACGTCCATGATACCTCTGCTGCCTGCCCATGAGACAAACTGAACGCTTAATAATAGTAAATAAATTCACGGCGCTGGCACAAGATTGCATTTCCAACTATACTCTTTGTACTTAACTGAGGCACAGGACCTTTTACTGCATCTTTTTCCTTTAAAATCAGAAAAAACGAGAGGGATATAATTTCCTTGTGAAAGTGTGCAGGCGTTGCATGGAAATGCCATTTTGGTATTTTTGACCCATGCAACATGCGTCCTAACGGGCAGAGCATCTTTGTTTGACCGTATTAAAGTTCAATTTTAAATTCAGATGAATTGCAAGGTTAGCCAAATATGATACCAAGCACTTAACATGCACATAAATTTTGATACCACATTGGATTTTAAACAGCTGTGTTCAAAGATTATTCTTTATACCTGAGCCATTTAACACTCATGTTCCTTTCCGAAGCTCTGTGAGGGATGCATTGAACACACATGCATGGCATCTTACGGTCAGTGGTAGACAAATAAACAATGAATGCGCTTTTCTAGATATTATGCTGTACCTGATTTCTGGTCATGTTAGAGCTTTCGACCACCAAAGAAGCATATAATCTTGCTTTATTTTGACGAAATGTCAATTTTTGGTGTCTTACTTTAACAATGTTTACTTGGCAGGGTCCAGTACCAGCACTGTGCTATGCTTCAGCAACTACTATATCCACCAATGACTCCAGTGAAACCGTATTGTCCTTTGGGACACTTCTGGCCATGATTCTTCATGATGTGCAGCACCAGGATAGTCAGCATTCCTAACATACGCCAGAATGTGCACAAGTTTTCGTTCACCTGTACTGCATTCCTGATACACATTACCAGTTTAATTTTCGGTCCCAAAGAACTATTTTATAACAATGTTAAGCAATGTTTCAGTTCACACAAGGTTGTGTGAAGCTTTTAAAGTCTGTTGCTGATCATGCGTAGGAGGAACAGAAATCACATGCGTGTTTCATTATTTACATAAACTTGCAACTTGCTTGATTGGGCTCTGCAGAGGCCCATAAGGCCGATGGTAGACGCACAAAATGTCACCAAAGGGTGTTCAGTTCTCCACTCCATACATCTCACCTCGTTAAAACAAAAATATATTGGGAATAAAGGTTTCATCAGGCCAAACTGATGTGTAGCAAGCCTCTGCTAGGAAAGAGGGAACATGGCCCATCTACCTAATTTATGTCACTGTCTTATACATCCCATCATATACCATATATCGTTATCTCTAGTGCTCAAATATAAAAGAAATCCTCAGAATGCGTCTTACTGGTAAAGCGCATTGTTAAAATCATTGAAAGGAAAATTCAATAGTTATGAAATGTGCGTGACACATAGGGGGCATCTTGCAAAAACGACTACCATTAGACAGTGCCCACACCGCAACCAAAGAGCCTTATTTTACAAAGTTGCAGGAATTACCAAATCTAGATTGATATAAAGAATATAAGTGACAGATGTCCAATCATAAAATGATTATCAACAGATTAATGAAACTTAAAACAGATGTATAGTGATATGTTCTACACAAAATTCTTTAAATGTGCGTTCGACACCAAAAATCATATACTTCTTGAAAAGTATATCCAAGACAACAGTTCTACCCCAGACTGTGACGAAGAAGACACTAAGCTAAGGAAATATCTGCTACAAACAATGAAAAATGAAAGGGAAATTTACAAGCTAACAAAATTGGAAATCATGTCCTTTTTGTAACTGCTGATATGGCGACCTTAAGCAGGTGATACTAGTACTTGGAAATTTTAAATGTTACTGGCATGATCCTTGTAGTCTTGCAGACTATGGGCCGCACCCTAACAATGTTTTTTTTTTTTTTGCAAGAAGTATACCCTTCCTATTTAAAGTAAGCCTTGGACGAGAAAACTTCCTGCCTGTTTAGATCAATTGGTGCCCATGTATATCTTTTGTGCATTTAGAGATATATAATCTGTTGAATGCAGACAAATATTTGTAGGAGCAAACAAATAACGCTTCAATGTATTGGTATGGAGTTCGATTTCCATAAGCAAAACATAAACACACAAATGCTCAGTGCAGTAAATCAAAACCCAAGTTTGTAAATATGGCTGAGACTTGTAATTAATATTTAATGTTATTACTTCCGGTTTACAAATTTTTAGTCATTGTGTAAATGTGATATCGGATTATGGCATCTCACTGGAGGCAATTCAAGAACTTACGTCAGCTTATATATATATATATATATATATATATATATATATATATATATATATATATATATATATATATATATATATATATATATATATATATATATACATATATATATATATATATATATATACATATATATATATATATATATATATGAATACGTAAAATATCAACCCGTGGCTGTACAGGTAGATCAATAAGCAATTTACATGAAGATAATAAAAGTTCATAGTATTGGTTCGTTGATTCTGTCCTCAGAGTTGCGATTCTTATCATCGCAGCAAAAATTAACACACAGTAACATACATGGCACAGACAAGATATTATATATAGTCATAGCTATTTCAAATGCCAAACATGGTAACAAAAATGGAATTTATGATTGACATAAATGTTATAGTAAACATTCTAGAGACTTCCTTCATATTGTCCCAATGTTTTATTTCACATCCCACAAAAATTTGGAAGTATGAATATTGTACCTTCTACTCTGAATACAAAGCACGCCCGCAACTGATTTGTACGGTTCCAATACGCATAATGATAAGTAGGAGTGTACGTAAAAATTAAGTAAATATTATATATATATATATATATATATATATATATATATATATATATATATATATATATATATATATATACATGTGTGTGTATGTGTGTGTGTCTGTGTGTCTGTGTGTTAATGTTCATTGGATGTTTTGTCATAATTATCACCCAACCAAACTATGAAGTAAATTCGACATTTTAAACGTTCAAAGTCACTTCCTTACATTTATTTCAGTAGAAGTAGGCATTATGTGTATGTCTGCCTAACACTGACCAGACACTCTGTTATGGTTTACCATCTGGGACATTTTTCATTCAGTTATTTTTAAATTGAACCATCTTGCTTTGTTTATAAGCAAGCAATTAGTGAAGTGTGTTGGGGGGGGGGGCGCAGTTGAAAACAGTTCGCAAAGTATCTTTTCGTTTCTGCAAAGGGAACAGCAAGTGTGTCGCTATAAAAGCTGCCGAACCCTGTCTGATGACAGACCAGTGAATATCTTGTTATGGGTAATATGTGATTTGTTTTTCTGTAAAACCAAACTTTCAGGTTGCCAATTCTAAATTCCAAGTTCACGATGGCCATCTACTTTCCATTACCTCTCCAATCCCCCACAATTGAGACTATTTCAGACGTCAACTGCACCAATGCACGATGGGAATTGGTAAAATGTGTCACTAATTCTGATATTATTCATATTTATCGGGAGCACCAGAGTAAAGATTTTGTGAAATATAGATTAACGTGTAACATGTGGTTAAACAAAATGTTAGGGGTGTTGGGAGGGAGAAAGTCCAAACATCGATATGTGGACAACATCCTAGAAAACATGCACCTTTTTAAATAAAGTTCAGAGTTGCAAGTAGGTGTATCTTGATCATAGGTGAGTAATGTGATATCAGATCAACACATCTAATGCATCCCTGTGCCCATTTCAAGCAATTTATTCGCTTCAGAAAATTTGTGTATTTTAAATGTGCAAATCAGGTTCCATAGCAGAGCGTACTCTGGATACAAATATCATGTGTCTTTTGTGCCGGTCCAAAATATGCAGCATGCGGATTTTTGGGGCAGGCAGCACAGAATAAAAATATTGTTTTTGGTGGGATGCTCTGCGACACCACACAGAGCGGGAAAGGCCATGTAAGGACACTGGACCCTATACGTTACGTGACTGGAAGTCCTAAATAGTAGAGAGGTTTAGGTCATTTATGGCTCTGCCACAGTGGCATGACAGCACAGTGGCAGGTGATGTTTTAATTTATTGACATTATCACTAGTTGTGTGATGTCTCTGCGTCAGGTTTTTCTTAGTTTGTTTACGGCCCAATAATAGAGATTCTATTTACGTTTCTGGTGCAGCTGGCATTTATCAGTATATCGAGGGCCGTATGTTATTCAACGCTGTAAAAATGTAGTTCTTGTTCAAAATTTTAAAGGAACTATATGACCAGGTCTATCGTGGAATTAATCGAGTCATATAATGATGGCTGCAGACTAAGGCATTAATATTTTACATATGAGAAACTTCTGAGGTGAGAAGTCGAAAAAATATAATGTATTGGAAACGAACACTGATGCTTAAAAAAATATTTAGAAGAAAGCTTTTAATTCTATGGAAAAGAAACTCATTATTTGCAGAAAATAATTAGTTGGAACAATACAGTGTCGTCACCCATAAACTCTGCATTTAAAATTTAAAAGGTGGGAAACCACGTGCCACTTTGACCTCGTAATCGTTTTGTTGAGTGGCGGGGCCTTTGTCCAATAAAACATCGAAATACTCAAGTGAAGGTCCGAGAAATGTAAAGTATAGTTTTTCCAACTTGTCTGCGTAAAATATATTTCATACCCCTGAGACAATCTATCCATTCATGCTTTTACTATAAATGTTTTCTATGTGGTTGTTACAAGTATCGTTACTAGGTACGGTAACAGCTATATATGTGAGGATTTTTTGTTTGAGCATCTTGCGTACATTTCATAATATAAATAACGCTTTTTGCTGCTGACGTTGGATACGTGTAGGACCTGCATACCATGGACTCCGCTTTACTTTCATTTAAGGTTATAAACCATTGATTTTCCAGAAAGAAACGGTACCAAAAGTGACCATTTAGACTCAGTGTGGCTATTTCGGCCATATCTTTGTCAGAGACAGCATACCATGTCGTGTCGTCTGCAATTACGCTATCCTAATCGTTCACATAAATTAAAAACAATAAAAGACCCAAAATCGGTCCTTTAGGTACACGCGCATTTATTAATTTTCAGGTTGATGCTAGTCAATTTATTACTCGTAGCTGCTTTCTCTGAGGAAAAAATCTAACCCATTCTAAAATATTACCGCTAACGCCAATGGCAAAGAATTTTTATTACAACCACTTTACCGAAAGCACGGGAGATATCAGAACGTACCAATTACACCGTTTTACCAGAAAACATAGCCTCAATAGTAACATCCTAGAACTTCAACAGTTGTGACACAGGACAGCCTCTCTTTTGATAAGCCGATTGAAATTTTATTCTCTTCACAATGAATAAGAAGTGATTTAGAAACACACCTTTCGAATCCATTTCCTGTACAGCTTAGGAAAATGTAAGACGAACGTTTGAGGCCAAGTGTTTCCTTCATTTTCGTGCAAAGGAGTTTAATTATCATTTTCCAAGTGATATGAAAGTGTCCCGTTGCAATGATTTGATAAATATGGTACGAATTGACTCACATGTAGAATCGCCACGATATTTAAAAACCGTAGGGTCTATATCATGTGGTCCACATGGTTTGTATGTTTTTAACATGGTAACACGATCTTTCCCGAAAGGGTTCATCGCTTGTAACATGCTGCAATCTCTTTCTTAGAAAGTATATTGTGGTGGTTCTGTGCCTGAATCATATAATAAACACTGTTGTGCACAGAGTGGCTTAAAAAGCTCTGCTTTCTTGACTCTTCGGTGACGAAAGTGTAACTTTCTTTCAATGATGAAATTCAAAAGATAAAGCATTTTGTTTAGTTGAAAATGTTTTGTTGTTTTTCGCCAAAGTTCACAATCATTAGTTTCACATGTCGCAACTTTCTTCATCGAATTTTCTTGATGTTTCTTTCTTGTTTATTGTCAGTTAATCAACTACACGGTTCCGTGCTCTTCGAATACAGTGCCCAATGATTGTTAAAATTTGTTTGTTTTTTTTCGCTCTTGCAAGTAATTTATTTCATTTATACATTGGTAGTATATACACTTGGGGGTACTGGAACACGGGGGATTGAGACTGCCGAAAGCCTTTGAAACCTCGGGACGTCCACCCATCAGTTGTCGTATGAGGGCGCAGACGTAGGTCCTCATAAAGGTATCTAATCGCAGTTCCTGCTTACGGATTTATATAGTAAAGTGGTTAGTCTCATGCAGCCCAAAATAAAGCCCCAAACTCATGAATTTTTGAAAATATCACCACCAGTTATAAGGAAATTATGCATGGCCTTCCTCGAGCGTGTCTTGAAATGCCGGAGTCCACCTACTTTCACTTGTGTCCGTGTGGCGCCCCAACACTCAGGTGCGGATCCCCCGGTATTGGAAACAAGTCATAAACAACAGATAGTGCTTCCGCGCGTGCGTGCGTGCGTGCGTGCGTGTGTGTGTGTGTTTGTGAACCTATATATACACTCAAGCCTGGATTCCGCGGTATTTTATATCATGGAAACGAGTTGTTTGTTTTTCCTTTTACTACCCGGACAAGGTACAAGTTGGAAAGAGTGATCGTTTCTACTACAGACTACTGCATTTATGTAAGATTTGCTCGATATAAAGCGAGGAACAGATCTTACATGAATGGTGTCAGTGGCTGCTTCACTGTCATCCGGTTTTCGTCGATTTCCTTGAAAAAAAGTTTCACACTCCATCATGAAAATCGATGTGGTAACAAATGATGATGATGATGATGATGATGATGATGATGATGATGATGATGATGATGATGATGATGATGATGATGATGATGATGATGATGATATAAGTATTCTGGGAATTCAATCAGCTAAGCTGTTTTTCATTCGGGTCCAGTAAATACTGTATACATATAACCACTGATATATAAATGTGTATAGTGGAACTCAAGATCAATATCCTAAAAAAACACTTAGAAAATACGCAGTGAAACGCAGGACCTATACTCTAAAATTAACATCTCAAAGTACAGTAAAAACACAAGCGCCATAAGCATTAAAATACACGCAAAAAGTACACGACTGGTTCTAAAAACAGCAATAATTGAAACACATGAAAGTTGTATACAGTTCCAGCAAGGGTGAAAAAGAAACTCAAGAGTTGATAAATGAATTTACATGGAATTACAAAAAAATTCCAAAAGTAAAAAATAAAGCGATGTACCAGAGCATCGAAAGCGGTGGACTGAATAGCCTTAAGTTTGAAGTTCACTACAGTTCTTTACTTTAAGCATGGGTCAAGCGACTGCTGGCACAGAACAGTTTAAAATGGAAACAAGTTTCCTTCTAAGAAGTAACCAGACTTGACTGGTATGAAAGGGTCACTGAATATGCCATTTACAGGGTCAGTGTGATTATGAAGTATGGGACATATGCGCGGGATGGCATGTGTGTGTTTTCCGCATGGTCAAACAAACATGGATGCCGTACATACCTTTTCGTGCAGTAATTGGCTGCGATTACCATAAATTTAAGAAAGATATGTGTTAAAACGATGTATTTTATTGCCAATAAATGGAAAATATATGCGATGGAGTACCAAAATTTGTGAATGGGCTAAAGTCGAATTTTTGGCACTGTATCTTTGACAAAGAAATATGAAACTGCAACTAGTATCATTGAGTGCACAGGTCGTAATCCATCAAACTAAATCAGTGCCAGACTGCGTTGTCTGGGAAAAGTGTATGCAGTAGCTTTTTCAATGAGACTAATCTTACAGATTTCTTTAAAACAAGGGCAAAGAATTCTCATGACAAAATGTAATGCAATGTCATTTTGAATTGTTACCTGAATGGAACATGCTTAAAAGCTCATCTTGTCTCAAGACAAACAAGATATATTGAGAGACTCCGTCTGGTATTATGATTGTATGAAGGTGAGCGGGAAGTCTGTGTTTTACCGGGACTGGTATCAGAAAGGTATGATGTTTGTGCAAAATATAATCAATGAACCAGGCGAAATACTGTCCTGTGACAGCTTTCAACAGAAGTCTAATGTCAATTTTAATTTTCTTCTTTATCATGGTCTTATTGTTGACATGCCACTAAATGGAATTAAAAGACAAAGGACAGAGATGTAAATTATGCCTCAACAGACCAGTGTAAAATACATATGGTCGGTAAATTGATGCCAGTGGAATTTGTAACAAGGATGATCTTGTACTGGGAATTACAAAACACCTGTAGTGCACTTATAATTGCAGTACAGAAACCCGAGTACCAGATATAACATTTCTGATGAGAAACAGAATGAAATACCTTAAGTCCCATTTAAGTGTTGTGTGGAAACTAAATTACAAAACTTTCCATTTAAGTTTACACGCAGAATAATCTCAAACAACAAAAGCCTATGTTTCATGAAAGTTAAAGAATTCGATAAATGCAATAAATGTAATAAATGTAATGACAATGACATCATTGAACACGGATTTCATGAGTGTCAAAGTTCTCAACAAGACTGGCATTCCATTCAGTATTCGTGGTTTCATAAATCAAATATTCAAATTAACGTTAGTGAAAATGATGTAATTTTGGGGCACTTGGGTGTACCTTTGCAAACAACTTTAAATTTCTGCATATTATTGGCAAAGTATATCATCTATAGTCAGTTTCATAGAAAACTTCACAATTTGATTTTCACGACTTTCTTAAATGTGCGGAAAGAAAGACTCAAGTATTGAAGTTAATGATGCAGAACAATAATAAAATGCATGTTTCGATTAAAAATTGGTTACATATCGAAAACGGCAGGGGGAATCAGTAATATTTTGTATCATTGTGCTATTTTTTGTCCTTGGGGATGTATAGGCACACGTAGAGACGATTATTGTAGGTCTGGTGAACAAAGATTACAGTAAAGCGCAAGATTCCTTAGATGTAAATAAAATGGTATTCTATTTACATCTAAGTCTTGCAGTTTTTCATCTCCGGTTACACGGTTTAAGGATTCATTTAAAACAGCACACTCACCTCTGTCATATTTCCATATCAATCTTTTGTAAACCTTTGACGTATCCCTTTTGCTGATAAATTACAAAAAGTACCTCGGTGGTTCTAATGCCAACATCGATTGTACCAGCTGAACTTAACCAAATCAAGGCAGGAAGCAGCAAGAATATCAATACAGGTAGAAGACTGGTCACAGATTCCTGATGGACCAGTGAGGAGTTGGGTGAAATTTCGGCTTTCCAAAATTGACGTCAACTTACTACCATTAACAAACTGGTCTTCATTTAAATCGTCCTCTATAATATTACTGGTGTTTGTATCTTTTGCGCGAATGCTTGATTCCATTTGAGGTGTACGGTTTTCTTCTTTTCTGCTTCACACTGAATCTGATGTCTATTAAGAGCGAGTTATATAAAAAGTAGCAAAATATCAGTCATTATTTAGACTGATTGAGCTTTCACAAAGCAGCAGGATATCAATTTTTAACGTTTTATAGGGACAAGCTTGTATAGCAGCCAATCCGCTGAAAACTGCGCACTTCTGTAGTTGTAAGAACATTCATGGATGTTCCGGCCTCTTTTGCGGTCAGAGCCATGTATGAAAAGATTTTACATCGCAGTCCTAATTTTCAAATTATCCAATTCCCGATAGATATCGAAGAGGGAGGGGGGCAAAGTTAACTCACTCTCCGAAAACAAGGGATCTCTTGGTGTTGAATACAAACGCGGCTCGGGTGGTTCTCCCTGTCCCTCCGTTCATTCGACGGTGACATTTGTGACAGGGCATCAAACCGGTTCAAATCAATGTGTTACCTGATCATGGCTTTCTTTTTGTGCGTACGAACAAAACTTGTCGTTCGTTATAGACATGTATTTTATTTAACCCTCTTTCTTTAACAGTCTATCTTTGACTGCATTTAATATATACAAAATTTCGGTCATGTTTTAGATCCCATTTTTCGACAGCATCGCCACTCCCATGTATGTCATACCAAATTCAGCTGAATATGGATAAGGGTGGGTATACTGGCATGGTTTTAATCGATCTGCAGAAAACGTTCGAAACAGTAGACCATGACATTCTGTTATGTAAACTGAAAGCAATGGCTGCAGACGAGTCTGTTAAGAAATTGTTCTCTTCATATCTGCTATAAAGAAAACAGTTTGTATCTGCTAACGGATCTATCTGTAGCAGTGAGTCCGTTACACGTAGTGTATCTCAAGGATCCATATTAGGGCCACTCCTCTTCACCATTTACGTAAATGATGTGGTAAAAAGCGTAAACTGTGACCTTTTACTTGTATGCAGACAACTCGGCTGTTTTAGTTTCTGGACAAAAATTTAGTGAAATAAAAGAAGTTTGAGTAAAATATATAATCTCTCAGCCAATGGTTGGTAATAAAAATATTGTCTCGAGACTTGGGCAAAACTGATGCTCTTTGGCACGAAACGGAAGCTCAAGCAGTGTTCACTGCGACGATATTCGCATTCAAGCAACGATAATTGTAAAATATTGAGGCATTACTTTTGATCAGGACTTGCCGAGTGACACATTGGTTGTGATGGTGTGAGGAGGAAAAGCAATGATTCAAAATCTCTTTACAGAAATGGGCATCTTTTAAATGGAAATGAGCAGAAGTTGCTCTGTTCTATTTTCTTGCAGCCATATTTTGACCATGCTTGTTTTTTACTGATATTGGGGCATCAAAAAATATTATAGCAATAGACTTCAGACTGCACACAACAAGACGGTCAGATACACAATAGCAATACCTCCAACAGCACATGTGGGCGCTGGCCAGCTCGTTCTGTTAAATGGCTAGATGTCTCATCTGGAGTAAAATGTTTGGCTCTAATGTACAAATTCAGTAGATCCTGTCTATTTTCGTTATTTACAACTGGTATGGTATACAGCATTTAACAATTTGGTATACAGCATTTAATTACATGGCAATATAAGGTCCCAAGACCAGTACCTATTTTGAGCCCTCGGCCATAAATCAAATATGTTGATCTTCCAATGGACTACCATGCCCCAGCCATCTGTTTTTATGACGGCATCCCTCATGCAATGATCAAGTTGACTTCGCCAGGTGAGGTAGGCAGTTATAGTCTTTCTTAAGAACCCTTCTTAGTTATTCGTTACAAAACAAAATGGCTAATGAATATTATACAAAATAAATGAGGGGGCGGTCATAGCGTCGAGCTAGAACAAGCCAGGCCGCGGAGCGATCGTGGAGATGAGTGAAGAGAGGGTCGCCCGAAATACGAAGGAAGGTACACATTGATGATGCGTGTTGCAGCAGGTGTACGGCCGGGCAACAGTGTTGGGAGATCACGAACTGCGCAGGCGGCGGTTATAAAGAAGTCTGGGCGACATCCAACAAAGGTACAAAGTCGAAATTCATGTTGCATTGCACATTTTATGAACTCATTCGGGCGACAGCCGCTCAGGTAACGGGTATGCTTTGATGACACGGGTTGCAGCAAGATATGGCCATGCAACGTAGGCCTACTGTCAGAACGGTGCTGTGAACAGTAGCACAGAAGCTTTGGCAATATGCAGCCAAGTAGCAAATTTAAGTTGCCCATTGGGCCCATAATGAGAAGCTTATCCATTGGAATTGGAATAGCTTCTGATAAGTAGACCATAGCAGATGCATGTAAAGTTTATGTGTGAGAGTATAGTGACAATAAATACGAAAAGAACATAATCATCTATTTTAGGCTACTGTATGCTACATGCAGCGTGATCAAGAGATCAATTATGTTGTCCCACCGGCAGCGGGTAAGCACACTGTCGTTACTAACATTTGGATGTGTGAGGGAACATGAATTTCGACTCTGTTCCTTTGTTGAATGTCACCAAAATTTCTGTACCACTGCTGCCAGCACACTTCATGGTCCTCCAACACTGTTGTCCGGCCGTATACCTGCTGCAACACGTGTTATCAAAGTGTACCTGTGTGTTTCGGTTGGCAGTTGCCCGGCCGGCGTGTTTTTTTCACCGGCATCGCAGCGCTGCCGAACGAATGCGATCGGAACCCTGCAAAAGTTAAAAGACCCTTTTTCACTCCTCTTCAGGACCGCTTCGCGGCCTGGCCTGTTCTACCATGACGCTATGACCACCCCCTCATTTATTTTGATGATATTCATCAGCTATTCTGTTTTATAAAGAATTAACTAAGAAAGGGTCAAGACAAGTAGGCAGTATGCGCTTCTAGTCCACATTTTCATATCTCCCGCTGCATTCTGCGCCGCAGAGCCATGGATTTTTCGTAGAAGATATGATAGAAAGGGTCATTTTACGTTATTTTTTTCTTCTCATTTCTGTGATCGCATTTGACCATTGTTTCCGTATTGACTTAATTAAAAACTAAATATTTTGTTGAAATGCTTCTCTTTTCATATGCACTCACATTTCAGTATTTTGACGTGACTGTGTCATTGTGGCAGTTGAATCCCATCGCTCCAATATTTATTATTCCTCTGTGCTTAAAAGTGCTTAAATGTATATTACTATACAACACGTGTTGTCTTTCGTTACAAACTTTGGGACTGAGTCAATTGCTTTCCCTGCGATCCTTGGAAGTATTGTGCGCAAAGAGCGCCCAGCAAACTGCTGCCTCAGTTCCATACTTACCCATGTGGAAACGAAATCGTTCCCAACATGTGTGTGGGACAATATTACGACCAAAATATAATAAAAGAGGGAATCCTATCGGTTGTTGTTTTGTTTGTAAGCCAATCAGATTACGTAAGATAGAAAGGGGTAACTGGAACTACTTTTATGAGCGACGTACCTCAGCAACGCAATGTGTATGTATATATATATAGGTGCACCATTGCATCGGCCCTCACTAACATTTGTCTTTGAGCCCGTCAGCATGATTTCAATATGGATTTATCTCCGTATGTCGGCGACATTATATGTCATAAAGGAATACTTGGAGTTTAACTTGCTTTAGTACATCCATTGGGAACGTTTGAGATAGCCAGAATTCGTTTTGACAACGGTGAAGTGAAAAATGTACCTGTGTATAAAGTGGACGTGGAGTGACAGGAATCAAATGAATTATTTAAGAGATCTTTGCAGGAATATTTAGAGACTATAAAAGCCATGGAAATAGAAAATGTTGAGTCCAGCAGAGCTCCAAGCGATGAATATGAAAGTGAAGTACAAAGTACACAGATTGGCCCACAAGGTGTAGGATTCAAATAGTATATTACCACAGACGTAGAGATCTTTGTTGTATCATATGAAAATAAAAAGACGACAAAACAAAACAACCCATGGAAGCATTGACGGAGTTCATGATAAATTAAGGTGAAACAACAAAACTGGAAGAACTCAGTATTGACGAAGCTAGTGAAAATTGAGCAGCCTTTTCATGTCAGTGAGAAATAATGGAGGAAATTAATATATGAGCCATCCACTTCGACAGATTTTTTTGCGAGATTTGAACAATACCTTAGCTCCAAGAAATATTCAAAATCTCAAAATAATTTGTTTGAATTTTCTCCAGTGAATGAGGCTTTAAAGTACAAACAAAACAACTTAAAACTGACAGGAAAAGTAAATAGCCCAAGAAATCAGATCCATTAACACACTCAGACACTGAACGATTGTACAAGTAGGACCAACTCCGACTGGAATATCCAAAATCTATCACTAACACACTGTGGCTAAATAACAGCATTCATTTTGGTGTCAGAGGCGGCTCAGACCACAGACAATAATATGCAGTGGGGAGATGTGGTTTTGAAAAATGATGAGAATGGGTTTTCGTAATTTGAAGAGGCTTACACAAAGCGCCAAACCAAAACATGCGCTGGTGAAAATGTACGGGATGTCAGGATGGTTAAGCCCAAAATGTGGGCTGTACCGGATGATCCAGATAGATGCCCGGTGAAATTATATGAAGAGTACAAGAGACGTCCTGAATCAATGCAAAAAGAAGATTCACCATTTGTTTGGCAGGCAACACACATGAACTCGATCCATTAGATAGTGAAACGTGTTTTCGCAATCAACCAATCGGCAAAAACAAAGTTCCTGGTGTCATCTTAAAAATGATGTTCAATGCAGTACTATAAAGGCTGACAGACGATTAACAAACCACTCTGCTCGAAAACATGATACAAAAACTGAATGACGCAAATGCTCTAGCCACCCACATCATGCAAATATCAGGGCATCGAAATGCCCAGTCTACTATTAATTACTCTGACATGAGTATTGATCAACAGAAAGGGGTAACCAAAATTCTGGCACCAACTAAACCTACTTACCATGATAACTCTATAGTACAGAGAAGTGACAGTAACATGTTTAGACCCATTGACTTGAACACAAATTGTAGCTACACATATGGGTCTGCAGTAACTGAGTCTGGGTGCACTTTGTCTTCTGTGAGAAAAATGAGTGTTCATTCAATGTTCGCGTGATGTATGTCAATAATTACTCTTGAACTCAAACACAATACTCATCAATGCCCGATTCTGTCCATGAATATGGCAAGCTGATCGCACCCGCAGCCACGTCGACTACTAGCATCGAGCAGCAAGATCATCCATAGCCTGTACTGTGGGTCTGTAAACAATTGGAACCACTCTGTAGTTATTTCAGCAAGGCTATGACGGTAAATTTAAAATTAGTATTACATTTGTTTTAAAGAGGATGTTGTATCGATGTCCCCTGTTAGCAAGTACACGTGCTCATGTTTTTGTTTCCATCTGTAAGAAGAACCTGGAGGCTGAACTATCGATTTTCTCTGGCGCAGCCTCGGCCTATCACAAGAGCACGCACACAGCAGCTCACTGGCGATAGACACCCAGTTCAAGGCTTATCTGCTGTTGCATTATTCATATACAAAGAATGTTAAAAGGTTAATAACAAATATAAGTTTATAAAATTGAATGCTTGTGTGGTGCTTTTATTATTATTCAGGGCGACATAACGAAAAACAATTACCTAGTTTACATCGCGTTTTACGCTATGGTGCACAGCGGACACTTTATCATAGGGTATTGAAACAACGGCGTTCTGGTAGGAAATGGCAAGCATATCAATGGCAAGGGGGCGATGAAATCACCAGTGCAGACACTGATGAGGTCTTTCGCCTCATACAGGCAGTCCATAATCTTCCTCGACACGTTTCTGTCATTGAAGTACTGCTGGATCTGCAACAAAGTACTTCACTCCTCAGCACTGGTACAATGTATCCTGCATAGGAAAATGATAAGTGTCATAAATGAATAACATATATATATATATATATATATATATATATATATATATATATATATATATATATATATATATATATATATATAAAGTATGAAGCCTATCATAAATGTGTTTCTGTGCAAACAACAATGTTCAATTTCCTAAAAACTTCATTACCAATATACACACACCACACGTGTGTATGAGTACATATATATGTAAATATATATATATATATATGTATATATATATATATGTGTGTGTGTGTGTGTTTGTATATGTATATATATATATATATATTTATTTATTTATAATCCTATGTTCTTATTAAAATGTGTTATTTTAAATAGTAATACAATACCTGTATGTGATTCCTTTTCCTCGATAAACAAAAATAAATTTTCATCTCTACCTTTCAGTTTTGTTGTGGGGAAGTCCACATGGTCATCAAGCTGGGTAAGAAAATTTTCTTCAACAGATGTATTAGCATGGACCTAGGCACAGCAGGAAAAGCATAGAATCCTTGAATCAGAAGACCAAGTCAAAATTGATCGCTTGACACCTCCCATTGTGTCAAACTGACCAGACGATTTTACAATGTCATGCTCCTTTTTGACCGGTAGTACCCTGTGATGGTGCAGTTACTTGAGCTTGTTCCATGCCCATGATCTCAAAAAAGGGGGAATTGAAGTACGGCCGCAAAAAAACAAAAACAAACTAAAACAAAAACAAAACAAAACAAAACAAACAAACCAAAAGTGTCCTCGTTAAAACTCAAAACTTTTTGTTGTAACCAAAAGTTTACTCGTTATCACTAATTTTTATGGTTAAAACTAAAACGATTTTTGTTATAACCAACAGTTTCCTTGTTATAACTGAAAAACCTTTCTTTTTTACTTAAAACTTTTCGTTATGACCTAAATTTTCTCGTCACCACCAAAAAACTTTTCGTTCTACCCAAAGGTTTCTCGTTATAATTTAAACTTTATCCATTGCTGAAAATACTTGTCTAAGGAGAATATCCTTCCATGCCGGCAGCACGTTACCGAAAAAAAAAAACCCAAGACACTGGATTCCTCCTCTGATTTTATGATTTGATGTAAAATAAGAAGCTTGGATTATCTGGCCCGGGTGCAAACAATTTTATTCAATCCACAAAACTCATGAACAGGAAACGAGGACACCACACTTGTGAGGTTTTATTATCATCATCATCATCATCATCATCATCATCATCATCATTATCATTATTATTATTATTATTTTTATTATTATTATTATTGTTATTATTATTATTATTATTATTATTATTATTATTATTATTATTATTATTATTATTATTATCATTATTATTATTATATTTTTACAGATAAGTTTGCAAATATTGGTGCATAGCTGTTCGTCTGTAGTGGCAAATTGAGGCCTACTCCGTATGGGATTGTTACATAAATTTACGGTCTCTTGAATTGGCTGTACAGTTGCACACTTCATGAAGTTTCCCTGACAACAAGTAAATTATACATTGATTAAAGGCTCTCTCAAATTATCCACGTTTACTCATGTAGTGCTTTTTCCACATGGTATGCTTCATAATGGAAAGAGAATAACGGTCATTAGCTCAGGCAGCTATAGAAATAGGAGATGGGGAACTTTAATACTCGTGTCGATACTAACAATGCACTTTAATTATTATCATTATTATTATTATTATTATTATTATTATTATTATTATTATTATTATTATTATTATTATTATTATTATTATTATTATCATCATTATTATTATTATTATTATTATTATTATTATTATTATTATTATTATTATTATTATTTTCCTGCGCTGCTATTGTTATTATCCACTTATTTATTTATTTATTTATTTATTTATTTATTTATTTATTTATTTATTTATTTATTTATTTATTTATTTATTTATTAAAAACACCACCATTGCTGGGGAAAAATTCAAGAAAACATATCTGATGATACCTTGACACTCCAGAGTATCGAAAACACACATTACAATGAACACTGTCTCCGCATCAGATTCCTGAGGGCCCAATATTCTAAGGGCATCCTATCGGGGGGAAAAATGTCATACAAAAATAACAGCCCGTGCATTCTGTTACGGAAGTAACAATGGACTTGGCTGAGCAAAACCATGAGGCGTAGCTTCAGAAAATCCAAAGTACACGAAATCAAAGTGACACTGAGGACGCACATTTAATAAGAGATGTGAAGAAGTGTTTAACAGAATCACAGCTGCTGTAGCGAAGTGGCCACGTGCACGTTTTGGTTGAAGTGAACACGAGATAACTGTGGCTCTCTAACACCAGTAAACACAATCCCTCAATATACATTCATATCTAAACACGGCCCTTAATATGCATAAATATCCAAACACGGTAATTTAATATACAGACATATGCGAACACAGCACTCAAACGCAACACTTTCATATTCGCATGTATCCCAACACAGTACGTTACTACAAGCGTGTGCGTGCAAACAAGTTCGCCACAACGAAAAGACGAAAGCACCTGCTATCGCAACGGCGGCCCATGCTTTCTGCGTGCAAACAAATTGAGGAACATTCTCCGATGTGACATGTGTGCGAAACCCTGGGTGTCCAGGCGTCCTCCATTATATTTACAAAAGAGATATTACACATTGACGGGAAAATTACTCTATGTATGAATGATTTCGTCTATAATAGCGCGAATACAGACATGCCCATTTGTCTACATTGGGATTATGCTGAATATATTTACTTATATATTTTGTTTTTAGAATTTGCAAGTTAAATTTAAAGGCAAGTTGCCTGAATTCCACAGCTGACTTAGATAAAGTGCTGCGTCAAATAACTCAGAGCCAACCAAATCGACGATCCGGCACTTGTCTTATATTGGACTATATAATCTGCACCATTATCATTAACAAAATGATTTCATCAAGTAAATGACAACGGGATGGGCAGTCAAGCCACGTAATTTTACCACTGTACCATTGCAGTGCTAAGTGCTTAAAGTTTTGAAATACTGAATTCGCAGTCGGTAGTTGGACAATGGTCGGTGTAAAATTTGAGATAGTAATTTTTGGTATACTATGGATGCCTGGTGTACTATCTGCTGACTGTTCAGATTGTGGTGCAGGGAACACGTCTACCGGTAATTATACTTTACATTCTGTCGCTCAAATCACCCAAAATATCTGGAATGTATGTGTATATGTTTCGTGACCACGAAATGGCCGGGTCTCGATACCCCGACCATCGGCACCCATCACCTAGCCGAAAATGGGAAGCGCACATACCAACTCCATCAAATCTTCATTCCTTCAGACAATGACTCAATAGAAGCAAGTATGCGCGGAGCCCATAATTGAAACGACCCAGTTCATTGCATTTAATCCATGACAAGTACTGTATTCGGAGTAGTCCCAGATCGGAGACTACACATGTGTGAGACCACCAACATCACACAACCACAATGTCAGTTCACTTTTACCATCTTATTTTAAGCTCTTTCGCCGTTAATATATATATATATATATATATATATATATATATATATATATATATATATATATATATGTATATATATATATCTCTGTGTGTGTGTGTGTGTGTGTGTGTGTGTGTGTGTGTGTGTGTGTGTGTGTGTGTGTGTGTGTGTGTGTTTCCCATTTCCAGCTAGGTGATTGGTGCCGAAGGTTACTGGTTGGAGACCCGGCCGTTCCGTGGTCACAAGACATATTTTTCGATGCTCTTTTGATGCTGTTTGACTTACATATGTGCAGTCCCCAATCTTGAACACCTCCGAATACAGTACTTATGCTGGATCAATAAAAATGAACTGGGCTGTGTCGATTATGGCATTCACGCATACCGACCTCCAATGAACCATTCTTTTTTAGGAATGGGGATTTGGTGCAGTTGGTATCTGCGTTTCCCATTCTCGGCTGGATGATTGGTGCCGAAGGTTGCTGGTTCGAGATCCGGCCGTTCCGTGGTCGCAAAACATAATATATATAGATATAAACCAAAACAGCGCAGCTTCAACACTTCAGACAGGTCCATTGTCCGCGTGACCACATCACTGCTTACACTGTCCTGACATTGAACAACAAGCGCATTGCAAAAATTAGACCTATCGTAAAATGTCATGTTTCAATAATATCAAGTATTCATACTTCATCATTATCTGATTATCTGAAGCAGAATAGATTGCCCCTAAAATTCTGATGGAAATCAGCCGTTGCGTGCTGGCCTCGCACACTCACATTAACATGTCATTTTGACGAGGCTTAATCCACGATATCTTTTGTTCAAAAAAATCTGACACGAATTTGGTTTTTGATACGTTTGACTGTAAATAGCCCTCTTGTCTCTCTCTCTCTCTCTCTCTCTCTCTCTCTCTCTCTCTCTCTCTCTCTCTCTCTCTCTCTCGGAAAGGCTGTAGATATGATAAAAAGCTGAATCTGAAAGTTCACACATGATTCGGTGTACATACGAATATTATTGCGATCTGAAATTGGTGCTTTCATCGCGATCAGAACAAATCTTATTTTCTAATTAATCAGATCAGTCGTGGGTCTACCAGTTTCTCTCTTTAGACGATAATTATTCAGATGTAATTTCTCGAGTCTTTTCGGTATTTAAATTCTCTTACAACTTTCAAATATTTTGTCCAAAAGAGGATAGGAAATATTTTATCGTGCTATACCACTAAAATAACACTTCTCATAATTGTCGAGTCGCCAAGACAAAGAGCAAGAAAAGCGAAATTAAAGCACCAGCTTGTGAACAGATTTAGAAGTACGTCTACCCAAAAGTGTCCATCTCAGATTTGGAGGCAAAATAACTGAGTAGTTTTAGAGATTTCCCCAAAGAAAACTATTCATACAATTTATAAAACTTTAAATAAAAAGTCTAGTAATGGTAACCCATTGAACAAATGTGGTCCATACTCTCCCCGATACATCTTCCCAAGGCATGCAGAGGATTTGATATATCAGTTTTGAGAAAAAGCCGATTATCTGAATTCTGGATGACGAAGGTACGTTCCAAGAGATGAATGACAGATTTAGAGTGATGACATAAGGTCAAGCTTTGCTCACAGTGTGTATGCAAACAGATCTGGCTTCATCTGCACTTATGATGTTTCAGGTTGTTTACCACCCAGAACCGCTACCTCCCCGGGCCAGAAATGGGGATATTTCTCCATAAGACCTCACGCTCACACGTTTTACTGGTTATTTTATTCTCAACATCATGGCGACTACAAGAAGAGGCCCACTATTTTGTGGTTACAAGTATAAATCGTTTATTAGTTTACCCTATCACATGCATTTATTGTGTCATTCTCTTTGTTAAAAAGTGTATGAAATTTCCTGATTTCGCAAGAGGCGTCAATTTCAGTCAGACATTTGGATATTTTTAGTCTCGGGTGCCAACCGTCTCTACTCGCGCTTGCATAATTCGCACTCTGTTGCTTGATTGAAATTCAAGCCAACGCGATCCAGTGATTGTCGTGTGTTTGGCTCCTTCTCCTTCATGCATCAGCGAGAACCTTTGTACTGTTACATATTTCTAGTGTAACAAATTGCGACTTTAACATTCTGCTTGTCCAACGGGTGTTTGGTGTAAGTATATTTTCATACGAGTTTTTTGTTTTTGTTTTGGGGGTTTGTCTTTGTTTCTGTTTTTGTTTTTGGTTTTTTGTCTTTGTTTTTGTTTGTTTTTTTTTTTCGGGGGGGAGGGTTGGCTGATGATATCAAGCATAACACTTTTTAACATTTTCAATAATTTATTTTGAATTGACATTATGAAGTCCACATGACATGTTTAATTGTATTGTTACTTCGATGACGATGATCTTGTCATATTTACACCCAGGGTGGTCCGGGAGATTCATCGATGGCGCTGGGAAATCTCTTAGAGATTGGGCCATTGGATGCCAGGATGAGACCTAGGAAATACACATGGGTAAAATTCTTTACTCCGTTTGTCATTTACGTTCATACCCATAGCCATTGTTCTCTCCTTCAATAGCACTAATGCAGGTTGCAAGTACACCCTTCATCAAAATTTATCGCTTTTAGCATTACCAAGCGCAAGTGGCATCAGCGAAGTGCATTGTGGGGGACATGGTTTACCAGGCAGCTAGGATGTTGACAAAAGTTCGGATCGCCTACAAACTGATGATACTTAATATTTTTCAAGCTATATGCAACGATCAAGCAAAAGAGACCAAAAATCGTTATTTGTATTCAAACGCCAATATTATATATATATATATATATATATATATATATATATATATATATATATATATATATATATATATATATATATATATATATAAAACCTGAAATTGAACCTGTCTGGTAAGGCAAGGCTCTCTTTTGAATGCACCTCAATGGTCAGGCTTCGTGTCTTAATACTTTGGTGTTGTACTTGAAATATTCTTTAATAACGCAAGTTATAACATATATATATATATATATATATATATATATATATATATATATATATATATATATATATATATATATATGCACTAAATATTTATTTAAGCAACATTTAAAACAAATGAAATTGAAGCAGATGAAGTTGCCGGGGCCGCCGCCAGGTTGAGCGAGGGGCACCACAAATACATGTAACTGGAAGTGAAGTATTATGCCTTCGATATGGGAGATATCAACTTAAATACTTTATGCCCACGTGCAAAACGGAGTTAGCCCACGGTGCTTTTTGTCGGCCAATTTTCCCAACATATTCTTATTTTCTATGTTGATCATTTTTATTAGAGAGAATTGCACCAAATAATTGATGGTTCTTTTGCTGCGTGTCTCAATTACTTTAAGATTAGCTATTAGATTACCAGGGCTGATAGCTGCTTCTGTTTTAAGGTGGAAATTTCCGAGCAAAAACTTTCATTTTTGGCACAGGAATACACAAGATCATAGAATTTTCTTGCGATTTGGTTTGGCGCTGTTGATAAGTGGGGAAATAAAGCAATAATTCCCTGAAATGATTTGTCAGCACATGATTTTGGTCTGAACTAGGAAACCGCGCTTTTATTTTGTTGCTCTGCTTATACAAAGGCCTTAGTAAATACATGAGGGAAACCAATCGACTTATCAGATAACACTTAATCGTCCTTTATGCATCCTTCCACTGGCTTAGACAACGAAAAGAAGGCAAAGTATTTTTCATCGTTGCCAATTTGTCTAATTTGAGGCGCAAGTGGCAAATCTGTTGTTTGTGGACAACCCTGTTGGAGCGGGCTATAGCTATGTGACAGACGTCAGAGCTTACACTTCCACTTTGGAGGAAGTAGCCACCGACATGCTGACATTTACCAAGATGTTCTTCAAAAAGAATCCTGAATTACAGGTAACGTTCGTCACGAACATGTGCACTCTTTGAATTAGAAACACATGAATAAAGCTAAAATCTTTCCGATACTCTTTTCTATCAAATCTACCTGTCTGTCTATCTATTTATCTATCTATCTATCTATCTATCTATCTATCTATCTATCTATCTATCTATCTATCTATCTATCTATCTATCTATCTATCTATCTGTCTGTCTGTCTGTCTGTCTGTCTGTCTGTCTGTCTGTCTGTCTATCTATCTGTCTGTCTGTGTGTCTGTCTCTCTGTCTGTCTCTCCGTCCGTCCGTCCGTCTATCTATCTATCTATTTATCTATCCATCTGTCTGTTTGTTTGTCTACCTGTCTTTCTGTCTGACTGCTTTTCTGCCGGACTGTCTGTCTATCTTTCTGTCTTCCTATATATATATACATATATATATATATATATATATATATATATATATATATATATATATATATATATATAATATGGGATAGGGTTTCGACTGGATAGGTGTGGGTGTATTTGAACATTGGTCTGTATGTCTCCACATATGCCTTTTTCCGTGAAAGGTATTACAACATAACTGTTGAAAGAGATTCAGGGGTTGCAAATATACTCTCGCCATGATAATGAGAAGAACAAGAATTTTACATAATAAAGGATATAGGACAGATACTACAATATGTATTTGTACCAGGATGTGCGAATTAGCAACGAAACATCATTTACACTGTCAGTTGACACTTTACATGGAACAGCTTTATTCGCTTAAAAACATGGCGTGGCTACCAAGCTCTCTGCATCGCCTCGCAATATGTGGAGTTGTTCTAAAGTCTTGCTTTTGTCACGTTCCGGTGTCATTACACCATGCAAATGTCTAAAAAAAATGAACGCAATATGCATTTTAAATACATATTACACCATGCAAAAGTCTAAAAAAAATGAACGCAATATGCATTTTAAATACATTTGTATATTTACACAGGATTCCCCGCTCTACTTGTTTGGAGAGTCGTATGGAGGAAAATGGGTCGTGGCATTTGCACAAAAGCTACACACGGTAACTTTTCCTTTGTTTCATTTAAAAACGCACTGTTCAAAACTGGCTGTCCAATCCTTTGGGGGTCGGAGGCAAAAGTTAAAACGGCGCTCTCGGGCGTCCAATCTGCTGTTGACTGATTCATCGCCTAAGGAATCAAATATCATTTATCACACTAGAGCGCAGCTCAAGGGGAGTTTAATGGGGGAAAGTTGCATGCTGATACATCGGCGCTGGGTCCTTCGGGGTTATAAATGACTATTTTGTTCAAATAACTTACGTACCGTTTTGTCATGGACCAACGTTCAGCGAAAATTATCAGCAAACATATTTACGTGCCGCACAAAAGAACATTATCTGAATCACTTCGATCCTTAAAATTATGCTATACATGTTTCGTGTGCTAGATACAATGAAGTGACATTAAAGCAATGATGATGATGATGATGATTTATACGTTATTAATCCACTTATTTGCCGCGGTCTTGTATCATATCCAATACAGGTGGCCGAAAAATTGTCTCTGTCCCTATCCGCACCTATGAAGCTCAGGCATTTCTCAAGTCCTGTGCACACAGTCATGAGAGCCCTGATAAGTGCAACCACCTTTCCCTTTCCTTCCCAAAAAATTGTTTTTAGTCAATTCTATTCTCTTCTGATTTAACATTCCATTTCCTTTCTCCCAACACCCTGCCAGATAGTCCTGTACAGTACTAACCCCTTTCTTTCCTCCTGGTAAACCCCCTGTCAAACCTAAAATCCGTTCTACATGCTCCACTTGTCCTAGGTGTCGCAGTTCCTCTAAGCCATTAAAATTATGATGGTCATTCTGCCATTTACTAAACATTTCCCCACATCTCTCTGTGTGCACCCCAGAATACCAACTAATGGTCTACCGTCTCGTATGACTCCTGGAAAGAAATTCCACACTTAGCATTGCTATCTGCAGTCCATTTCTCTCTTTTTCTTCTTCCTCTTCTTCTTCTTCTTCTTCTTCTTCTTCTTCTTCTTCTTCTTCTTCTTCTTCTTCTTCTTCTTCTTCTTCTTCTTCTTTTTCTTCTTCTTCTTTTTCTTTTTCTTTTTTTTGTGAAATGGATAAGGCCTGTCTTACTCTGAAACAAACGTTTGACATTCCCTGAAGATTTCCCCCTCATCGTTCTGTATGCATCACACCATAATAACCAATGGTCTACCATCTCCTCTGCCTCCTGGGAACAAACTCCACACTTACCACTTCTATGTGATGTTCATTTCTGTCGTCCCTTTTCGAGTCCTATGCTGGAAATAAGTTTTGATTCCTTCCTCCCATCCCAGCATGTACGTTTCTTCGGCTTCTCTGAAAAAAACCTTGTATACATTCAACGTACTTGTTTCCGGATTCCCTTTCTCCAGTCATTGGTCTATCCTTCTGTCAATACCTTCCCTGTATCTGCTTTCCAATCCTGAACTTCAGCATAGCCTTTTAATTCATACCTTTTGTTAACGTACGTATGTCTTTGACCTATGCTGTCTGCTCTATGATAGCTTCACTATGTATTTTCCTGCGCCACCTGTCCTTGCTTACTGATTGCAAATGTCTCCAGTAGTTCAACCTTGCGCTGGCAATTCACTCGGTTATGCTATTCTAACCTAACTCCCCAAAGATTGTTTCTGATGCTATACACGGTGGTGCTCGCAGAATCCAATTTCCCATTCCACTGTGTGCTTCCTCAATACCCTGGACGTCCACTCATTTACCGCGTTATCACGTAAATCATATAGCATTCCTTGTATTGCTACTCTATCCCACAGCGCTCCAGCTGTGAATTCTGTATTAAAACTATTTATTGCTGTAGATTTTATCATTCCCTTGTTACGGTTCACCTTCTGTCTTATCTTTACAATGCAGCACTTGAACATACCTTTACCTGTTGCTTTCATCTTTACCCAAACATACTCACATTCGTCAACTTCTCCACATTCAATCAGATGCTCTCTATGCTCTGAAATTTGAAATTTCCGAAGTCTCTGTTTTCCATTGCCATCTGTTTTCTTTCTTGGTGTCATAACTTGGGTTTTGTCTTGTCTTCTGCATACAATAATCCAGGAATTTCCTGGTGTCCGATTGATACTCCCCTGTCACAATCCGTCGTATATATATGTGTATACATGTATATATATATACACACATATATACATATATATATATATATATATATATATATATATATATATATATATATATATATATATATATATATATATGGTGAATTAGCCAGTAACCATCACCGGTGGATCGTCCCAATTCATTCCACAAGGGTGTCCGAATTTACCTGCCCTCAGTGCCCAACTGTCACAAGGGACCGCTCCTTGCCAGTGTAGCGAGTCTTAAAACATGTTTTGATGTATAGTTCTAAATACAGTTGTAGCAGGATAAGAAAACAGAATAGCCCTCAAGAAAAATAACATGGCGGATACTGCAAGTTTATATAGGCTCATTTGAACGATTCAGTGAGGCTTATGCTGAAAATTTAACAAAGCTTTTGTCTCTTAAATTTGAAATGTATTAGTAACATTGTTCCCACTCATCATTATTTTTCATGAAGTAATGATTTACCGAGCGATAGTAGAGTTTGGGGACCCAATGTTTGTATTATAATCAAATACCATTGAAAGCTTTTATGCTCATTTGCAGTAAATGTTAAGTTACTTGATTACTCAGAACAACTTCAGTTCTGCCAAACGGTGATCCCTGGTCGTTTGGCCTCGGTATCGATCTTTTATCTCTTTCATTACCACTTTTGATAAAAGTCGTTGTGATGTGAATTGATAGTGATACTGTATTCATATTCTTTGAAGCACCAGTTTGCATCCTGTTGCAGAGGCCACAAGAATGATCCAGGTCGACAGCTTTCAACACATGTCTTTTGTCGACTGCCACCAAAGCAGTTAATTAATTAATTAATTAATTAATACAACAAATATAGATCTGCTTCAATACAACAAATATAGATCTGCTTCAATACAACAAATATAGGTCTGCTTCAATACAACAAATATAGATCTGCTTCAATATTTTTTTTAGAAATTTGTCCATTCGATGAATATAAAGTTCCAATATCGTTTCTCTTTCAGGCTATCACAAAGGGCGAGATAAAATGTAACTTGAGAGGCATTGCCATGGGAAATTCACTTTTACATGCACGAGATTTAATCTCAGAGAACGCAGATTTCCTTTTTCAAACGGTAATTTTACAAGCGATTACTTACATGTATACTAAATTGTACAAGAAACATCACGATATTCTTCCTGGCTTAGAAGTTGTTGCCGTCAATGTGTACATGAACGGAATCGGTATTCTCACATAAAGTATGAATAGCTTTCAAAAAACCTTGTTTCTCAGCGTAAAATCTATAAACTGTCGTATTGGGGCCATGTTTGCTGCTATATTAAAGATTCTATCGCAAGATGCCGACTTTGGCACAGTAAACCGCGGTGGGGCAAGGATACTCTGCTCATTGAATGAAAAACTATGAAAAGTGTTTTGAAGCATCTACGAATAATTCTGTGGTCTTTAGAATCACTTTAGAAGTATATGCTAGTATTTTACTTTCATCACCAGGCACTGTAGTCGTGGACTATTTAAATATGTTTAAATGAACAAGAATGTCTGATGTAAAGAATATCGAATTCACTAGTATAAGATAAATGCTTTGTCAGTCATGCCCTACTAAGTGCGCTTGCACAAGGTAATGCTACACGTGACTTTGTGGTGGAGGTTGTATTTACATCCTGGATCAGTGCTTTTAATGCCAGGTGTCATAACTTAAATTTTGCGGCTTCCGTTTCATAAGATTTAAAGTAAACACGACTCCATTAACCGGTCATGCTTTCTCCAGTGAGCTTTTATGGAAGTGACATAAATTTATAAGCTGCCTAAGAACACAGTGAAATAAAATCTAAAATACCAGACGCATGTCATGTCCAGACATTACTTCATCAATAACGATATAGCATCCATACTTTTATACTTTTATACTTTTATACTTTTATAGTCCGTCGTTGACTATTTCGGCTTCATGAAAATCCAACAAGCGACTCGACCCATAATGAAAGCTATAGATGCCCGGATGTGGAAGACAGCTGGGATGTTTCTTTGGCGGATGTATGATATAGTAAAGAAATTAAATCCACAATACGATTTCTACAATATACGACGTTTTCAACATTGGCCTCGATATCTGGTTGAAGACAAACAGAGCAAGTAGTCATTATTACGTGTATCCACTTCGAAAAATACCACCCACATACTTTACACTGTGCTACCACTTTATCAGAATCTTTAAACTCAAAATGGTCCCAATAAAAGCATGCTTAAGGTACTCTGACAGGAAACATAAGTAGCTGCATCAACACAGTAAATTCTTCACAGAATAGAATATACTTGTGATATTCTATCTATATTTATTCCCCAGGTAAGTGCAGAGGCAACTCTAACTGGGTGTACCCGAATGAAGATATTTAATCATCATCATCATCATCATCATCATCATCATCATCATCATCATCATCATCATCATCATTATTATTAATATTGTTATTAGTATTATTATTGTAATTAATCAACGGCAGCTCAAAAAGGACTAATGTAAAACTCGATGCATGCAGCGCCATTTGGGGCACACACCAATGAGCGATTGAGATAAATTGGGATATGATGCGGCAACTTGATGTGCGTTCTAATTTAACTTGCCGCTAGCATTTTAACAGCGCCCGCATTTATCTTTTCGATTGTATTTTAACTTCATTTATTTTGGCGGGGGGACAACCTTCTGAACTGATCAAAATTAGATGTCAGTTAAATCTGTCTACTAAGAAAAGGTACGAACACCAAAAAATATTCGATTTTAAACGGACACCAGTTGTCATTCCTTCAAGTATTCAAATTAGATCACACTGCATTGTCTTGGCTTTCATTTGTTTGGATTTAAGGTTCTTCCCGACTAGGGAAAGTGACATTATCTGTAACCAAAATATCACAAGTATATGTATTTTAAACACAATGAATATATATACGCAATTGACAGCATGGCATTTTAGAGTCTGCACTAATGTGAAACTCCAAATTTAAAACGTCCGTACACACTAAGTTTTTGGCTCAAAATGAATCCAGTTTTGTTTTGGATTGCTTGAAAAAGGTTCAAGAGATAAATGACAACAGACAAGATCAAGATCTTAGGAATGTCACGTTCACTTAAATATAGTCAAGATCAAGAGCTAAAGGTCAACGCGTTCAGTTGACTACCGTGTTAACATTAAAAGTATTTGTTCATTTCGTCAGATTGTATCGGGGCTAGAACCTGCATATTGGGACATGTAGCAGACAATATTTATGCTTTCCAAAATATCTAAAAGCGTCATAATGAACAAAAGTACCGAGACGTGGTCCATTACCTGCAAGTGTACAAGAGGACCCTGAAACAACATCAGTTCAGTAGCGTTGTTCCTAAACAGTTAGAATGTGGGCATGTCAAGTGTCAGTTCAGCTTAGTCGTTCTTCACCAATGGACCTGGAACGCTGGTGGGTTAATTATAGTCTGAATGTTTCAGACATCTCGTCAACAGAACACCTTTTGAGTTACAATCGTGGGTAAGACTTTGGTACGGAGCCTCAATTCAAAACCGTTCCTTGATGCGGTATGATTGCCTTGTTCTTTACTTGTGTTGAGGAAAGCGTTGACTTAGACTCATTTCAAACTGGAAAAGCTGAAAGACGTGCAGTCACAGAAAAGTGTGCAGAAGAATGTGTGTGATGAAATCTGGGAGCGAAATAGCCAGGACATTAGATAGATATTGATAAAAATGTGTCTGCTTGCCACCCAAACTGGTTTAAAATCAGGACCACCAATGATCAATGATAAACTTTAGGCATTTTCTTGTATTTTTGGCCTCCAAAGCAGACCAAGCTTTATAATATTTCTACTTTATTTGGTCTGCCCCATTTCATCTCTTTTCAAAGCCATTACGATAAAAGCGCATTGCCACACTTCTTGTGAACCAATGACCCAATCAGAGAGTTGATCATTATCACCTTGGCCATTGGCAGTACGTGTGCCCTGCTGCACTCTATTCCGTTGCCATGGTGACGAATGTAGACCAATGAGAGAGTGAATCATGGTCTCAATGCTAAAACTACGATCATGTAGCCAAAGGACACACCAAGTGAAGCGGAAAATTCACGAGATTAGAAATAATTTTTGCCGTTGCAAAAACTGTGATAACAGCTCAAGAAGATACCCTTGAAAAATGATAATTATGACTCTGATAGCCTTTTTCTAGTGAGAATAAGACTGAATCAATAGCCTATCTAGGTGTGGGTAGGGTATGTTGGGACATGTTGTCGCTCTGGGTCTTATTTATAGGTCTCTATTATAATATTTTCTATAGACGTTAAGCAAAAACTCTCACTCGGAGAGTTATTTATAAGCCTGTGTTTCAGCTGCATTTTAGCGGAAACAGGTTGATACTTTTTTTCAGAACATATTTGGAGTGCTGGGGAGCGGATGGAAGTACAATAACAATCGTTTATCTTGCGTGATCAACCAAAAACTACTCTCCATATGCATTTTGCTGTTGCTTCGGAATGAATGATGAACATTGAAATATTTGATATTGTATTTGATATGGCTATACCTGTAAAGCTACCGGGAGTAAATGTGTCATAATGTTGTACTGCTTAGTTAGTTTCCGTACAAGCTTCTCGCTGAATATTATCAAGACATTGAGTGCATTTAATCTGAGGAACTGCTTGCATAGCAATTGTCTACATTAGGAAAAGAAACATAATAAAAACGCTCAGTCTGTTTGTAGATTCCACCGAAAAAGATCAATACTTCTCTTTCGACAAACTTATGGATCAACTTTACAGAATCATGAATGGCCAAATTAAAAAGAAGCTGAAGCTTATACCCAAGAATCTGAACTTATCGGGTGAGTCATGACATCTCATTCGTACTTTACAGATGCTGCAACATTTGATTAAAAAATATCATGGGAACAAATTTTGTAAAGTGGTATACTCAGGGGAACAAAGTTTATAAAGTGGTAAAACTTTGAAAATTAACAAAAGAACTCGAAGACATTAAGGATCTCAAAGGTTTTTAAGGGAGTTGATCAGTTGTTTCGGCTACAACATGACTGTGTCTGCAGCAGCTGCACGTTTTGGCGTTATTTGGCGTTGTTCCCTATAGTCATGGATTTTTCCGAATATAAATGGATTATTCAAGTGTGTAACTTCCGTAATATATACATACAAAGAACGGGTTAATTCTCCCTGATAAGACACTTCCATGTTGAGACCACTCCTCTATTGAGTCCCTATGTTTCACTGTGTGTTGCATGTTGAAGCCACTCTTTCGTAAGAACCATTTTTTGAGGGCCAAACAATGCTCCGAATTTACATCGAGGCATAAATCCATGTTAAGTTGTCCAAAAATCGATTTTTTCATAATAGTCAGATGTAAAATATTGTGCATAAAAGGCTCTCAGGCCCATTCCATACTCAACCAACATTCTACTTCTAAATTTATTGTGTTCTGCCCAGATGAAAATGTAATCTGGTGCTGCACCTCTACTAAGACCTCGCTTTCAAGACCTCCCAAGTGGTCTTAAAGCTTTCTCCTGAGCAAGGTGTTGTTCACCCGTGAAAAGTATCTCGCGCTTAAGCACCCAGCTCCCTTGAAGGCACACCTCGCCATGAAACGTACTTCGTGGAACCAGAGCCGCACGATAGTATTAAATACTGGTACCCTAACAAAAAATTAGAAAGTGTATTCCTGAAAGAAGAAGGGTCATTAAACCCATGGCAGGGTTCAAAAATTATAAAATTCATCAAATATTTACTTATAATTATAATAGACAAGCCAATGTTAAGCTTACAAAAAAGGCCAAAAATATATTGGAAACGTTACAAACTTTAGTGCGCATGCGTATTGACTCTTAGCAACCACAAAGTTTACTCAAATATCTCTCATTACCCACATGGTATGTTCCTGATCCATTCTTTAGCTGCACAGTATTTCTGTTGTAACACTGAAGTACCTCGAAGCCTCTGATGGGATATCACGCCGGTGTGAATAACTGTAGTTCTTGATGTGATTAAGAGTACTTGGGACAATGGCCAGTGACGTATTTAGCAAAATTAAGTACCGGGCATAAATTTCATATAACTGGAATTTGCAACATCAAGTATGCACATTAACAATCAGCACTTTAATCTATCCAAGCACTTGTTCATTTTACTCCTTTCCACAGAGCTCTTACTTTATCGTAGTAACCACGTTACTGAACTTGCCCTTGTTGCAAAGGAAAACGTAGCTGTTTAGTGTAGAATCACCCCCCCCCCTTATTCTGGCGCAAAGGTCATAATTATTCTTTGCATGACAAATTGAAACAAGAAAATGCGGTTAGTTAAAGATCAAATGATGAGATTAAGCTTTTCGTGGAACACTTTCACTGAACAAATCTATAGAATGGATTGATCTTTTGCTGTTATTGATCGGAAGCTATTCTTACACTTTTGCCATCACGCAGAACTGTTCTATTTTAAAAAATGAAACCGAATCTCCAGTTCTAGGGAAAGAAACTAAAATGATATTCCCAAAACTAAAGCTTATATTTTCATGGTTTTAATACGACCTGTTACATGTTCACGGTTATCAAGTGGTTATATTTTGATGTGTGGCATACATTTTGGCATACCAAGTGTGATATGTCTTATGATCAAGATTCTCGTGTGGAAAATGAGGTAGGACACAGAAATATCAGAATACACTGCAAATCAATTAAGTACGTCTCTCTCTCTCTCTCTCTCTCTCTCTCTCTCTCTCTCTCTCTCTCTCTCTCTCTCTCTCTCTCTCTCTCTCTCTCTCTCTCTCTCTGCCCATGACATGTGATCTTTCAAGGCTGAAACTACTCCCTGAAATGAAGATGTTCAATTCATGCTGGATCAAAATATTTACCAGGTCAAAGAGCGAAGTATGTTTTCAATAGCCACAGTGGAGAACACCTGCAGCCTGTAACCGATACAAGTAAGTGTCAAAATAACGATGGAGGTGAATGGTAGTGTGGCACAATTATCATAATTGTCAAATAAAGGCACGACTCTGCTTAATTATTAGCTAAACCAACTTATAACGCACCAACTGACCAGAAAAATGGATAATCGGTTACAGTAAAACACTTGAAAATCAAAGCTATTCGATATTTCATATATTATTATATCAGCTATTCAAACAGAAATATGTAATTCTGCAAAGGATACAACTTTTAGATATCTATAAATGTTTACAATAGTAATTACAGCCATTTGTTGGTTAACAATCTGCAAGTCCTTTGATTAATACTCACACGCGACACCGGCCACAAATTAATCACAGATTATAGCAATTATGTAAATGTCTTTAATTATAGCAAGCCACATTAAACATTCGCTTCAACCGAAGGTTATTTCAACTCTCTCAGTGCTACATTTTGGACGGAGTCCGCAGAATGCGTCCAAAGCTCGCCAAACCATGCTGTTAACCTGAACTATTATATTCTGTGTAACTACGGGCATGCTGGTGGTAGCTTGAATGCAAGGTCTTTTTACGTGGAAGATCAATCGATCACCCTGATTTCAAACAGAGCAGTTCGTTGTAAGTTGTTCGAATTTAGCCGCAGTTGTCGTTGAATCGCGAGAAACAGCATTTGGTTGGTTTGGGTGCTGTTTTCGAAGAAAGGTTCCGGGGAAAGAGCCAGACATATATCGCAGTTGTACATCAGAAAACTGCCTCACCAATAGACGAAAACTTCCGTGTCGCTACTGCAGGGGCAGATCCAGATTTTTTAAAAGAAAAGAAAAAAGTGGGGAGGGGGATCGAATGCCGAAGACACGAAGCTCACAGCTGGTGGTCCGTGGGTCCTAGGGGTCTTCCCCCGGAATTTTTTTTAAAAGTCGATATTCTCAAACGCCTTTTCCAGGCATTTGAGACTATTTTCACATGGACATCTTTATATCTGAGACACAAAATGCACTAACATTTTAACTGGATGGCAGGGCCAATGCTTCAAAATTTTTACTGGCCCTATTCTGCCCCCACGCATTCTGGTGAACACATTTAATGTGACTGCGACTGCAGAATGACTGCGGTTATTTCGTTCAAGGTGGTTCTTTACACATTTTTTTGCATTCACAAGATTCAAATAAATACAGAGTAAGTCTACATTTTCGCGAACTCCGTTTCTTAAACTTGAGATTGCCAGTGGATTCAAATATTATCTACAAGACTGAAAAATGGTAATTATATCCGTATTACTCCTTATGCTGCCTTCAGCATTAAATTACGTATTGAAAGCCAAACCTTATAGAGCCGATACAACCAAACCAGAAAGGAACTACAAAGATTTAATAATTTTATTAGTACTGTATACACTCCCAATTGGACTTCCAAAAATCAAAATTCGAGTTCCTAAGTAACTGAAGGTATAGAGACACAAATGTGTAGGCCTACATCTACGGTTTTTGCTGCTTTTCAAATTTTGGTGTAGCTTGATGAAAGTATGCAGTGTTGCCGTAGTAAAGTCTCGATCTATCAATTGTTCAGATATAGATCCACGAAATATCGCTCTAAATGAGCACATGTGCCAACCAAAAAGACCTAGATATAGGACGACACGAATTTAAAATGTAACTATTTATCAAGAAAGTTCAGCCAGAAGTTCTAAAAATGATGCTCTTTTGTTCCAAACACCATGAACCCAAAAGGCGTTCTCCAAATTGTCCCTATTAAGCCCATATTGGGATATAAGTCTTCAACTGTGAAAATTAATGTTTTGGATATGCATGTTAGCCAATTTTAACTTTGCAGCCTCATGATTTTACACCGGGTGCAGATAAACGCACTCAGCAACAATTTTAAGTTTCATAGTACATGTACTTTGAAGACATGGACTTTGCTTTCCGTATTTTTTTCTTCTTATTTTTTTCTTTTTCTTTTCTTTTTTTTTTACAGGGCGCAATTCGTATACATGTACACACAAAATAAAAAAGAAAGCCACTTCAAAGCACTTCCCTATGTTTCCCTTTATTAAACAATTAGCACAACAGTTCTTTCAAATGTGCCCCAAATGATAGATTAAGACTAGACAATTCCACAAAAATACTTATAAAAAAGAAAAGATGAAGAGAAAGACAGCTCTGAAGTTGTATCAGACGAAACGGCACAGATACGTACCAGTATACGTTAAGAGGCGAAATGATTGGCCTCCTATATATATTATAATTATGATTGACTGAATAAGCAATATGACAAATTTGTCACTGGTTTATAAATAAATGGACATAGGTCATAACCATAATAGCAACATCAGTAACATGAGTTGCAATACTGGGTAGAGCAAGCTTTTGATGTAATATATAGTATTTTGATACCAAAAAGCAGAAAGAGTGAATATTGAAACGTAACGATTATATATGAAAGTATTGACAGTTTAAAGATCATGGAGATTTTCTAAATATACATGGTCTTTAAACTGTCAATACTCTCATATATAATCGTTACCTTTCAATATTCATTTTTTTGTGCTTTTAAAGTGTATACAAGTACGAAAAGTAATCTCAGTGACCTTTTTATATAAATTTATTGCCAACATTTACAAAGATAACCGTACCTGAACGTTAAGCAACGGTAAAAGCCGAACTCGAGCCGGGCTGCAATCCTGAAACCCGGTAAGCTCGGGTTCGGTTGATCGGGTTCGGTCAGGCTCTCATATTTAGATATACCTCCAGACAGTAAATCTAATTTTAAAGCATTGGTAACAGGTCAAGCTGTTTGACTTTGTCTGCCAATGTTTTATTTTATTTCATTTTCCCTTTTTTTTATAACTTATTGGTTTTTAGAGGGGGTTCGATCGCACCCTCCGACACCCCCACCCCCATCCATCTGTGTACTTGCAATATAGAAATCATCCAAAGATAAATTTAAAAATGAATTTTTTATTGCATTTTATCAAAGCAGTCAGGTCTGATATCATCTGGAGTCCACTCAATTCAGCCTACATTGTCGCTACATGTCCCCGCCTCGGCCAACATGATACAGTTTGCAGGATTGACATTGAATATCATTATTGTCGAAAGAATGACAGTGCCGTAGGCATTATATCAATTTGGGGGAAAAATCATGTTTTATTAATGATGAACTCTATGTCTGTGCGGAATGAGCGTGAATGGGATGATATTTGCGGTCTGGCAGCCGATAAAGTCGCTCTATTTTTACAGTCATCATACAATAGATCTGTATCAGCTGAAGGATGTCTTGAACCACGTGTTACAATCGTGGGTGGAATTGCCTCTTCAGTGCTAAAAACTACAAAAGCAAAAGTCGTGCTAGTTTGAATATATCTTAGTGAATCCAGATTAAAATACCTGAAAAATAGACTTTCCAATCAAGCACTAACATCACGGTAATGTAACAAAAATGAAGGACTTGTATCGATAACATTCCTCTGTGCACTCTGGGAGCAGCTCATCAACCCTGTTCTGGTAACAGTTCAACCAAGTCATTGGCTTTCCTTGCCGTGGGTTGGGCGCAATTCGATGTGTCCTTGTAACGAGAAGTTGAAGTCGAAACGTTAGAGCAGACGACAATTTACATCCGGGCGTTTCGGGGGCGATTTGAGCGGGAAAGGGTTCAAGGAAAGCTGTGTACTCAGTCTAAAAGCTAACACTGAAAGAGTTCGAAACAAGATGATAATAGTGGTGTTTTACACTTGTCAGTTAGTGATCTTCTGCGGAACACTGATCTCCGAGTCACCATATATCAAGGACAATGGGACCTTGCCTGTGTGACTCCAGGTGAGTCATTTTATGACGTTTCAATAAAATTGTATTCTATGTCCAAAGTGATCCATGGATTTCTATTTGCTAAAAACTGTCAAAAGCTCCCAAATGAAATATGAGGATATTTTTCAGTGCGGATGATAAGTGATTTGCCTGCTTAACTGCCTCTCAGGTTTGATGATTTTTCATGATGGCTGTAGTATTAGCGTCCTGAGCTCAGACTTTGCACCCCGGTAACTGTTGGGACACTGAGTATGTCTGCGAAGGCAAATAAATGATATGCTGAAAGCATGTATTTATCACATCTATCTATTTCAGAGTGTACGACAAAACCTGTAAAAGTAAAAATAACGTAACCGGGAGACTGAACGACGCAAACATATCATATACTGGAGGCCGTTCAGATTAATATGACAGTAGGTCACAATATTTACGAGTGCCATATGGGTCACCTGGTCCCATGCGTTACCACGGCACGCCTGTTATCGTACCGGACGTTACTATTTCATGGTGCATGAATTGTTACAGGTGCTGAAAAATACGTTACGAGACTGAAATGGCCGGGACAAAAAGGATACACAAAGGCTGAACGTAAAGAGGTAGTGAGTGACCCCCATTCTGGCCGCCCATCTGTTTTTGTAAAGGCGTTTAAAAATTTTAAGTTCTACTGGATAATGGACGCCGGACATATGGTGAGTATAAAAATAGCGTAAGTATAACAATAGCGTATGTAAAGAAAACATTGAACCACCAGAACACTTACACCATGCAACCAACAAGTGCAGGTGGGTCAGGTGGACGATAAACAAGCCGCTGATTGGTCAGTGACTGCCAACAGGAATTTTTCCTGGTGCTCTTGGTTCTATCCGTTTGGGACATACTCTATTGTCCTAGGATACGAATAAATGGAGATTTGGGTCTGACGCTGGACGCTTCTTTTTACATGCATCACTGTTTATTCTAGTCATTGTACTTTTCAATCTGTCTTTGTGGACAACGGCTGCATCGCTATTTTTATTTGGATGCATTTGGCATATGTGAAAACCTCTCCCATCATCTACAAATCCGGGCAAAAGCATTTTTTCTGAGAAAAACAAACGTAACTTGTGGCAAATACACTTCACATATACACATATATCAACCGCAGCGTAGAAGCATTTTGTTGCTAAAGAATGACCTTTATTGTATAAAGTGCCTTCAAATGTTACTTTAACCAATTGTGTTTAATTCAATCAGTGTTTTTTGTTGTTTTTTTTTTTTACACACTCAAACTATAATTGTGATTGTAATTTAACCTGTCAATGTAATGTGTTATGATCGGTCCATTGGTCTTATTTCTATTCTCTTCATTATTGTTCTTTGGTGGCCCATATGAAAGCGGCCAATCAATGATCTTAATATGTGTCTCCAGTTCACCGTATTGTAACCAAAATCGGTATAATTGTACTATCCTATGGGCAAAAAATAGCTTCCTGATTCCTGAATCCTGGTTTGATAAAACACCTTTGAGTGTGCATGTTTACAATGCCTAGAATGACGCAAATTGACGCAGTTTTTCTTGACATGTTTTGAGCTTTCTTTGTCCTGAACTGCTGTGAACGAACGAAATTCAGACCATTCGCAGCCAAATATAAAGCGCAGAAATGTGTGCTGAGATTAATGGTTTACTTACGGAGCAAGACCATGGTGGCCAATTATTGGTTAACATCCGATTAGATCTGATAAGTCGGGCTTATTATTCTCTGAAATATTTATGTTTGGCATAACAACTTTGGAGTTTACCTTTATGAAAAAGAGAACTTGCTTTTCGTTTTACAGGTTCCGTTGGATTATCCATCTGCGGCTTTCAAAATGATGAAAAGGATCCTAAATGACAGTGACCGGTAGCATGTCATGTTAATACGACATAATAAAGAGCTAAAGACAGACACACCTTGTTTAAGATCGTCCGAAACGCTTTGTAGTTTAAAACGCTTTGGGGAAAAAGATATTCGCACCTTGCACCTGCTTAAAAAAAGCCATGTCCCAGCTCATTTCAGCACATTGTCGCAAAAACATTGTGTCAATTGCTAAGTTTAATCGAGCTTAAGTTTTCAATTTCATATTCTACACAGTCGGCTCTGCGTTGTACCCATAAACTAAGACGGTATGCTTTCTGGACCGTTGAAATCAGCCGGGAACATGTCCAGAACGGCGCACGCGAATGACAAAGGCGATTTATGAATTATTTTTAACTCTTAATCATGTTTCAGTGACAGCTAATATATTCAGAAATAATAACATATTAATATGGATGAATTATTTTAAAAATGTTAAGATACATAACTGTAACTATTCCGCCGTTCCAACTATCGGTTTAAATGTGACAAGGACACATCTAACAGTGTTTTTTGTTAAATACATGCACAGATAGCAATGCAATATTGCTTTACAGAAATATATACAGACACTGGTACCCTAACTTCAGTTATATCTTGCTGCCATTCTCAACTTTTTTCTATTTAAACACAAGTGCCTAGAGTTAATGATATATGGAGCTCAACCTGGACACAAGATTAAAAATGTAATCAACCTAAAAGACAAAGCTATTGCTGATATTTAAAAACAAAAATTCATTTCTAAGAAATGAGTGTCAGCAGATACGGGTGAGTGAGCGTCCCATGAGACATGTAAAGAACACAAGAGACAGAGAGGGGCTATAAAAGAAATATGTACTGTACTATTGAAGAACACTCTGACAATCTTGCTGTTGACTCATTTGGGAGCCACTAGGAGTTAATGACATTTGGAGCCTCAAGCTAGACACAAGATTATGAATGTGATTAATCTGAAAGGCAAAGCTATTATTACCAATTATATAAAAACCCGCTGGTAGTTTCGGACTTATATTCACTATCTGGGCAACCTTCTCCACTACGCTCCATATTTGACCCAGCAGGCGATCTAGGTCCCTCAGTCCAGTGCTGCAACTTGGTTCATAGCCTGGGGGCAAACCTTAGTGTCTGATACAATATTACTATTCTGGGGCCCACCGCCACCCACAACTGGTATCTTCAAGGCATTGTATTTACATTTTCAGGTAGTGCTCACACTCGAAAAGTACCATTTTATCCTGCCCATTACATTCAGTCGACAAATAAGCATTCCTTTAACACTAATCACACATACATTTTTGATACTACATCTTTAAAATATCCAATCCGGACTAACCCACATATAAAAGCAAAAGTGTACATTTTGCAAATATTTCAGAGCACCAATAATGATATCACATATGATGTTTCATGGTATATGCTATTTATTTGGCTTCTTACAATCTACCACTCCTAGCCAGGAAAATATTCGGAAGTCGGATCATGAATAAACAACGATCATCATCAAACAGTGTAAGACCACGAGCCAAGCATTTTGAGATCGAATAAGATCGTATGCAAGCTTGGGCACATTTCACTATGTTCAGTCCACCTCGTTCATTTTCATCCATGCACATTGCAAGCAGTGCTAAAACACGTAGCTGCAAATCATTTTGATATTTATATCAAATGTAATTTTTGTGCGACTGTCCCACAGTGCATTGCGCCATGTTCAAGATGGCACACCAATACGTGCATGATTCGCCAGGGTATTGTGTCGCATTTGGATCTGTAACTGACGATGATAAATGCTTCAGACACAACCGTGCGGACCGACTAAAGTTAGGATAGCAAGTCATGTCTTAAAAATTCTTTAATGACTGTTAAACTGGAGAACGGATACCTGGAACCTAGGGAGATATTACAATAACGATCACGGGCAGTGTTGGTTTTCCCGGCTCAAGTTGACCCTCCAGACAAGTTGAAATAAAATGCTGTGTTTGAGTTGACTTTACTGCAAAATAACGTCACACGACGGCCACTTTCTCGATAAAACTGTTCAGGGTAGACCAATTTTCATCAGGGAAGAGTGGCTTGAAACTTTCTTTTTTTGTGTGTGTATCATAAATATATTTAAGGCCGAGCCTTTTCAGTGGGGCCGGCGGGGTTACCAGAACCACAGATATTTTTTTTTGTCGGGCCTCAGGTAACTTGTACATTTGTTGAAACATGTTTAAAATGGATTGTCTTTCCCCTTTTACACATTATCTCCTTTGACGTCAATTTAATTTCTTACGTGGGTACAGCCGGACGCACTTGTACTGTGCAGAAAAAACGTGAACGGTCCCATTGGTTGAAAATGGGGAGAAAAATTGCATTTTAAATTAACCACGAGACCATTTTTAAAGCTACAAAAATTACGCTTATGTGAACATTTCAGCTATGTACATTATTTTACCACAAAAAGTTTGCTGTTTCTGCAACGAGTGGTTTTCAAGTTATTTAGCTGTAAATTATGATGAAAAGTAATGGGAATACACAACTCTAGCCCTGAATGACTGAAATACCCTCACAGGAGAGCAGCAGAAGTTTCGGTTCCTGCTCTCCCCTATCGTTTTCTTGCAAGCTCCAATAAGCTTGAACAGGTACAGGTAGCGGCCACAGATTACTTGACAAAGAAACCACACAATGGAAACCTTTGAAAGACAGGAGAGAGAAACTCAAATTCAGGACTCATGACGCAGGAACATTTTATTTTGACCAAAGGAGATATATAATAAGTACAAATATGGTAAGTAAAGATTATCCAGAGATAGTAAAGACATGACAACTAAAGGAAAAGTAACATTATGAGGCCAGGAGGCACACATTAAGATCTTTGACAGATTGCTATCATGTGTGCCACCCTATAACAATTTATAATTACGATGTCAGTGATCATGAACGACAAATTTAGGAAACATGTAAACTGATTAAATTGTATATCTTATCTCTTAATTGCTGCTGCAAATATAACAGTTCGGTATATGGCAAGACATTTGATAATTCATTTTATAATATTTCTTTACATATTAATAAAAACCAGGGTAACTATGAGTATATACCGTCTCCCTAATAACTTCAGGCGTTTCATTCAGGATATGTAAAAATTCGTGTCTCAAGCAATATCTAGCAAACATAAGTTGAGTACACGTTACAAAAAAAACTTTTTTTTTCTTGTGTTATGCTCATGTATTTGGGTGGTTGGCGTAATTTGTGTATAACGAAAATAGCAGGGACCCTATCATTTTCTAATCTATAATAGAATTTCAAGATCTGTAAATTGTAAATATCTTCGCGTTTCAATAAATTTGTCAATTTAAAAATCGGTTCAGTATGGACATTGTACTTACTAAATAATTACTCTATTTTTGGGGGGGGGGGGATCTGAACAAGTCTTTCAATTTTGTGTCCCCAAGCAAGAAGGCAATAAGTAAAACGTGGAAGAATAAGTGAATTATAAATAGTTTGCAAAGCATATGGTGGGAGAAATTTTTTCAATCCATTGATTACGCCAATAGTCTGAGAAATTTTGGACGCTACTTTTGGAATATGACTGTTCCAGTTAATTTCCGCATCTAATTCAAGTCCCAAAAAATTAAAATTATCTATGCATTCTATTAATACATTATCAATTTGGAGTTTTGGAATATTTAAGGATCTTAGTGTAGATAGAAGACAATAAATTTAATATTATTAATATTGAGAGACAACCTCTTCACCTTTAACCATGTGTTTATTTTATTTAGTTCAATATTAATTAGGTGCCAAACATACTCATTTGCTCTTACTAAACTTGGATGACTCAATGCAGTAAATTAAGTAGTGTCGTCAGCATATACTATGATTTTTTTTAAAAGAAGAGGCTGCTGTTGTGTCATTGATATCGATCAAAAAGAGTAAATGACCTAAAATAGATCCTTGAGGGACATCACTTTGAATATTCAAAACCTCATATTCTATGTCATCAGAAATTATATATTGTTTTCTATTTGTTAAATAATTCTGGAAAAGTTCTAAGGCCTTATCTTTAATACCATAATAACTTAGTTTATGGCGCAAAATGTCATGGTCTAAGGTATCAAAGGCCTAAGAGAAATCCATAAATTAAATTCTGTAGAATGCATTTCACGAAAACCATATTGACAACTTAATAACTAAGAATGAAACTTGACATATTCATAAATTTTTATTATAAATTACTCTTTCAAATATTTTAAAGATGGCAGGTAGAACTGAAACGGGGCGATAATTGTCAAGGAGCGAAGGATCATCTGTTTTAAAGATAGGGACTACTTTGGCTATTTTAGTAGGTCGGGAAATATACCTGTTGTAAGTGATTGATTTATAACCAATGTAACTGATTTGGTTGTCTCAACTTTGACAATTTTAGTACATTCGTGGATAGTTTATCATGACCAAAACTATGTTTTGGTTTAAGAAAATCAATAATTTCTTCAACAGTTTCCTCAGTGACAAGGCTGAATGTAAATCTGTGTCGTACAGGGCTTTTTACATAATCTCTAAATGAACGATTTTGCGGTGAGGTAATCTTGGAGGACAAATTAGGTCCAATATTGGTATAAATAAATATTTAAAACTATTTTGCAATTATCACTTTGTCGGTAATGATTTCATTATTTATTCTATAAAAATCAGGAAAACATCTTTTTCTTTTTAAGTCTATTCAGTATATCGTTTATAGTTAACCGCGTCTTTTTTTTATATCATTTTTATATCTATCAAAGCACAACTCTTTTGGCAACAAGGCTGTTGTGTTTCAAAATTCTATTGTATGTATTAAACTTAATGGATCTCTGTTCATACATTTGAGCACCATATTGGAGGTTCTTTTCAATGCTTATATAGCCGATCACGAGTAACAATGGAATGAATAATACCCTGAGTTATCCATGGACTTTTCTTGTGTTTGTGGTTTTTATATTTCACGGTTTTAACTGGTAATTGTTTGTTTATAGCGCTAACAATGTTTGAATGAATGACCGAATATGACTCATTAGGGTCAGTGTGAAGAGCAGGATTAATATGATTAAGTAGCTGAGCTTCAGATAATTCATTTTTTAAATGATTTATAGCTTCGGGATGCCGGTCACGAGTCTGAATATACTTGGTTACTGTGTCAAAATTAGGTTTAAGGTTATCTAGGCAAATAAAATATGGAAAATGATCAGAGATTCGAGTGGTTATTATCCAAGAGTTAGATGAGACCATAATAGAATTAGACAGTTTCATAAGAGAATAGTCTTATTATAGTACCTGGTTGCTGAGACAATATAGTGGGTGAAGTAATGTGTGGATAAAAGCTTTGTGCTGTAATCATATCAAAAAAGAGACCAAAATCATTTTTTTCATGAATTTTCAATAAATCAATGTTGAAATCTCCGGCTATTATTGCCTCATTATTAGATTTCTGTATCTTTTGCAGGACCATAGTCAACTCATCAATAAACTTATAATTTTCAATTAGGTCACGAGGTGGCCTATAAATGTTTCCAATTTTTATTTTTTATCACTATTTGGCATTTTAACTACAAGAAATTGACCTTCATATGTTTCGGACCAAGTATAAACATCCACTAGTTTAAATGAGTAAGAGCTTTTAATGTATATAGCTAAGCCACCTCGAGCAGTGCATATTTTACCTTGAGAAACTAACGTGTAACTATCTAACTGTAATAGGGATAAGTCCGAATCATCTGTCAACCAAGTTTCTTGCAGGCAAACAATGGCAGGTAAACATCCGTGACTATGTAGGTTATGTACAATGTAAAAGAATTTTTAACTCATCGAATTTGGCATTTAATGACTCGCAATTTAAGCTTATAACTGTTAAGTAATTATGCATTTTCTTGAGATGGGTGATAAGTTGGTCCATATCGTAATAAGGTGACTGTTTTATAAGCTTAGGTGCAAAGAAATTGCACAGGTTATTAAATTAAGATCTTGTTCCATTACATGTTGTTTTTGCTTCATACCTTTCATTTCTTTGAAACGTCGATTGTGTAGAGCCGCATCCGCTGCCCACACACATCCACTTAGGAATAATATCGCCGAGAAGTTGCAACAGAGACTCAGAATACAGTATGCCATGTTTTGAGAGAGTACGTACCTGCTCAGTTGTTCAAAACATTTGTAACTCTAAGATGTGTACAGAGGCACTGATGATCCATTTCATATGCCAAACATGTTTTACAAGGGCGACTGCGTGGGGGCCATCGTATAATACTTTAGGATTCACTATTATCCGTTTTCTGTATCTACCTTTCCTGATTGGTTTCTTAGAAGACCTGTCTGAATGCCAGCAGCAACAATGTGGAGTTATTGGCAGCTGGAGTTGGTGCCTATTACAAACATTTAGGCTGAACAATTCACAGTGATGTGTCTTGGTCAAACCACATCAAAACTCTAACAACTAAGGGAATAAAAATGGTGAATATTCTTTTTTTATTTATTTATTTATTTATTTATTTATTTATTTATTTATTCATTTATCTACTTACTTACTTACTTACTTACTTACTTACTTACTTACTTACTTATTTATTTATTTATTTATTTATTTATTTATTTATTTATACAGGGTAGCCCTGATCAGCACTCAGGCTGCTTTCCATAGGGGCCCTGGGTACACACTCGCACTCATGCATCAATTGGTATAAATATAACATGCTGTAAAATACATGAACAATAGGTAAATTAAAAAGTATGAAAAGGTCATTACTAAAAGTAACTAAAAGATTGTGATTTCATGATGAAACGTCAATGATGTTTGAACATTTTCTTAATGTAATGACAAATTTACGATCAATAATGCAGGTTTTAAAAGACGTCAAATCGTTACACATGGTACGTTTTGCAGTAAAAAGATTTAAAAACTGTCAGGGATGGTGCTTCTTTAACCTTATCATTTAAGCTATTCCATGTCTTGGCACCTGTAAACCTAAACGCTCTTTGACCTGACTTGCCTTGTGTGTTAGGGACTGTCAGATTAGCCTTGCTTTGCCTTGTAAAATACCCATGGACTTCCGACACTGCTTTAAAGGCATCACTCAAGTAGGTAGGAGTTTTGCCATTTATAACTTTAAACATGAAAATAGCTCGATGATATTGGTGCCGGGCCCTTAAATCAGTCCAATGAAGTTCCTTAAACATGTCCCTAATTCTCGTTCTACGACCTTTAGAAAGTATTATCCTGGCTGCTCGATTTTGGAACTTTTGTAGCATGTCCAGGTTTTTTGTCGAACAGTCAGACCATGCGACGTCACAGTAATCAAAAAGTGGTAATATCAGAGAATTGTACAGGAGTAATACTGAATCTTTTGACACAAATGGGATATTCTCCTTAGAATACCAAGACGTTGTGAAATTTTGTTGCAAATATTTTCAACATGTTTGTTCCATGACATCTGCTTGTCAAACCATAGTCCTAAATATTTAAAATAGTCGACCTGTTCAATTTGTTTCCCGTCCACTAAAATATTCAGTTGGTCATTTTCTCGAAGTTTCCTACTAGTTCCTAATAACATACACTTAGTCTTTTGAATATTCAAGGTGAGATGGTTGTCGTTCATCCATTTAGCTGCATTAAACATTTCAATATTTCATGTCCTCTAAATGTTAAGAACCGATTTAGCAGCAAAGAAAATAGCAGTGTCATCAGCATACAATACAACCTTACTATTTTTAATAACAGAGGGAAGGTCATTTATGAAAATGACGAAAATTAGGGGACCAAGTATTGATCCCTGTGGGACACCATAGGCTATTTCCATGTGGTCAAACAATTCCGCCTTGAATTGGACGCATATATCGTCTTTGTAAGAAATCCTCAGATATCCGCAGCTTCGTCTTTATAAGAAATCCTTGGCGATTCTTTATCTTTCATTCATCAGACCTTTCTTGGAGTATGGATTAGTGGTATGGGACAACTGCACGCTGCAGGAGTCTTAACAACTAGAAATTAAAACGTCCAATTGGCAGCAGCCAAAGTTATTCCCGGGGCCACTCCTAGGAATTGTCACGATTTAATTTATAAAGAAACAGGCTTAGAAACATAATCTCGGCGCCGTGAAAAAAGCAAGCTGATCTTATTTTACAAGATCATGCACGATGAAGGTCCTTCATATTTATGCAATCTCATTCCTGAGCTGGTCAATGAAAGAAGCAGGTACAAAGTCAGATCTTGTACGCATTTCTCTGTTTTTCGAACTGGAAAAAAACCTATTTAAAACTTCTTTCTTTCCATCAGTTGCTCAATTGTGGAATAACTTGCCTGCTGATGTGTGGAATCCCGAAGACGTTACATCTTTTAAGAAAAAAATAGACCAGGGAAAAAAGTGCACACAAGCTATATCACCGAGGTGACAGAAGGCTTGCAGTTTCCCAAGCACGGTTGCGTGTGGGAAGCAGCAAGCTAAACTCGGATCTGTTCAAAAAGGGTCTTATAGACTCCCCTCAGTGTGCATTAGAAACACAAATAAAGATGTTTTTTTCATTATTGTTGCGAGTGTCCTTTTTATACAACTCAAAGAAATAAACTTCAGAAAAAAATTATGGTCTCTTCACCATTTACGATTTCAACGTTATTACTTGGGCCCAAAACATGTACCTCCAAGCAAAATGAAATTACTTTTGACGCAGTCCATAACTTTATTAAAAGAACAGGCAGACTGGGAGCAGTGACGTAGTTCATACTATGGTCAAAATCTTGAAAGCAGAAATGTATCGTCTGTGTATATAGTTAAGTGAAGGCGGACTTCATCTCTCTTCCTGGTATCTGTGACGCCTTCTGTCGTTCCGCTTATGCTCGTGTGGCGCCGCCACTCTATCTGTCCTCGTCTTGTGGCGCTCTTCCTTATAGTAAATGGTCTCTTAACCTGTTATACGTGAAACCTCTTCTTTGATCTTTTTCATGTGCAAGAGGGATTTTTACAGGGCCTTGCCCTGTTTTTTAATTGTATCCTTACGGATTTAAAACTGTGTAAATATGTTTAAACCAGACTCTTTTTTTGGGGGGGGGGTGGGGAGCGGAGGATGAGTTTTAGAGATGTTTGTAGATATTGGCTGATCTCCAATTCATACGTTTGGAGGGCTTTCGATGATATGATATTCTCATTACTGCGACCCCCTTTTGAAGGCCATCGCCCTCTTTTCGAGATAGTGAGGAATTATGTTCTCGTCCGTGCACGTACCCCTTCTGAAAGGTCACGACTTTACGAGGAAATGACCTCAGTTTAACTGCATCCAGTTGGCGCCATATGGGATAATAGATGTCATGTAAAACTTGTACAAGACAATTCATTTACAATCGTCTGCTGGGGTCGACCTTTAATAGCAATAAACCTTCTTCATTTCAAATAATTTAGTTCAATTTACAAAACAAAACAAACAAACAAATAAACAGTCTCCCAGAGAGACCGAAATTGGTCGGACCAGCGGGCAAATGAAACAGACAACCAGGAAATCTGCATTGTGTGCAAACATTTAATCAGACATATGTGATGTTTCATCTTAGCATTGATATAAAATAATTGTAATATACATGTATGGTGTTGCGTGATTCTACCACTAAAATGACAGTGCATTTCTTACATTGGAAACTTTAAAATGCTGACAATAAATTGAATACAGGCCGCCATTTTCCATTTATCTCCCGTACCAACACTTTCATCCGACACTTTCCGCGACTATTCTGCCACATGAAAGTAAAACGTTTCTTGTATATATTTTGTAAAGTCTGGTGGTGATTAAACAGGTCTGTAAGTATAGTAATCAGGGCTATGCCCTTTTTATTTGGCTAAGTTTAATGTACTGTGGCATCCTTTGGCGTACAACTCAACCTTGCACAACAAAGGACCCAGATGTGAAATCCCATGATGTACATTTCAAACCGTGAAGCTTATTCGATGTTAGTTGATGCCAGTGTTTTGTTTAATTCAGTTAATTTCTGGAGAGCCAATACATACTTTGAATGAGAAACGTGCAGTATATCTATTAGTGTGGTGTGCACTCTGCTAACAACGAAAACACCACCCTGCTGGGCGAGCAATATGGACGACACGGGTTGTTTTCAATGTGTCATAAATATATAATTTACCTAATAAAAAGCACCATAGCGTATATATGTATGTTTGTATTTTTTCTGAAAATTGTGTACCCGTGGTGGCAGAACTTTCATTATATACACATAAGATTAACTTAATAGATCGTTCGAAACAACTGCCCTACGTAACAACCATTTTCAAAATGTCACCCTGAAATTGACTTTAGTTGTATTTATCCACCTGTGTTATATATCTCTGTATACAAATTGTTTTCAAGAAAGCCTCATTGTACGACATCTGAGCCAAACACATATTATATGCCACTTCACATCTCAAAATAATAATAATAATAAACATAATAATATAGCAACCAATATTGATCATTTACCATGAGTTACATCCGATTCATACTTTCGATAGAAACCATGTTCTATCAGGAACGACCTAACATCAGTACCCTGATGGTAAAAAAAGCTTGTGCTTTCTACCGTCGTGTAAACACAAAATGCAGAAGAACTGTAGCTTGTATAAATGAGTGAGTTTCTTGGCATGGTACACAAACACGTAAATGTTGAAGTGCTTGCACAAATTACGTGAAACAACACATGATGGAACTGCAAATAACTGGCTAAATAATGACTCTATTCATGCAAATCTTCTTCAAAAAACTTCACGAAGATAAAAGTTTTCCACACATTTGCACATGCCCTCCTAACTGAGTATATACCTAATTATTGATAATATTACATTCATAAATTAATTTTGGCTTGGAGAATGGATAAACAGCACTGAGCAAACCACATTCAATTTCGCACTTATTGTAAGCAAGAGAAAGTCGAAAACTTAGGTTGATTGTTTTCTACAAGAAAAACATGAAGCTTGATTTTGTTCCCACGTGGCTGGTTACTCGCAAATGGGTTGCGTTCGGGTTCTATTTGTAAGGGCAACTAAACTATATATTTTACTGAGGTGCATGATTAAATTACTTGCCATTTGCAGCTTAAGGTCACGGAAGTTTGCAATGATCTGATATATCTTGGAAAATATTTTTACAATGTGCTCTCATAGAAATTGTATTCACTACAGAATAAGGGAGAATATTATTTCAATCTTTGTTCGATGAATGGGAATTGGGCGGGAGGTATCTTAAAACAGTGCGGCTCGTATCAACTCAGCTTTGCATCATTTTGCGACCAAACCACCCGCTACTAGTACAGTCACTTGAAAAGAATACGCAAGTGATTAATGTACATATCAGTGGGAAACTGCAGACACTTTCCAGAGATTGGAATATTGGTCAAAAACAAACCCCAGTGTTCGTGCTAGTATCACATAAAGCAACATTAGCTTATTTGAATTATACACACACATTCCTATTTTCAGGCTTCAAGCATTTTGGCGTTTTCTTCGTTCCAAAAGAGATTCATTTTCTCTGCATCATACATTGTTCCATAGGATAACACATTTTATCACAGTCGCCTCAAAATACAATATTCTGACATGTCCATTCTATTATGCAATTTCAGATCTATCTAAAATATTTGATTGTGGTGAAATGTATGATTTTGTAGCTATCTATCCCATTGGCACATTGCACGTGATATTTTTGTGACCTATAAGACATCCAATCAACAACCAGATACATATCCCCGGAAAGCCAATCACGGAAGAGTATCTCTCTTTTGCCAACGACGTCACTTTTCGATATGGCTGCACCAGCAATGTAAAGTTCATTAGAATTCACGTCGTTTGTCTTTGGCCCTTCAGTTCATAACACATGACTCGTAGACAGGAACCATATATTTGATATTTATAAATGCATCTTCGCCCCCATGTTTTTCTAAGAGCTCTAATGTTTCTTGTATCAGGTCTCCGACGTTTTCCCTTTTCTGTTGACCATAATCGATACCGTCTCCTATGTTGTCTGAATTCAAACAATAATATTTGACTTTACAAGAAAACGGCAAACATTGAGTCCACGTAAATCATAGAAGCTGCCATTGTGAATAAAATATTTGCCATTATCCCACGTCTCTTTTATTTCATTTCTGAAGGTCTATTCAATACCTACAAACAGTGCGGACAGTGTTATCTACTTTTTTGTGCAAAATGGTACTAATGTGTACTTTCACCTTCAAGCGATATCTTTTAAACACAGCACCATCATATATCAGTAGCACCAATTGAAAATACATCAACATTTACCGAATATATCTATGTGCCAGAGAAAATCGAAATCATTATGTGCGATTGTATTTCCTGTCAAGCGTGCCGATTTTGCAGTAACAAAATTTTAGTCTGTTGCCCTATAAACTTTTAAATTATTTATTAGTATCAGTGTTCGGTTAAATCTAAAATGACCTAATTCTGTTCGCCCATCCGGGTGATCATATTTTATATCTAGTACCATGTCTGGGTACATGCGATTGACTTCATATCATTGCAGACTACTTAAAGTATGTATCATCTGTTCATACATCCAAAATAATATTTCCAGTCAAAGTTTCTCACCGTTTTTGTTCTTAAATATGTTCAGTACCGGCAACACCTGTCTGTAGTAAGGCACAAGGGCTTCCCCTATTTTCTCCGCAGACACCACCAGATGTTGAACTACTTTTAACGTCGTACAAATTATCTGATGATTTCTTGTTTCAAGAGCCTCTGTCGAAAAAGGAAGGATATTATTAGTTTTATAATGTCCACTGATGGTAGTCAAATTACCGCAACTTCAGGGAGAAATATTATTTTTAAGTCAAAAGCAAGGGGGCCTAAACTCATTTCCCATTGCCTATCTGTGCCTCCATCGAATTTATTCAATCATTGTGACATGCGTGTGTGACATAGATGATAATCCCGATTGCTTACGGAATGTCAATTGACACTAATGGTGAACAACCCCAACAGTTGTGAAGAGGTACAGAGGATTGCCAAACCGCTCTACAGAACAAAGAGGTACATACGGCGAGCAAACCCAACAGCTTTACAGAGGCAGCGACGCTTATAATAGAACAACCTCAATTAACTGCTTCATTCTACAGGGGGTTAAAAAGGGCGGGGAGGTTCTGCATTACGTACTGAAAAATAAGGTCAATAAGGTAATATATATGCCAAATCAACGTTAGATTCAGCACTGGCCTTCTTCATGTAAAGCTGATAAATTTTGGATAATGTTGGTACATATCTGCATATATATAGGTATTCTATATTCATATTGAAGCTCTGCATTTATAAGCAAAATTTCACTTATTTGGCTAACTCATGATTTGCCACTTTATCATTATTTCATTATTATATGGGTTGTCTTCGCTGAATATTTAGTTTAGATAGGGAGCCGCTACTCAGAGAGACATGTGCGGGTACAGGCTTCGAAACATGTTCTGAGTAGTTACCCGCTGAAGACCATTTAATTTATTTGGGCTAACATAGCCTATGTCAAAATTCTCCAGGGGAACGTGTGCAATGTGGACAATAATACTTCCATATGTATATAGGTTAGACAGTGACAGGTTAGCTTATGGAGAGTGAAGAGCTCGGATTGCGGAATTGGGAACTGAATATCAGGAAGTGGTTCTGGACAAAAAGACACAAACGCAATAACCTATAAAATAGCAGTGTATATTACTTAATTTTTCCAATAAGGTGTGCGTCTTGGTAAGTTTCGCATTCATTGAAAAAAATATATAATTCGTCATTGTGGTGTACAAAAACAAGGCTTGGTACTTTCCCGTACAGAATGATTGAGACCCACGTGCCCGACCTTTTTTGTAACATTTGGTACAGAGATTAAATTTAAACGCGATTTGGTAAGAAATATTGACAATAACATTCTACACCAAATAAATAAATGTGTTATATTTTTACGAGAGGTCACGATGGGCGTCATTATATATCAATTTTGGTGTCTTCAAAGTGAGCCTTCCATAATGTTACTTCTGATTATTCTTGCTCATTCCCTACGTAGGTGACGAACAGTAGGCTTTTAGTTTTACGTTCTTTTTGTTGTTCCTTTCAGTGGCTGACACATTACTTAGGACTATGCAAACACCTCCATCAAACTGGCCTTGTTTGTCCTGAAGTAAATTTTTTTTATCATTTTTTTTAATTTTCAATACACAATAAATCTCGACAAAGAATAAGCCAAGAGAGAATGACACTGAGATACTGGCACTTACTTTTGACCGGAATAATAAGCTGTGGAATGACGGGAAGGATCTTGGATCCGCCATGTTCAAGCATGTCATGGCAGCCCTGGCGCGCGAAAAACTCATATGGATGTTTAGTTTCTCGTAGTCCTTCAAAGAACATGGGCAGATAGTGATGGTAGTCCAGCTTTTCTATCTCTACCTGAAAAAAATGAATTGGAAATCCTAAAATATCCATCGTTCGCTTAGGCGCGATGTATTTGCCAATGCGTGTGCGGGTATGATCCATATAAATCTGGACCGTGTCGGCCAATCAGCAAGGAATCTTTGTGTTGCCAAGTGGACGTCCCTGCTATGAAGAAAAAAAGTCATAGCCACGGGAACTTGAACCAACACATAGATCACAACTATGCCAGAGAAATGACTGTCTCTATGAAACTTCAAAACTCAAAAATGGAAGATACAATTGTGTTTTCCTGTTGGCTATACTTTCCGTCCACATCCCAGCTTACTAAGTTCAAGGAGAGTCAACAGCTTCCCTTATTGTTTGGAAATACAGCGGTAGCATACTCGCTGAAAAGTGTTTTTGTTAGGAATTTGAATTTTAAGTAGTTTTGAGAATTCCGATCACCTTTTTTTTAGTGATTGGCACTGAAAGAGTAAATCAGCCCCGGGGTCCTTAATCACTTTTTGAAAATGCCGCCAGCAAATATGCACTTGACCTTAGAGGCAGCTAAGCAAATATAGTATTGAATTCCTGGTATTGTATATCAAATCAATGTAAATAAGCCTCTTTCAGATGATAAAGCCATAACATGGCACACAATGTTTGTACCTGAAGGGCCAGAGGCATTGAGGTTGTTGATCCAAATTATAAATAATCCATAGTTTCAAGTCTTGACATTTTATGCATACAGGCATATTGACAATAACTTGGACTATGGGTTACTTGCATATAACTCTTGCGCATGCTCCACTGTGTACATTGGCATAGCATATACTATGGGCAATGTTTTTCCAGGCTATTGTAAATGATACATTCAACACCGCATGCTAAAGGCTTACGCAACGCACGATGTTTCTGCACAACACTTGCTTATCCCTTCACCTAAACATTACCTTTTGCAATGTGTGATATTGAGGTTTCATACAATGAATACGCGATTATAGGCGACTGGGACAAAAGGCAATTTAGTCTTATTACCATGGGATGAACGGATTAATTAATTAATGGTGACTAAGGACCGTGACGAATGGTACCTCAGGATTCGAAAGACGCTTAAATATAATCTCAAAGTCTATACACATCAGGGAGCTGGGGTTATGAATGCCCTAACGCCTGCTACTAACAGTAAATCAACAAGTTACATACAACCCCCCCCCCCGGACAAATGACCATTCAGTGGCACCTGCACCCTCTGTTGGGGATAGCTTTTGATGGCAAAGCAACATCTACTTCAAACTTGTTCACTATGTTAGAACATTGGATGTAAATGAAAATTTTGGCTCGTTTGATCTTGAGAAATGCAATTACGTCTGGATCAGATTCCACCCATATATGCACACCTACCTCATCGTGAAATATTAGAAACAGTTGCGACAGAAGATTCTGAACACATTTTCGAAAAAAGATCGGTACTTCAGAATTAACTAATTTCTATATGTTTACCAAAAAGTGCAAGTTTTAGTAACATTGAGTTAGAGTTAGCAAATGGTAAGCACAAATCTCGACTGACCAAATAATGAGAGCATTACCAGTTCAAATAAGATACGATAATAAAAATTCGGTAGAAGTTAACTGAATTGAAAACGGTCGCGATTTAGATCATCAAAATCCAAGATGGTCACCGCCGCTCTGGCCAAAATGAGATCTCACCTAAACGAGCATATTGCGCCCTATAAAATTAAGAATACGCAAATGACTTATAAGTATTTGAACATTTTATCTTTCTGAAAGGTATATGTTGGTATACTTGAAAACCTGAAAGAATGAAAATTTAAAATATTTTATAAGCCTCTTTCAATTGTTCACACAGTCACACACGATCTCGTTTTGACAGGCAAAACAACGTTTGTTGGGTTTCATCTGTTGAATATGCATTTTGCTTACCTTCCATGCTATTTTATTTCCTTTTGTGTCGTGCTCCAGGGCTATTGGGTAATCACCCCTCTCGTAACATACTCTGAAAGTTGTATACTCTGCTGGTCGCGCATCGAATGCGCCTGCACTCTCAACTGGCTTCACCTAAAACACGGATGGATTGCTGTAATAATAGTTCCCATTCTCCTGTACAGATAGGAAGTCCATACAAAATGTATCAGTGAAATTAGCATATCAGACTGGGCGACATACAAGATATTAATGTAAATTGGTCGATGCTGTCTTTGACCATTAAAAGTAGCGATCTACGGTGTACAGCAGTAAATAATGCCACCACCACCACCACCAACCCTTGTCCACTATTATTCAACAAAATTTTCAGATTTTTTTATTCACTGAAAGTTCTTTATTCTTCACAAACACGGCACATGCTTGAAGTATAAAGTATAGAGTTCTACATCATTGTGGCATGATAATGAATTTAGACAGCTAAAGTCTCCCAAAATATTCAGGGTTAGGTTTTGATGAGCAGTGAACTGTTTGAAACGACAGCTATTCAAATTCATTTACGTGTCACTTATGTTGTTGTCTATAACGCAAACGCTGATTCTACCATACGGTGTTTTCGATCTGATAGAAAGCTTGTGCCTCAAACAATGGAATTTTTTCCTTGGTAAGACCATTGCCTTGCTCAATAGGAATTCTTCTGTACATGAAAACATTCACATTAATATTCACATTTACAGCTTTTATTTGACAATATGCATGTACGACAGAGCAGGATTAATGAAAACAAGATTGGTATTACCACACTGTGGTCTGGATGACCCAACTTTTTAAGGTAGAATTGTTTTTAAACATTCACATTAATATTCACATTCATAGCTTTTATTTGTCAATATGCTTGTACGACAGAGCAGGATAAATGAAAATAAGATTGATATTACCACATTGTGGTCTGGATGACCCAACTTTTTAAGATAGTGTTGTCTCTTTCACGTCACTTTACGTTAAAGAAATTTGAAGCCTTATATAAGATACTGCTGGTATCATTTCCCTTTGACAAAGCAGGGAAGGAAAATTGACATGGTGAAAGTGTTTGCATAACAGGAAGTCTGTATGTCTGTACGGCAGAACTGCAGGCACAGGTTCGAATGGCGTATCAATCTTCTGTACTTTTAAAGATTTAAAATTTGAAAAGATTGCATAATTCAAAATGGCCACTAACATAAACATGGAAATTAATATGACATTCTTATCGATAAAAGTTACCATGACATTGACAGCATAAAATGTTATAGCTCTCTAAATAGCATAATTTAAAATGCTGGAGCTTTTGTTCGCTATTAACTGCTTGTAAATGTGAAATAAAGTGAGCGTAAATTTAGGTTTGCTTCGGGGATATTAAACATGAAACTTGGGGATACTCCACCTACCACTCTCTTTAGATGCATCATAATAAATAGCATGCCTGAAAGTAAAATAGCATCCCACTTAATTATACCTCAATTGTAAATCTGGTATTTTGATTGCCTGAGCGAGCGATCAACAGTTTTTCCTGTTTGTCGGCAAGAATTGACACTTTTCACCTCTGCACATTTTGCCGCCTGGGAGCGCCGCATACCTGACACGACGTTTACCTCCAAAAGTACGCGAACGGATTGCTCGAACATAAGGCAAGTGAGCACATCCGGGAAGGTTTTATAAAAGTGAAAATATCTTTAGATAGCATATCTTTGATGCCGCGCCTTTTTCTCAATATTCAGTGGACGGGCGGTGATCAATAAAATAAGGATAAAACTCGAAAAGGCATCTAGATTAAACTCGCAAAGCTGCTCAATGTTTAACATTTGAAATGTCCCTTATCAGCATAATTTAAAAACTAGGACTTTGGTAATGTAGCACTCATTAGCTGAACAATGGTTAATAACATGTGCACAAAAAAATGGAATGGCATCTTAGACTGTTATAGTTTTGCATTATTCAAGATTTACAACTCCAAATATCTAAAATTTGTATCATATTCAACGTCCTCTTAACTCCTCCACCTAGAAAGACAAATATCATATGTGGAGGTATAACATAAGAGAACTTTGTGTTTCTATATATGAAGGGAAAGGCGGGGGAGGTAGGACGATAAGGAATCAAGGAAAAGAATAAAAAGCAAACACAAAGGAACAAGTTGAAAATACATCCCTATCTGTTCTGCTTCTGTACATACATCCCCCATATCTAAAATTTGCGTTAATCCATAATAGTGATCAATGTTAATGTTAATGTTAACGAGTTTCTTCACTTGTTATTAGGTCAGCTGACATGTCAGTCAACTGAGCTTATGTGGTGGTAGGCATCCGTTGTCCGTCCGTCTTTCGCCCACAAATCACATTCTCGACTTCTTACCCAAAACTGTCTGCCAGATTTACTTCAAACTTGGCGGGGATGTACCTTGGGTGCTGTAGCCATTTTTTTTCAAATGGTCGCTCCAGTGATTTTTTAAAAAATTTGTATCATTTAAAAAAATGGCAAAAGCTTTTTGTAATATCTCCAAAATTGCTTTGAAATTGTATAGGGACACTTCCAAGGACCCCTAGACGTTCAAAAAATGGTGCTGTGACTTTTTAAATTTTAGTGTGTTCAAGCCACTTACAAGCTATCGGTTAACACATATATTTTCATTGATTACAATGAAAGTCAATGGGGATTGCGATGGTACAGCCACATTTCATCAAAGCCATCAACCAGATTAACTTTGAAACTTAGTGGGTAAATACCTTGGGTGGGTCTCTACCAATTATGTTCAAATGGTCACGGTCCAGCAATTTTTTGAAATTTTATGAATTTCTTGAACTTTTCACAAAATCTTTAAAATTTTCTTCTCCGAAACCGCTTGGCCAATTGCTTCAAAATTATATTGGGGCACTTCTGGGAATCCCCAAACCTTAATTTGTTCAACAGAAGGTGCTGCGATTTTTTTATGTTTTAACGATTTTTGGCGCGTTTTCGCTGTTTTCGATTTCTTCTCTAAACTGCCAACCCAAGTGCTTTGCAAATACATAAGGACATTTTTGGGAACCTCTAGACCTCATTTGCTCAACAAGTGCAGCTGTGATTATTTTTCGGATTTTTTTTTCAGAATTTTGGTGTTGTTCACTTTTCTTCAGTTTATAGAACCGTTAGTTGGATGCTCTTCACACTTTTTGCGAATGTATATGGACTCGATCTCCACCAAATTCCTTCATTACATGGTCGCGCTGCCATTGTCTAATTTCTGGCAAAATGTGGACAATCGGTAAAGTGATATGTACACATTGTCAATAGTGATGATGGATGTCATCAATTCTGAAGGTCTTAGGACCACTTCAGTCTTTGCATGTTAGGTCAGCTGAACACAGAACTTTTACCGTCCTCTTCTTCATCTTGATCAGGTGTCTTTTGGACGAGCTGTTTTCTCCGGGGCGTGCATTGGATAAGGACGAGTGCTTTTCTAGCTTTGTCTCAATATATTATTTTATTTGCTGGGTACATTTTTAGTTCTCATTTCTCTGAATTCGAGTATTATAAGCTTATGTTATTGCATCAATTGATTCATGGTGCCATTTTGGCACATATGATTTATATGTGTATTTATTTATAGTCTGCATGTGGAATATGTTTTACGTATTATTTGTAATGTCCCCTATGGCGCTGTTTCGCACTAATAGTTCCATGTATTAATTTCTTCGTTTATGGGGGGCAATTTATTAAGCAACCAATAATAAGTCTAAACTATCTTTTATGTCGTGGGTACCCGGTAGAATGTGGGGTTAATGATCCAGCATGCAGGATTTGGTGTTCCATGAAAAAGTACGCTGTATTGAATGACTTAATTTGCTAAATTTCTAGATTTAAAATCAATGACAAGGCTGTCGGATCCAACGAAACACGTGCAATAACAGTTGACATTTATATGTGAAATTCGTAATGCTTAAACAGCTAGTGTAAATTGTACAATATCCCTACGTTAAGTACATGTACGGGCCAACATGCAACAAGCGAGGAACAACGGGACCCGACCACTGTGCACATTGATCTAGGTCGTCTCCAAGGTGCCATGTAAACAAAATAGCACCGCACGCATGCCGCTTGGCAGGCAAGGCTAAATAATGATGATGATATTATGTAAAATACAGTTATCTCAACAGGCTTGTTGAGTTAGTTAATACAGCCTAGTTGAACATTTCTCCCATACACACTGACAGTGCAATTTATGACCTCTGACCCCCTTTTATACCTGCGCCACTTTTGTCACCGATACCGGTGACGGGAAGATTGTTAAAAAATTGTGCAGACCACACGGTCATAACCATGCGTCCATAAAACAATAGGCTACTTTCCATGCATTCTTTTATTAGTATGCACTGTATGACAATGTTTAGAAATGATGTGAACATGTTTCGCTGATAACCTTGTTGCTGAAGACGACAAATTCGGGACCAGAGGCAGATATTATGCATGCGAGTGCCTGAGTTGTTCTGTGTCCCGAGAAAGGTCGAGAAATGCCTGAGTGTAGTCATCAACTTGCATAGAGCGCTTCAGTGATTATCGTTACACATGCAGTGCGATTGTAACAGACACCAGCGACACATGGCTATGCATGTTAAAAGACGCTGTGCTCCGCAGCAACTCTGTTATTTTACAGTGCCTACTGCAGAAAGTCGGGGGTTTATCAATTGATGGTCTTTCCGGATATCTCAGTTGTCCAATAAAATCTTTATGAGACTGTGATTTGCAGTCGATAGGTGTAATTGATTTCTGGATTGCAACTATTAATATTGAATGAGCTTGGATTTATTTAATGACCATGAGATCACGGCCAACACGCAGACACAAAAATAAGGTGCGATAAAACGTAATACCAAGTATTCCGAAATAGTGTCAAGCTGATTAAAAATAGGGTCATTTCCGTTAAAAAAAAATAAACTGGCGAGCACTCATGGTAAAAATGGTAGCAGTCTGGAAGCTTACCTTGTTAGGAGCCTTGTTTGCCCGATAGGTAAAGGGTTCTACCTGATGAGATGAACATTTGGCGCTTTTATCTCGCCGAATGGGAACTTTTCTTTGCGGTTGTATTCCGAACGATGTCGTGGAGAAAGGATCTCCATAGAGTTTTGGTTCCACGGCTGACATCTTGGCAGTGTCTACACACTGTTTGTTTTTACTCTGGATTAGGCTACTGTTGTGCGTCTGTGTACCCTCAATCTGGGAGTCGCACACGCGGTCGCTATCAACAAATGCTAGGTTGCCACAATCGAGCAACAACCAAGCGTGGCGCTGTTGTAGCGCTCAGGTCGAATTCTCCACAGACATGCTCCATCGATTTTTTGGTCGACTCGCACAAACAGATCTCATTTCGTTACTGACGTTAGTGTTACGTGGATTTCTTTCATTTTTTTATCGTTCTTTTGTTGACCCATTGAAGATGGTCCTCTGTGTGTGTCTCGGGGGGGGGGGTCATGTTCGGTATGCAAAGAAGTATTGACTATTATTCGGGGTTCACCAAGTTTTCCGTTTTTTCCTGAAAACAAGGCGAAACTATCATGTGCATGTATGCCTAGCCGACATAACAGTTTCAATTTAAGGACCCAAATAAGGTACTTTATTCAGGGATTTCTGAAACAAAACCTGACCCGAAGCTTTTCCACCATTGTGCACCACGTCTGCGGGGTCTTGTCTCACGACAATAACTGTGACAACTAAGGCCTACTTACCGAAACTCGTGATAAAAATGTGTTACACTAGACGTATTTTTGTAAAAATAATTCATCGATATATTTTTGGTAAAAATTTGTTTCATTCGATATAATAAGTTTTTTTCTAGGCATAATGGCACAATCCTCAAAAGTTGACGCAATATTTTGGTTTTCTGTTGTATCATGGGCTTCCATCCAATGATCCCTGAGCAGTTATGGCATCCTCTTTCAGTGCTACTCACAACAAAAATCGTGCTCGCACGCACACTTGATTTCCTCTCCACAACATCACGCTGCAACTACATCTTTGCTAGCGGGAAGTCGAGGGCTGTAATTGCCAGGCTTATAACCTACCGTAAACAGGAGAAATTCTTCAAAGCAAGAAGAAATTTTAACAGTGCCTTTGTCTCTAAATAGCTCACGAAAATAAAATGGCACATATAATGTACGTTGCACGGCAATTAGGAAGACAAAAAGCCATTCATTCTTGCTGGTCTCAGGACGGGAGACGAAACATACGCGAGACACATCCATGGGAAAGGGACTAGAGCGGACGTGTCGTCAAAATTCATGACGTGAATGATCTCGATGCTTTCATACATTGTACTAATACATAGACAATACTTTACCAAATTGCGACAAAAATGGGGGAGGGGTGATACATTGTACTCTATACCAAGAAAAAGTCTTTTATCTCCTTTCCATGCAAACTTGTACCATTAAACAAACAAAGAGCACTATTGTGTGCGCCGCATGTGTACAGGCAAAATACTCTTCGGACAGTATCTTAGGTTCAAATGTGTTGTACTTTCCCACTCTTACAGAAGTACGATGCGTTCGTGACTTTACTGAAGATTAGAACGTTATATTCTTGTGAACCTTGCAGAAGGAATCTTCAAGAAGTCCAAAACAGCATTTATCCTTAACATGCCACAAATTTTTGCATGTGAACTTTTTCGCTGGTTATCTACTTGTTTCAACCAGCATTTACATTTGTGTTTTAAAATCCTATTTTTGCGTGTTTTTGTTGAACATACTTAACGCAACCCTAGTCATGCTATTATGCATTTTCCCGCGGAGTGTATGGACGCACTTGCCACATTGCTCTCTGTATATATATATATATATATATATATATATATATATATATATATATATATATATATATATATATATATATATATATATATATATATATATATACCATTGCTATAATTATGCTGATTTCATACATATACATAGGCTATTCTCCGATAGTACAACCCACCGCAGTGGATGTAATCATTATGATCCCATTGATGTAGGGTTAGCACACTAGGTTACACCTGTGGCACAGCATGCCTTGCTGGCCATATCACCATTTTTCTCATTTGCACCAGCACTACTAGTGTTATTATTATGTATTCTATGTAAATCTTCTAATCATGTGCCAAAAGCATTTTACAATATTTTTAGACGGTTAAACCTGGTATTAGAAAACCTAACATGTTCCACTTGTACAACAACAGTCAATCTATCCAATTTGTCGAGTGCACACTTTTCTGATCCACGTTTTGTTGATCCCAATTAATTCCCTACATAATTGGTGTTTCAATAGAGCAATACAGAGCGGTGATCGGAACATTCACCTTCTGCGAGCTACTACCAAACTAACTTTTTCGCCCTGCTTTCATGATCACGTGGTCCATTATTACATATTTCTTTTTCTAGTGTCACTTTTATGGTTACTGGATATATTTTTCAACTTGCGCAATTTTATCTTACCCCGAAGGGCGTTAGTTACCCAGGCCTCAGATATTCAACCAAACCACAGTCCTGCAAACGAAAACCGAGACAAACACATCAAGATTTGTCATGTTAATGGTCGAAGCCTGAAAAGCTCAGGCAAACTGAATGAATTGTATCATCTTGCTGAATCAGAGCGTTATGACCTTCTCACCCTCTCCGAAACTGGTCAGACCAAAATTTCCAAGATGAACCATTAACTCTAGAGCGCTCTCAGGCTGTTTATTCGCAGATATCGACAAACAGCTGCAGGGGCTGGTGGAGGAGTCGCTACTTTTACCAGGAACAATATTCCATGTTCCAGACGATCAGACCTTAAGTCACCGACCGTCAGTCATAACTCAGCCAATTTCCATCCAATCCTACTCACGTTGGACTCAAATTGTAGGTCTTGGAACAGTGTATTGGGTTTAACATGTAGCTTCTAAGGGTCAAAGGTTAAGGTCATTTAGCCCTCTAAAAGTTTCTTGTAGCCATAAATTAGTCAATTTTCATCTGATTTGGTTCATTATGGGATTAAATTGTAGGTATTGTAACAGTGTAGATTTTGATAATTTACCTATGGCCTCTAAAGGTCAAAGGTCAAGGCCATTTGAATTGAAAATTTTCATCCAGCCATAAACTTAATAGAATGAGAAGTACCAAAGAACAAAAACATTTTATATTTACATTTTTTCAAGGCTCACAGGCAGATTTGCATGAAGCAAATATTCTTTTCTAGTTGATTTTGGTTTTGTCCTGCATATGGCATACCTGTAGCTCATCAATTTCTGGATCCTTCATGAGGACATGTTTTGATTAATCATGGGAGTAAAAAATACGCGTTAAGTGGAAACACAGTGCTCTTGTCCTTGACCCTATTCATGATGGAATTGCTTATAAGGTTTCGTTTCCAACTCTTTGCTGCTTCAGTTAGTCTTTCTTTGATGCAAATCCGAGAACTGGAACTCGAGGAACAGCCACGGCAAATCGAGGTCCCCACCCGTGAGCACATTCCAAGAAATTGGAGGTCAAGAAATGTTCAGCCCTTTGATTGACTTTATTTCATAAAAGAATCGGTTTGGTTTGACTTAGCAGGATTATTAATGGCCACGTAGTGAGTCCTTCATATACCTGTTAATAACGGAAGCTTTCAATCATTTCTTCCATGTGAAAATGGGAAAATAGCTCTTCAAACGCGGTTTATAACATCTTTGTTTCAACTTCAGTGTGAAACTAATCTCGAAGCCCTTTGCGTTTCAGCAATGACGACACAAAGGAAGCCATCCATTGATTCCCTGATGGTCAGCGTTGGCTGAAACCATGGTCTGTTTGATCATAAATTATGATTGGGGGATGATTGGTCTTGATAGTTTTTGTGTTCCTTGTTTTAGGCATTGTTGTATAATGATTTATCACACACGTTGATTGTACTCTGTCCCACAAGTGCATCAGAAAAAACCAGTGCTCTTGAAACTATCCAATCCAGGATATAAGCTATATATTCGACGTTGCCATGCAAAAACATACAAAGTGAAAGGATATCTGATAAGGTTTCACAGGTAAAGTAAAGCACTGAATGATGCCGGGTTTAGTATTGACAATGGTATCAATAACACACTTGCAAACAACATTCGATTTGTAAGCATATGTTCAGATTTGTACATGTACCTTGCGAGAATGCATGTTCCGATCGTAACTAATGCTGTGGGTCCCAGTGATACCCAGAGCCTGAGCCTGCTAATAAGCAGATGTTGATTGGTTGTATCACTTTATAAAGCTAGGGTTTATGCTTCACTCATACGTACAAGTTTACTAATACTAAGGGAACACCTCCCTTTTCGAACTATGTAGCAATCATCAAAAAAAAAACTGACTGCATTGCAAAGGGCTACAAGGACGCCCGACATTTTTATTGTCCAAGACAAATATTTTATCTTTATGAAGAATCAATAAATATAAGAAAGAACATCATAACTGCAAGGTGAGGAGCGTGGACGCCACAACCCCCCCCCCCCCAGCAAACTTTAATGGGGGATGCCTGAGGATTACCCCACCCAAGAACAGGCAGCACTTCCATGTGATCTTATCTATCACAGTATCGAAAACCTGAAAACCTTTGCTTGAGTTCTACTGGTAGCTCAAACTACCCGCTTTCTAATTACATCACTCATAAATAAAATGACAATGAGACTGGCTCAATTAGTTGCTTATTGGCATCGATACATATCTTTTGTAAATAATTGACAGATAGCCAAGCATCAGTCTGGTCCACCAGCTCAAACTGGTAGAAAGGTGTTCAAATACATATATACATGGCAACCAAAGGGGGTTCACCAGCTCGAACTGGCAGAACCAATGTTCACTCTAAACATGACCCACCAGGCCGAACTGGCTAAGTATGTGCTTTGTATGTTGAATTGTTCTGCATATTGCCACCAAGCCCACAACTGGCAGAAGGGTGTTTAAATACATATATTCATGACTACCAAATGGGGGTCCACCAGCCCAAACTGGCAGAAACAATGTTCACTCAACGCATGACCCACCAGCCCAAAATGGCCAAGTGCGCACTTTGTATGATTGTGTTTCAAGTGTTCTGTCATTCTCTGAAACTTGACCACCAAGCCTAAGCAATCCTTCTCTCAAGGTCCAAGGTAGTGTCCATTTCCTTTCATGGTCATTGCTAGGACGGAGTCCAGCCCAAACAGGCCCTTGCTATCGTCACAAAAATATGCCTTCATACAACTGCCTTTAAACCTAGTGTTCTTCCTGTCACAGGGTACACAAATCGAGTGCTTGTCCTTGATCCATCATCAGTTGGTTAATACCCATATATATTTCTTGAACGTGTCAGACTTCCACCGACCACGCAATCAAATCTGGCTCTCCACGACTCCCTTTTTTGTATTTCAGGCTGCAGCCCTGATCCTAAAACTGTGACCTTTATAATAAGATCTTGATAGCCCATAAAACTGTAGACAATATTTCAAATGCAAATCAAACTTGCAGTGTGACACTGGTGTCCTGTCCTGATAGCAGAAAAGGGCGCCAAAATGACCCCACCCCCAGCCACTGCTTTACGTATTTCAGAAATAACTGAAAGGGATAGAATTGCTGTCTAATAGTTCTTAAGGAGACTAAGTGGGGTTGGCCTGTATATTTAGATCTGATATTTGCAAAACATTTTTTCCAGCTAGATTGTTTCCAACAGTCAACTCCCCAACTCTACCAAAGTATGAAATGCAAATGAGAACAAGGCCTGCAGCAAAATTCTATCTGGTACCCTGCTGATTATTACAGATGCTGCATGCTATAATCAATTCAAGATTGGTGCTGTAATCAAAAGGTGCATGTGCTTTGAAGTCTTCAGCTTGAATTCCTCAGCAACCAACTTCTGTATGAAGAAAATTTGTGTAGGGTTGGTGTTTTTGTGAATTTTGTGTGCAAAGCTGATGGCCGATAAATGAACTGTGGGAGTTTTCAGTGAAACATGCTTGTTAAAAAGAAATGCAATATACAAAGCCACTGCAGTTGCATCATGGGGAAGCTAAAAATGCAGGCCAAAACCTTAGTGAAATCACTGATCATACCCCACACTCTACAATAATAAACTTCTGTCTGAGATGCAAAGGAGGCAGATGTCAAACTTTCTATTGTTTTAAAAAGTTCTGTGGTAACAGGTTCAAATGTTAAAATGGAGAAACGTTGTCACCAACTGATGTACTCCTTTCCGATTTCATTTATCTCTGGAATTTTGCTTGTTTATCACAGCTACTAGTGCCAAACTGTCAGTGAAAAACAGTATGAAGTGATTTTTGAACAGTGGTCCCCACACATTGAGTGCAATGATAATAGGAAAAAACTCCAAAAACCAAATTTTCAATTCATTTGGAAATTTCCCATAAAGAAATGAGAACCCAGTATGGCCGAAAAACCTCCCCCCCCCCCCCCCAGCTCTTCCAATATATAGCTTAATCTTTTTGCACTTGACAGCCAAGTTTTATGTAAGAACAAGGATGGAGCATTGCAGTGTGCCAAATTTGAAGCCAGCATACCATGTCAGCCCCCGATTCTTTGTTCAAAGTGATGCAGTGCCATTGTCACCTAGTTTTACAGGTGAGGTCTACCATAAATCTTACAAGAGCCCACCCTGGTCGCTTCACTGTACTTGCAAAATTCAGCAAGTCTATCAGCCATTGGAGGTCTCTAGCATGCCTGCTTGACACTTGTCAATGTTGTCCCAAAAATAAGCACAATTGAAGGACCCTGTGTCTTTTCTTGTGCTATCGAGATTGCTAGCTGGTCACAAAGATACATGAAATTGTTCAAGGCCAAAGAACACCCGGCTTTGGTCTTGTCTATGAAAAGAAGGTCATCCAGTAAACGGGTCACCCCTGGGACTGTAAGACTGCCACGCATTATCCATTCCAATGCTGTGCTGATTGATTCAAAAGTTTTACAGGCCAACCTACACCCCATGGCGAGGCATTTATCATAGTTATACTTCCCATCTCATTTGAATCCCAACAGGTGGGGGGGGGGGGGGGTAATATTCAGGCTTGACAGAAAAATTGCTCCCTATTTGTTAAATTCTGTGAACTGCATCATCAACTCCAGCAAAATGAACTGCGGCTTCTTCATCTGCAATGTCATAGTTAACTTAATAATTACACTGGTTGTCCACAGAAGGAGAGAGATGGTGCATTAACCTATGCTCACTCGATGTCTGTTTAGGAACCTAGCCCAATTAGGAAACATTTTTAAAGTGCGGAAGAGCTTTTCTGACAAAGGACCGGCTGTTCTGCCTGCCTCCAATTCTTTCCTTAATTTTTCAGTTACAATCTCAGGATTTATTTTCTGGAACAGAGGGTAAGTTTGACTCTTGACCCAGCCTGTTACCATTGCAAGCCAGAGAGAACTCAAATTTAAACCTATCTCCCAAAAATGAAGCTAAATCCTCATCATAACCCTTGAAGTATTCCTCCAGCTTTCCAACTTTTACTGTCATTGGAAGACTAGGAGCGTGATTTACATGTGGCTCAGTTACCTGTGTTCATTTTTTGGGCTGGGCCTTGCAACGGACCTTTGTGCTGGGAGGCCTGAAAAATCGGGTAAGTGTGGTTGCCTTTAGAGCATGTTTGCTTGCTAGTACACCCTAACAGTGCTGCCCCCTGTGGTACTGTGAGAAACAAAAACACTTTCTCTTTGAAACGTTTCCCACCATTTTGCTGCTCCAAAACACCTGACCTGATCGTTTAACACACTTAGCTGTGGCAAAGCTTAAGATAATACTGTCCACCTAATCCCAGCCCAAATTGTCTTCCAGCTTACACTTGTAAAACTCTGTGCCATAGTATCACCAGTCCTCCCTTATGAGGTTATGTTCCTGATAAGACTGCCATATTTGAGCTTTGATGGAGCCTGAGAAGGTTGCTGGACCAACAAAACTGCCAAAAAATGTTTAAAGGATCCATCCATTCCTACAGGGAAAGGATTATCAGCTTAGCTGGGCATGAGCAGAGGCTCAGTTCTTCTTTCCTTGCCAACATGGTAGCTGGCTAGTCGGACGCTTCTTTCTTCCTTGTCTTAAAGAATGGCCAAATCAATAAACTCTCCTGCCCAAATCCTCTGCTGAATGCACCAGAGAATGGCTGCATGTAGTGGCTTTTGAACAGAAATGTCCTGCGGTTTGTGCTGAAGCACCAGAAGTTGTAAGCCCAATGCCCACTTCATCTGCAACCATTTCTATTTCATCATCAGAATCCACCTGATGAGGACTGTGTGTAACTCTGTTAAATGGATTGCCTATGCTATTTTGCATCGCCCCAGGTATATCATTATTACTATATGTTTCCAACACTGAATTGGCAACATCTTCATGAACATCAAATGGAACACTATCTGATTGGACAGACACACCTCTTAAGTCCTGAACTGCATCCTTAACCCCTCAACTATTGTATTTTTCATCAGTGTACTGAAAAACCACCATGTCAAATGGCATGCTTGCTGGCAGAGGAGGTCATGTGACTGTGGGAGGTGATGAAGGAGCCGGAGTCCATTGTGGCTGCTTGGGCATTGGTGTCGTGGTGATAGTATCCCCTTGCAGGCGCATTGGAGGATGGACAATTCTCACAGGTAATCAGATTGGCTTGCAAACAAAACAACAACCAATAGGATTCTCTCTTTTATTTCATTTCGGTCGTTAAATTGTTCCACACTTATGTTGGGAACGATTGTGTTTCCACATGGGTAACTATGGGAGAAGGACAATTCTCACAGGTCACCTTGCTGATATGCAGGACACTGATCCCTGTGCACATGTAACTTGTATAACCTACAATTCCTCATTTGCTAAAGTAGGCATTGCCCACAAAATGAAATCAACTGTCTTTTATGACAACGAATGTCTAATTTTACAAAGTATTCCCTTCAAATATCCAGCATAAGCCTTAAAATTATTTCTATCTTTCTGTGCAACTGAGTGGCTTCTCCAGCAGCATTAATGTTTGACACTCAAATTTATCAAACTTTACAAATAGAGTACATATGGCCACACTGTGATGCATGAAACAAAACAAAAATACTGGTAATTGCTTTGAGTATTTTTAAGCAGCAGGGGGCACAACATACTTGGTATTGAGCATCAATATACAGCGCCAGTGCTGCACATATGTATAGAGAAGGCAACCCTGCAAAAAACTCTAACACTTAAAATATGTTAAACTAAAATGCTTCTAAAACCACTTTGCCACCCTACAAAACAGAAGCACTTACACTACACTTTGGGAGCAATTGGCTCTACCCATTTACAAGCAACATGCAACCTCCTCCTGAACAGGGGTATGGCTTATGCTTACCCAACTTATGTTGTGCCATATGTAGATGCATCATTACACCAAAACATAGAGCCACCTGAAAAATACATGATACGAGAGCAGGGTAGAAAATCGAGCAGCTTGATTAAGGCCTCACACTCGACGCACACAACAGCACAGCACTCACTTGCAGCACTTACGCATTAACCAAACACAGTGCCATTCGTGACAGAAAAGCCAATCTTCATACTCATATGTGGTATTTACAAAAGGGGACTGACTGCCAGTTTATTTCCTGAGTGCATGCTCATCATCGCACGGCTACTAACCCCTGCTTGTGCAACATGCGTGAGAATTTCAAATTCCAACACGTTAACTGGTGAATTTGTTGATCTTACCTTAACTAAGCAAATCATCTATGGTATGTATAATGGCCAGGCGGACATTTCACCAGCAGCGCTTCATCAGTTTTCCCCTCTCAATGAAGACGCATTCCCTCTAGAAGATTGGTGTTAGGCGCTTTTTAAGGTGCTTTTCTTCCAGACACGCACTTCCTTGTGGTGATACATCCTCTAGGAAAGAAACATCCCGCGGAAGTAATTTACCTGTTGCTGTCTTACCTCGAACGTTTCACGGGAAATGTATCTTGGAGAATCCCTTCGGAATACTTGCGTTACGACCACCCACTTAAAAAACTGAAAACTGTACAGCATGTGCACGAGGTCCACTAAACGATTGCTCACAATCGCTGCGTCCAGGTCACAAAAGTCGTTTCCTCCAACTTAAACCACTACCACTTTTGGATTGTATGTAAGCATGGCACCATCTTCAGCATAAATATCATGGTATTTAGTGTTCTGAAACCTAGCGCTCTGTCTCCCAGCAATTGTACAGTGCACCTCGCTAGATTCACAGCCATGTCGCCTCTCCGCAAGTGCATCTCCAAACAATAAACAAAACTGCGTTTAAGAACCAGGGCCCTAGGTTCCCCCCCCCCCCCCCCCCCCGTTCTACTGTAGTGACTCTGGGAAGCCATGGCAGGGAACCGATAAAGCAGTCCTTGGTAAATGTTGCCAACAAAATTTCTCAACGTACCTTTAACCGTCACTTCAAATCAAAATCCAGAAAAGATACTTGATTGAGAAGCATCTGACGAACACATCTATTCAGCGTGAACTCTGACTTGGAAACAATGCGTGGCCCCTAAACTTTGTCCACAGACTGATACCACGCATGCACAATAATGATTAACACTTTTCCGCCAATCAAGGCAAGGCTGGATGCACCTCTATAATATAGATACTCTATTGAATGAATTCTCAAGAGGGCTCCACTGTGTGTAAAATAAATAACGCTACTAGCATAGCTTCATATTTTTCATTACATCACTTTGTTTTACTGCAACTTCAAATGTCTACCAAAGAATACAGGGAGAACATTCATCAAGTTTTAATGGGTAGTTGAAACTATTGCTCAGAGACACACTCGTTTGATCTAATAGTCTTTTTTTTTTTTTTTTTTTTTTTTTTTTAGATACACAGGGCAAACCTTTGTCATATTCAATACTGGGATATCATTTCCATGATAACATTACAGAGATGAGCCTTGTAAATACCGTACTGTCCTGCTGTAATGTGATAGAGTTTACTGTTTATACTTAAGTCTTTTCGTCTAAAACCACTTCCTAGTCGTTGTTACCCTATTCCGTAGTTTAAACTCTATACTCGCCACAAGCTAATTTGTCACTGTCTATCCTGTTCAAATAAGAAAGTGCTATTGTATATATTGCTCATACTCCTCTGTAGAATTTTGACAAGCCTGCATTAGCTCAAATGTAGTGAAGGGTCTTCAGCAGATAACTGCTTAGAACATGTTTCGGAGCCTGTGCCGATACACGTTTATCTGAGTAGCGGCCCCTTGCCTAAGCTAAATTTTCAGCAAAGACATCCCACACAATAATGCTTAAATATGAACGTGTCAGATGACGAATTAGCTGAAAAAGGTGAAAATTTGCTTATGAATGCACAGCTTTAATATGAATAAAGCATACCTGTCAAACCAAACATAATTACTAAATTTGTATAGCACAAGTTCAGATAAGATTCATTTGGCTTACCCCTGAACTAGTTGCAGGGAGATCACGCAATTGTACTCCGATATCTGAACTTATTCAACAATTGGTGCTGTGATTTTTTTTCTTCTGTAAACGATGGGGGCGGTGAAATTCCGGACTGCTCCGAAACTGCTGGCTTCATTCTCTTTAAAATGAGAGGAATATAACTTGACCTAACTGATACCCAAAATATATCCCGGAAGGCCTTTAATTATTTCGACAGTGATCAAAAATGGATAATAAATCTGTACAGGAATGCCATCCAAAATGTCGATATCTTCAGATTTCTGAAAAATTGGTTGACCAGACCCTCTTTACATTAACTCTTTTATTAACACAGTTTGGACTGAGTCAATAGCTTTACTTGCACGCTTTAGGGGCATTGCATCCAAAGCGCGCGAGGCAAGATATTGACCCGGACTATTACATCCTTTGGAATCCTGGGCATGTTAGTACTGGAATGAAGTGTGCTCTCGCAAGGAATATGAATCTGGCATCCCTATCATAATTGAGAGTAATTCCTCTCAAGTAACTCGACTTGTGTCGCAATGTCATTGAAAGAGTTTTTTACACTTTGTACACAGCATGCTGTGGTCAGAAGAACACATAGGATGTTATCAAATACGTCGAGCTCTTGTGTCATTATTTTTAGCATATTCGTCTGTTGTCAACTTTTTTTTTCATTTTTCGGTGAAATATTTTTATACCAACTGACCTTGAATTTGCTAAGAAAATTAATTTTAATGTATCTGTCTGTTTTAATTTGACATAGAGGATACTTCTTGCATGAATGTGTCTGTGGTTTCCTAGTCTCAAATTACCTTACAGTTGGACAGACAAATAAAGAACAAAAACAAATAAACTGTTGAAAAAGAACTTTAATAACGTTCAGCTGGATTTGCTTAGAGGACCCCGCACCAAGTTGGTGCCGCCTAGTGTCTCGGGACTATTTATTTGGCTTTGAAATGTGAATAGGCACCTCCATTCAGCGATACCGCCTTGTGGCAAATCTGTTTCTGGGCGTATTCCATTATATTCTAGTTCAGGTATTATATTACATGTTTAACCTATTTCGACAATAACATGTTTGCATAAATTAATAGACATTTTTTCAAAGCATATTTTTTGCAACATATAAGACTTACGTAATTATCTGATATAATTATTCGAAAAGTTCAATGCGTTTAATATATTTTATGGTATCAAATATGAATACGTCAAAATTTCACTTAACCGCACATTAACACGGTCAGAACCAACTGCTCGCCTGAGTCTTTCTGTGACTCGAGAGACTTATTGTTACCATGGATTTACTGTTTATAATAAATTATCTAAAAATGTGCGATATTTAATTATACGAATGCATGACAATACAGTAAAATATCAGAAAGTATTGAGTATGTATAGTGTATGAACACGACGATGTATTCAACTCACCGCATCGTGTCTTACTTCATGTACCTGACCATTTAAACCTTATGCAGTCATGTTATGTAATGGAGTTGTTCACCAGTTTTCTTTCATAATGCGCTAAACGCCCGAGAGAAGCTGTTTAGCCGGGGGCAATTTATCATAGTATGTTTGCCCTATGACTTTTATTCAAAATGTTCGGTGCAAAAAAAAACAAAACAAAAGCATACAACACATGAAACCCATGGTTGATATGGACTCGTCGCTCGCAATGTATTAATGGCAATGATGATCGACGTGCTATTTACAAATAAATATCATTTATTTGAATGAATTCGATCCATGATTATGGAGCATTATAGCAAAGATCAAAATAACAATAAAAAGCATCCTGATTCATGAACAGAAGAAAAATTGGCTACCATGTTGGATGTTTATGTTCGTATGCTTACAATGTGTGCGTAGTGACCAATCATATCCAATAAGTCGTTACAAGTTCATATGATGGCGCGGTAATAAACTTTTTTCTGTATCCAAACCTGTATATTGCACATTTCGAGTTTTTGTCCAAATGTATTGTTTTTCTTGCATGCAATTGTATAAAGATCTGCAAAACAGATCCAGGATACCCCAAGGTATTTTAGTCGAAGGGTCTTGTTTCATATACTTTTATTTCAAGAAGGCTTTTAGTGCCAAGTCTTGACTCGGTCAGCAATGCACCCAATGAACACCAAGGCCAGCTGTTAATCTTAACCATTCTTCAGGTGTTTACTTTGATGGTAACTCCAGGTATGTGGGTATTTGAATGAAAGGTCGCTTTGCAATGAACACATGAACTTTTTTCAAAACAGGCAATGAAAATACGAAAGGGGTGGAAAGGGTGTAGAAAAGTAGCCTCTTGCCGATAAGAATTCTTCTCCTTGCGTCTAATCCTTCGAGACAGGATCATTACAAAACTTTTGATACAAATAGATTGGAATATCTGCGAAATTATACTTTGAAACAGGCATTTAGGCAGCCATTTTCTTGTTGCTTTCTGTCAAAAGGACTGGGTCATATTTTGTGGAGATTTTGATTGTCTGCTATTGGTGTGCAATTGAGGAGGCCAACAGTCCTTTCGTCCTCCTATCCTTTGCGCGCTGAACCTTTTGCCCTCGGAAAGGCCACATGTCTGCGGCCACAAAATTGACATTCAAAATGTGATAATCGCCGAACCAAAAAAAATGGTTCCCAAAGTTATACCAAGGAGGGTACAAATTTCTATTTCTACCCTCCCCCCCCCCTTGGTTATACTCTTATCTGTTCACTCACGCTGATATAGATACGACTTGTTGATTCGCGTGTGAATTACGCTGCTTCAAAGACGAACATGTCGTCAGCAGAATTGCTAGGGAATGTCAGATATACTATCCTACATGGGGAGGCTTCCTGTGCCATACGATATTTTCAAAAAATGAACGAATCAGGTTTTATAACTCAAGTGGCTCTACCTGCAACAGATGGCTACAAAGGGAAAGTTACCTACAGCGCCACCTACACGTCAAATGCTCCATTAGAAGTATTCGCAGTAAAAACTAACCACACAGACCTATTGACATTATGTGCTGCCACGTGACATTTAAGAAGTGCAATTAAATTTCTTACTTCTTAAACTCTGTCCCAAATTTGCCCCGCCCCCCCCCCCCATACTGCTTATTTTTGTCTAAACACTGGACTTGCTTACAAATAAATCCGTTAAGACCAAAAGGGGATCCAATCAAGTCGCTACTATGAATATTATCAAGATGACACCATAGATGAAGGTGCCTACAGAAATCGAATGTCTCTAGAAAGCTTGAACTGAGAGACGCACTCCTTTTGACTGAGAACAGAATGTTTCATTGTGAAGCGATTTGGACTATTGAAAAATAATACAGGTGCACATCTATTCCCCGCCAATTTTTCTTGCCCTATCAGCGGTCAACGGTGATAGGCATCCGCCATGTTGCAGGTATACCGATGGACACACCAGCCGTGGTTCAAAACCAACACGTTTTCCCTGTTTGACACAGGGATCTGCCCGTACATACGGGTACTTCCTTGTTGAAGAATATGAGCCAGAGCAGCCCCGCAGCCAATGTGATTTTGTCCTTTTATCACTGCATAAAGTCAAAAGTGACAAAAGTTTAATTACGCCAATTTGACTATTTGGCAAATACTTCAGGTACCCTCTGCCATCTTAACAACGCAATGACGAAGGTACGCCGTTTTGAGGAACCGTTTTACCATCGCTTATGTAGACTGACTCTGTTCCGCTTAGGCTTACTGTTTGTTGTCAGCCCTCCATACACATTGCAAGAATTTTTAAAAATCTTAGAATTTCTCTAATCCTCAGAAATTGATTCCAACATCCATGAGGGCATTAAGTTCTTCAATTTTTGTTACGAATCTCAACATCTCAACAATAGTTTCTCACCCGATAGAATTCTTTAAAATATGTACATTCTGTATGTTTCCATAAGAACTGTGGATTAAAAAATCTGAAGAGGCAGCGGTTCCATAAAAAGGTTGTCGATGTACATGTATCTCTTTTCAAAGTTATTATTATTATTTGGCTTTTTTCCTATTCTCCGAAGTTCGTCAAGTGTCAGAACATGACCATCCTGTCTCCAATAGTATAACCACTTTTGATGGGTATTTTTCATTGTCCGAGATTATATGATTAAAGAAACGCATGGCAGCAGGAATGTTAATGGACCGCATTTCACACGTATTTAGCTTTGAAGACCTGAGAGATACTGTCCTGTGCATTCGCATACACCAAGTACACTTCTCCATTTACGGTAAATGTTTCAAAGTCTGCTGAAGGCAACGTGTCCAAATGATGCGCAGCCACAAATTTCGCTACTCCTTGCCACCGGTAGATGACGCTTTTGTCGTGGAGGGAATTCCCATTCTTCTCCTGTGCATTTGAGACAGCCAAAAAGAAATCATCACCCACCTTGAAAAATTCCCAATCAATGGCACTAAAACGAAAGAAGTCATGGATCAATGCGTATGTAACTGCGATAACTATTTGTAAATGAATGATAATCATACGATCATAAACATTTGGCATCGTACTCTATACAAAGAGCTTCGTCAACACATAATGATAATAATAATGATGATAAAATAATAATAATAATGATAATAATAATAACAATAATAATATAATAATAATAATAATAATAATAATGATGATGATGATGATGCTAATAATAATTATTATTATTATTATTATTATTATTATTATTATTATTATTATTATTATTATTATTATTATTATAATTACATGTATTAATAATAAAAATGGGAACTTGTACATAATTCAAAATACAATATCATAGCAGCCAATGATAATCTTACAGACACAGGTAAAATTCAATCACCGATAAAATAATCACAGCACACATAAGTAATGCAGTCAAAGTGGGAGATGCTAATGTTGCTATGGACATGGTGTCAAGACGCAGCGGACCCGTGTGTGTATAATGGTCACGCATTTTAACCCAGAGGCACTTGAATTGAACTATAAAAGATACAGTGAGACGAACAACATGACGCTAAAATGCCTTTGTGAATAATTTTAAAAGTAAGCGTTCTTAACGATAAGGCTTCGGAAAGTTTTCATTATATACTAATGATATAATCGAGTCAACAATACCATTTTCTCTTCTAAGCTAATGGCTGTACACTCCAGCATCCGAGATAATTTTTGCTGCAGAATTACCGGACTTAATAGTCTTTCAGTAAGTTTACCACTTAAATATTATAAAGAGCTAAGAAGTAAGTTTACCACTTAAATATTATAAAGAGCTAAGAAGTAGTCACATAGATCTGTATAGCTGGAGACTCAAGTTCAACGGTATTTCTGAATAGTGACAGGGTGCACCGTTGAATCTGTTCATCAACTGAATAAACAGCAATGGCTTCAAGAAAGTTTGTATAATGGTGCTGCTTGGCTAGGACCTGTGCGCTCCTAATGCAGGTACACTGAACTGAGTTGAATTTTTTTACCATGGTATTTGTGAAATTTATGCATTTTGTACCATACAAGACAGTAGGCGCCAAAGATGGGCTTTGGGTTCGGTTACATGCCAGGATAAAATAGGCCGACCCTCCCAGATTGTAATATGCAGCCCTATATGTTTTGTAACACATAGATCTGCACCAGTTTTGTCACAAAAGGGAGTACCTAAGACTTCCATAGAATCTGTTTTAGGCAAAGTATGGCCATCTGTACCTGTGGTCCATAAAACAGGATTTGCGAACTTTGGTTCATCAATAACCATGTATTAAGATTTTGCAAGGCTACAGTAATGATTGTAACAGTTCTTCAATAAAAAAAAAGTTGAAAAATCCAGGAGAGGATACTTTCTTGTCCGGTCCCATATATATATATATATATATATATATATATATATATATATATATATATATATATATGAGTGTGTGTGTGTGTCAGAGTTCGTTAGACCCATTTTCAAACAGGGATGCTGGGTGCTGGCTGTCATTTCTCTTTCATTTCAAATACATTGATTCTACATTCCTGAGTTCATTGCACAACGGACAGGTACATTATCTATACATAGATTATTATAAAATTCTCAACGTCTATTCGTATGTGTCGCATCATTTCAATGAGGGCATAAAATTGTAAATTGCCAAAAACTCTCTCAAACCTAATTTAATGGGACACTGCCCAGCCTGCTAATGCTTTTCTCTCACCTTTTCAACACACTATCAGTCTGTGTGAGAAATTTAAAATTGAAGAACTTATACATCATAGGATCCTTATTTTTGCTTAAGTGACAGGATGGACAATTTAAAATTTATAGGAAGTAAAACAAATACATTGAATTAGCGAGTTAATGGCGTATCATTGTGGCCACTTTTTAAAAAATTGGCCCAACCGAGTATGTTTGCAAGGACCCATGCAATGTTGCCATCTGGCGGACAGATACATTGTATATTCTCATGGAATGTGGCCGTATTCAGCCAACCGACACTTTACCCACCACAGGCATTTAAAAATATTTTGAGTGCAAGAGCACCGATGCTGCTTGTCTGGTTATACCACTAGACAAGCAGCATCGGTGCTCTCGCACTCAGAATATTTTCATATGCCTGTGTTACACACTGACTGGATTTGTCATGTACGATATTAATCCTTTGGGCGTTAGTCACCCCGCTCTGAATAATTAATACGATTCCACCTTCAAGGCAGCACAAAACAATTAACACGCGGAGAGCCAAGTGCCAATGAAAAGTAACCATAGGGCCTGTACTCAATGATCTACTGTAGAGATAATTTAAATATTTAAATGAAGGCCCAGCATTGTACATTTTGTTTAGAAGCAGAGTGATTTGGCCTTCATAAGCACAAGGTTTGTGGACTGGTGCTCAAAGCATGCATTATGTATTCATACGCAATGTACATGTATTATGGGCCCCTGTTGGTTACGTCAGTTTACGTTGCTTTTGTGCTATCGGACGTAACATTTGGAGAGCAATGAAAAGGTTCTGCCGAAAAATTTTATGGCATTTGAATGAAAAAAAAAAAAACGATTCTGCAAGCCCATGTTTTATATAACAATTTATGCATTTAATACAAATATGCCAGAAAATTTAAAATCACCCACTTAATGGGTGCAGGTTCACAATTTAATGCATTGTTTTTTCAAATATATATATATATATATAGCAAAGCCTGTCTTTGTGGACACATATATAATGTGGACACCTGTATAATGTGGACAGTTATGTGCAGGACCGAAACCTCAATTTTCTTGTGAAAACCACCTGTCTATTGTGGACACCTGCCCACTGCAGACATTTTTGTCAGTCCCACAGGTGTCCACAATAGACAGGATTTACTATATATATATATATATATATATATATATATATATATATATATATATATATATATATATATATATATATATATATATATATATATATATATATATGTGTGTGTGTGTGTGTGTGTGTGTGTGTGTGTGTGTGTGTGCAGAGAGAGAGAGAAAAGAGAAAGAATCATAGACAGACAGACAGACAGACAGAGTGCATGATTAAAAATATGTTTTCCAAACAAGAAGCTGGCGGTGACGGAATTGGCTGTTTTAAAATAATGTAATTGTTACCTGTGTGTTAGAATGTCCTGGTAGACTTCAAATTGTTTCTTAATTTTGTTCATTTTATATATGGTGCTGTTAGCAGCATAGTGGTTAGCGCTGCCCAAGTTATGTGGTCCATAGTCGAATGCGTTGGCCACAACCAGATAAAAGTCGTCCCCGATTCGAAAATGTTCCCAATCTGTGGCTCCAGTCGTCTTAAAGAAAGAAAAAAAATCACAAATCATTAACATCACTGTAAGGATCGGCCTGTCATTCCCTTGCTTTTTTGTACTTATTGCCTATGTTTAACTGCAAATTCACACCGACATTTTTAGGTCTATGGTGCAAATTAAAATCCTCCTGGAATGGGGTAACCAGCTTTTCTAGCGTTTCGCATTTTACATACATAAATACATGCATACATACATACATACATACATACATACATACATACATACATACATACATACATACATACATACATACATACATACACACACACATACATACATACATACATACATGCATACATACATACATTCATATATTCATACATATATACATACATACATATATGCATACATACATACAAACATACATACATACATGCGAACGTGCATCATGCATACATACTGATAGGAAGATAACCTCTCAACTAAATTAACATCAGTGGTTGAAATTTAGAACAACCTCTTCAGAATATGTTATGTACATATTAACTAAAGGTTTGTCAAAAGACACATCCAAAGCAAAACAATTTTACATGCTAACCCTTTCCTATGAAATTACAGACTGAGTCAATATGATTTACTTAACTAGTCATGTGGCAGTCCATGGCTTTACGCATAAACACATTAACCTTTATCTGTCAAGTTACGGTCTAGGTCAATGGCTTTACACATGTAACTTTTTGCCTAATGATGCTAGAGATATGGGTCAAAAGTTTTACATGTTTACCTTTACGCAGTCATACCACATACCAAATCAGCAGTTTTAGACATTAACCTTTATCCAGCCATGCTGCAGACGGAGTCGGTAGCATTATGCACTAATCTTCACCTCGTTACTGTACAGACTGTGTCAATTTCTTATCCATACCTAGTCGTGCTAGAGACTGGGTCAATGGCTAATCCATACCTAGTCGTGCTACAGACTGGGTCAATGTCTGTATACAGTAATTCTTATCCAGTCATGCTACAGACTCAGTCAATGGCTTCATACATAAACCCATGGAGGACCCAAGTACACTGAGTGCTTCGCCTTGTACAGGACATATGAGCTGCTGGATAGTATTTTTGTATGTTACCAAGTGCTTCCGGGTGTGTCCAGGTAACAAATTAAACTGACGTCAAAAGAGGTAATGTGTAAAAGGGGAAAGAACATCAATTTGCAACTTGTTTCATCTAATGTCCAAGTTACCCAGGGCCTAACAAAGATTTATGTGTGGTTCCAGTAACCTGACAGACCCTGGTGAAAAGGCTCAACCCTAAAATTAATGGAATAAAAAAAGTACTTATAATAAATACTGATCGACCCAGGCCAGTGCTACTAACTCAGTCAGAGACCCAAGTGGTCTAAAAAAAAAGTCCGTAACTTTTATCAGTGACCCGAATGTGACCTACAGGGCCCAAAGGGCCGATGGCATGCGGGGGGCAGGGTGTCTGGGGGCATGCCCCCTTTAAAAAAAATGAATTTTAGCATGCAAAATGGTGCGTTCTGGGGCGTTTCGAGTATCTTGCCTTCACATGGTTGACGAAATCACAACATTTTAGTCGTTATTGTACTGACTTGGGTATTTTCCCTCAGATTGTATTTTATGCACATATGCCAGGATGGTGCAATTATATTGCTGAAAGCACATCATACTATGATGCATGAAATGGGAGTACCAAATGCCTTGGGAATCTTGCCTTGGCTTATTTCCATGGTGGACCACAACATGGAAATAGCACAAATGGAAGTATGAAATCAGACAAATATTAAGTTGCTCTACACAGGTTTGTAGCTGATATACTTTAATTATTTATGAATTAAACAATTGATCTAATTTTCAATAAATTAATATAAAAATAAATATAAGCACCAAATGCGTACTTTTATAACCCCAGTGACCTATACATATAAATTGCAGGTCCCTGATAACACTAACATACTGAAACTATAAATATATAAAGGATTAAAGCGATCCCTCTCCAGGACTCCAATCTCGTGCATCCAGAATGATTTCACCTTATTTTTGAAAATGCTCTTACATTCACTAGATCTCTTTGATATACCCTGGGAGGTTTTGCATGGGAATAGGTATAATCATAGTACATTAGTACCTACAATTACCGACCCCATTCCCCACCTGGTCAAAACGACCAGATTTCCTTGGCACGGGCACTTTTGTGATGTTAAATGACCTGACGCTCAAGACCACGGTGCTGTCCAATTGCAGCAGCAAATTTACATTCCCTGGATCATTTTCTCAGTAAACTTCTTCACACAAGAAACACTTTTTTTGGATAAATTCTGTAGAATTTTCCAAGAACTGTGATACAAATTTTGCTACAATGCTCCAATTGGACAGCCTTAGACCAGCTGCAACACGCGATCGACCAGCAAAATCACCCCACAAACAACCACCCGTAAAAATAACGGTCGTTCAAATCAACCGTAAATAAGTTGTAAGACAAAGTTAACACAAACGCTGGCCAATGTGTGTCGTTATTGTGCAGTAAAGTCAACTCGAACACAGATTTTATTTCAACTTGTCTGGACGGTCAACTTGGGCCGGGAAAAAAAGCATACGTGTTGCATAAAGCTACGATGGGTGCGGTATCGGTATCTAGTATCGCTAGATTTTAGGTGTCCTTTTGCCAGCAAAACGGTCGTCAACGTATTTTTAAAAGACGACTTACAATCTTAACTTTAATATTCCCGCTTGGTTGTGTCTGAAGCAGTTATCATCGTAATTTATAAATCCAAATGCTGCACGAAGGGACGCATGCAAACACGTTTAGCGCCACTTTAAACATGATGCAATGCATTGTGGGAAAGGAAAATCACAGTGAATCGTGGCCAAGTGTTTTCAACCCGGTTCCAGGTGTCCTTTCGCCGAGTTACCAGGGCAAAACGGTCACTAAAGCACTTTAAAAACATGACTTACTATCTTAACTTTAATCTGCCCGACGGGTTGTGTCTGAAGCAGTTATCAACGTTATTTACAAATCCAAATGCGACACGGCAAGCTCGATCGCCATTTTGAACATTGCACATTTAAGGCATTGATTGCCCCGTAGTCTCACAAAAGTACACTTGACTTGGATATCAAACTTAATTGCAGCCACAGCATATATATCATTATTGATGCTCTGAAATAATTGCAAAATATGTACTTTTGGTTTTATTTATTATAACCCTCTTCGTACCCCCACTCGGCAAGATCGTCCCAATGCTCATTTACAAACCATTGGCATTGGGTACAGAATGCAATATTTTTACAATGGCAGCCAAGTCGATTGGATATTTTGAAGAGGTAGAATCGCAAATATATGTGTGATTAATGTTCAGGGAAGGTTAGTTTGTCGAATGAATGTAGTGTACAATATATAATGGGACTTTTCCAGATTGAGCATTACCTTAAAATGTAAATACAACGACAAACAGTGACCAGTTGTACGCCTCAGAATTAGGATTTTGTATCAGACGTAGAAGTCGCCCAAAGGCAATGAAACAAGGGTCAGCAATAGGCTGAGTGCCAAGCGTGCCGCTGCGTCAAAGACGAAGCTCAATAGAGAAGGTTGCCCCGATAGTGGATACAGGTCCGAAAGTACTGTCGAGTTTTTATATAAATGGTAAACATGACCCCGCCTAGTCTGAATCAGGTATCATGGATCACCCACCGGTGACCCACATATCCATACCAGTGTTTTGAGTCTGTACTTCTGAATTTCGATTTGTTCACTGATAGCTTGTTCTTTGTTTTTGGACTATGGACCTTCTAGTGTGTTAAGTACACTTTTCCTATTCTGAACTGTACTCTCCTATCCTATGCAAGCCTAGCCAATTACGGCCTAGCCTTTCATTTCTTCTTCTATACCAACTTTGAATGACCCAGCCTCTACTTTCCATTCTTTTACCCGACTTATAATTCTTCTTCTTCTTATCATAAGTAGTAGTAGTACTAGTAGTAGTAGTAGTAGTAGAAGTAGTAGTAGTAGTAGTAGTAGTAGTAGTAGTAGTAGTAGTAGTAGTAGTAGTAGTAGTAGTAGTAATAGTATTAGTGTTATATGCATGTATCTATTCTGTTGAAGGAATATAAAGAGGCTTTTTTAGACACAGAGAAATAAACAACATGCAATTTGAGAGTTGTATTCAAAATTCCCCTTACTTGAATTGTTTGAAATTTCACAAATTTGCCACTCTGCCAAAAATAGATAATAGAGTCCAGCCTTGTTGTGCTGCCGCTGAATGAGTTTGCGACAGCCAGAAAGTGGTACCCATCCATCACGAAGTACGTCCAATCATAAGCACCCGTTGTTTCAATATTTTGGATTGGCAGAAATTTCTTGTCCCCTGGATTCCACTTGTATAACACGGAATCAATGGAATGGTTCTCACCTTGTAGGAGCAGAAAAACGGATTATAAAATACATATTATTATATATATTATCCATATTAGCTGCGAGGCTGCTCTAACCCATATTGCTCAACATAGAAGAAGCCGTATAAGCCAGAAGACCCCTGCATCAAACACGACAAAGCGTGTCAATCTTGTAAATATGGTGAATTGGATTTTTTCCGGAAAAGTGAGAGTCATTTTCCATTTATCGGGATCCATGGAACCTGAAATGATCTTTATATTTTAAGTAGTATTGTTTATTTCCAGAACTGTTAGTGCCATTGCTGGTGTACTACCTTTACGCCCGCATCATGGAGCATGCGTACATGCTTCTCAACTTTACCTAGAGATGAAAGAACCGAGTTGGGTGTGAAATTAATGTTGCGTAGTACATTATTAAAGCAGATGGTATCAGAGAAGAGAAACCTATCACTCATTTGATGGCAACATTTTGCACCACATACCTTGCTTGTAATGATCTTAATGCTATGGTTATTTTAAATTTTTTGAAGAAACACTATTTTTTTTTTAGTTTCTAAATTGTGAAATTTGTTTAGAGACTGTTCATATAAAGTTTCGCAAGAGCATTTTGCTTTATGCACATAACCACTATACATGTATATGTTAAAAGGAATAAGTTGATATACTGGTAACTACAAATTAAGAAAACTTTCAATTTAAACTGATATCCTGTACAGCTAAAAACGAATGTATATAGTAGATGGTCTTTTGTTTCGTTACATCATAGATGATAAGGCTATAATGAGAAATTATGTTTCGTCGTCGGTACCAATCACATTATATAGAAATATGTAAAATAGTCTTTTATGGGGTAACACATTGTCCAATCATCAAACCTAATTCTGTGAAACACTGCTTCTCGTACCTTCAACATGATTGGCTACTAAAATGTAATGCTCCCCTGAGATCTCGAAATACTCTAGATCACGTGCTGTCCACGTGGCTATTTCCTGATACACTTGGAACCGTTTCCGCTTCCGGCTCCAACGGTAGATTACGGACTTTGAGGGTTTTTCTCTCTTAGCACCCTGGTTAGCCACTGCAAGGAAAAACTGAAAATGAAATTTCATGTAGTTAAGCGGTTTTCAAACGGGACCTCAATGTGTCCTTTTTACAAACAAACCAGTGCTTGTTGCATAATATGCTTGTCATGTCAACCATTACATATTTACACATACTCTAAGTGTAAATGATGTAAACAACAGAAATGCATTCTATGGAGAAATAATCGAGTGTCAATGTTTTATGTCCAGCTTCTTTCAACCGCAATCGGTTCAGTTCAGATACTGCCTAAATTCCGTTTTCATTTAGAATTCGATTCAAGAGCTCAGGAATTAACGATAAGGATCACTCCATTTTTTAATATTCTTACCCAAGGATAGACCATCATGTTATTTAGCAAAACAGTTATGTTGCTGGCTTCCCCATCATGCCTCCGATGTTCTGTTTCCTGAAGCGTCGCTTTCCTTTGTAATGATTTAATATCTTTAACGTCATGTTTCATTTCAAACTTTTTGTTGGTTGCTTGTTTGTGGGTGAGTGGGTAGGTATCTGTTGGTGGTTTGGTGTGTGTGTTGTTGGAGGAGGTGTTTATTATATTATTCTTATTTTCGTCTATGTTTCCACTTGAAATCCTTCTTTTGTTTATTTCCGGCGTTTTTCACCCCATATTACAAAACCGTGGAAACAGTTTAATGTATTTGTTCTAAAATATTTTCTTTACAAGCCGTTTGCATTTGAGCGTTTGGAAATGCTCAAGTGCAAGGTGCTTGTAAAGAAAAAAGCTTTACAAGCACTTTGCGTGTAAACGTTTGGAAACAAAAATTAAGTATTGCCTTTCTTCACCGGGTATAGAAAAGCGCAATGCCTTAAAATGCACTGATCATTGTATTCAGCACTTTAACCAGAGATGTGAAATAATGAACACAGTTGACTAACAGGTGCACACCTCTTGGGCACGAAACAGTCTTTTTAATTTATACACATAACAAAAATAGTATTATCTAAAGAGTTATAGCGGGGGCACAGGGAGGTAGGCTTGATCCCTGCGCGTCAGACATAAATCAATGTTCTTTACACCTTCACTTTTGTTAAAAGTAAGACCGAATCTATGTACTAATATTTGAAATTTGGGGAAAATTGACAAGATTACATGTTAGTAACCTAGAGATGTGGCAAGTAAGTTGCCCAAGTTTGCAAAGCTTTTACAAGAATTATTTGTGCAGTCCGACAAACCTCTACATATATATATATATATATATATATATATATATATATATATATATATATATATATATATGTATATATATATATATATATGTATATATATATATATATATATATATATATATATTATATATATATATATATATATGTATATATATATATATATTGTGGCCATATCAATAGTTTTTCAAGCAAAAATACAATAGCACTTGTACTGGTTGAAAGTACAGAGTTCATCAAAAGGTGTCGCTTCTAGCTTTACCTAGTGTGACTGCATTCAAGCAGGGGGAGTGGGACAATGGCTTACCAGGAAGTCATTTGGAATGGACTATTTAACACTTTGTAAAAACCTGGCATGTTTTACCATGTTAGAAGGAGAGTATGGGAATAGAGAAGTTGTATACTTTTGGTATAAACAAAACTGTACTTCTGACATGATTTGATGAGCTAGATAATTACTCATACATACCATGAAACTTTTTAACATAGTTACCCATCCCAACAAACAAAATGCCCTAGGCTATCATGTTCCACTTTTACAAGTTCGCGCTTTACGTGACACCTTCTGGTTTGGTGTGCGTTTGTAACCGAGACGGGCACATTCCACTAAGACAGAAGCAGCAACAAATCGTTTCCAAATCATACACGATTCATTTCTCCTAAACATTGGCGAGACACTTTGAAGCCTAATACCGCACCAACCAAAACAAGTAAAACGAAAGTGATTCAAATCCTGGCATTTATCCACAAAAAGAAAAGTTTTCACGTCCCCCTCCCCTCCCGATCTAAATTATGAATGCGATATGCAAGGTTCAGCACGCCTCTTGAAAATCAAGTTGTTTTGAATACACTGAGAACCATTGATACAGCGGAAACAATTACATGATTTCAATTTCGCGATAAAAATGATTTTACAGTTATATAATCTCAAAGCTTAATTGTTACTCTATTCAGCATCCTTAGATTAGGTCCATTCCCACATCACTGAGTAATCCGCATTTCATTAAACTCTGATCGAACCTTCCTGTTAGCTAGCTTTTCTAGCCTGAAGGGTGTGTTGTTGATGCAAGTCTTATCCCATTCTGTGAGTTCAGAACCACAGACCCCTCGTCAAAAGTAGGCTACAGTCGATGACATTTGCCTCAGCTATTAACAATTATAAGAAACCGCTATCTTTCGTTAGGTCACCAGGTGCGTGATCTCCGCTCTGACTGAAGTATAAACTGAGCGATATTTATATGATCTCTGGTAACAGTATTCCCTATTTCGCCAAACCTCATCATAAACAAGTGTATAATTGGCTACTCTTTGACACTAGCGTGGCCTCCACATCTTCGTGGCGTATGGTACGTGGTTTTTGTTTTAGTGAGTCACCCTGTGTATTGCACAATGTGGCCACCACGTGCATGCATGACGTGGGAGGGCCCTGATCATGGTCCATTTTAGTTACAAGCAATAAACCACATAATAGGCGAGTTGCGGGTCCAAACTACAATTTCTCTCTTCTGAGCCACAGTTTCGTACACATGCATTATCTTATCTGCGTTGATCTTGAAAGTCATGTTTCAAATGAATGTATAATTATAAGCCAAATAAGCATCTCAGCTGAGCATACCCAGTTGTGACCTCTTTTGAGGTCGCCGGTCACTGGACACACCATTTCTCACTTAACATACCCGCGAGGGTTGAGCTAAAACAACACCGGATGACAACTTAGCTTACCAAGAGTTTTGTTGGTGTTTGATCAGTCGTCTTAATTCATAATAAACTGGTCCAGGAAATGAGTGGATAAAAAAGACAAGATCACGGTATTGACAGTAAAGCCCCCCTTCTTTAATGAGGAGCGCTAATCCACCCACTTCAAGATCTCGAAGTGTGTGGGGGGGTTGTTTTTTTTTTTTTTTTTTTGTTTTTTTTTTTTTTGTGTGTGTGGGTTTTTTTTTTGGTTTTTTTTGGTTTTGCTTTGTTTTTTTTTTTGTTTTTTTAAGTTTTTTAAATACCAGTATTACACATATAGTTGAATTATGACTATGGTCTTTAGACTGTAGATCTATTTTGAAATGTAGTAGTTTATTTTTTATAAAAATGCAATCATCTCTGCAAATAAACATGAACTTTCTCCAACAAGCATATTTTATCTAAGAAACTAATTTTGCCACAGCGTTTCAGGAAACTTTTCACTTGTTCAATCAAAAACATGCTCATTATCAACTTTAGTATGTTTTCCAGGGACGCTTTTCTGAAATGTTTGATCAAGTTAACCAGCTGTGCGTTGATATTTTTGAAAGTGCTTCCCCAGAAAATACATTGACGTCCATACTGTAATTTTCAGACTGATCACTTCAAAAACTTTTCGGGAAACTGGCACTAAGTTCAGTGTCTCTAATAAGATCAGCCTGTGGGAAAATTTTCAGATTTATCATCAGATATGAATGTATTTCCAAGAAAACTATTTTATTTACATATGTTTCAACGACGATAACATTTCCAAATACGTGGCTTTTTATGGGTTTTATCAAAGCTAAAAAGCACTAAAAGCTCTTGAAATTAGCGGACTAATATGTTTCATTGAAAAAGTAAGCTTTTTCGCCATCACCTTGAACCGGTTACCAGCGTGACCTAGAAGGTAAATGGGGGAAAATTCATTTCTTGTGTTGAATGACCTTGGAACTAATTCTGTCCGCGGATTGGCTATACTGCGATGGAGACTTGTATTACTTTCCCCTTGCACCATATTAAATTCAGTTGACACTTTTTACTATTTAATAGCATTACAGTCGGGGGGGGGGGGGGTATTGATGCGATATCAAACTGCGAATTTGGGGTACACAGGTACTCAAATAAAAAAGGTATAAAGAAAAGTCTTCTGGTAGCGTACAATAAAAAATTGGCAAACCACGATTGATGAAAGCATTGTAACGCATGTTATCTCATCAAATGTGCCAAAAATACCGAGTTGGTAAACTGAGTGATACGTCGAATCCTTCCACGCAATTTGGACTGCCGTATACGTGGGAAATGGCCATCAGATAACAAACGACATTGCATCAGTATGCAATAAGTTTTCAGCTGTGCGTAGCCTGACTTTATGGTACCTTTTCAGCTGATCGTCAAGCATTACTGTGGAGTTTGGGGCGAAGGTTCTGTGCCTGTTTCTTGAATTTTAAGTGCAATTTTGCCCCCCCCCCCATCTTTCATTTTTTTATTTTCTTTCAAATGGTAATGGGACGTTGCGATGAAACATATTACCTAAACTGTTTAATATTTTCAGGTAACTTGATTTGCATATGACCCCAGTAGCAGTGAGTTGCCTGCTGCTCGATACGCAGATCGGCCTACTCCCATGATGCTCAGCGGTCTGGCTTCTCCAGTGTGATCCAACAGCAAACATCTATGATGTCCTATATTGCGCGCACTGTTGTGTGGGAGGGTGGCCATGAGGGGTATTGCTATGAGGCTGACGCACCTATTGGTGCTGATCAGGGTGACGGAAAACAAGCCCAGAAAATTATCGACCCTGGTCTTCAGCCGCTCAGTGTTGAATGATTAAGAATACAATGGTCATACAGATGCAATAAACATGAAAATACACTTACACACAAAACACATCAAAATATTTTAAAATGTGCCCTCTATGAGAGACAGAGAGAGATGCACTCACCTGTTTTCCTATTTGAAAGTGCTCCCACGCTTGCGCCCCTAATGTTGTAAGGCTTTGATACAGTTTGAAGCGCCCCCTGTCCCATTTAAAAATGGCGGAAGGTTGTTTGGTTAATACACGACTGTCATAACTGGCCATGGCCATAAATAGTCCTTCTTCCGGTATGCGGAAGACTTCAATATCAATTGTTGGTGCTGCTGTTATAATATCCTGATGCCAAACAAAATAGTCCAACTTATTTCCTAATCGTTGGTCTGAAAAAAATAAATACATAAAAAGTAAATATTTCATCACGTTTTCCCGGTGCGTTGCAATCGACGTGTATAAATTTTCTGGAAAAAAAATAATAAACAAACAGTCCACTTGATTCGATACAAGGTGATGTAAATGTGAATTTCTGTTGTGAATATGATGCGTAATTATTGAGTAACGTAGCATGACACTGAAAGCCAATTTTATGGCCCAAATCAGAGTAGCAAAAAGTTGGCTGCAATTGAGATAAAATCAAGAATTGGCCAGAAAGTGCGTCCAGTATTCAGTTACACGTGAGGTAAAAGGGGTCAAAGGGCCCGCTGGCAGCACATGAGGCATCACTGACAGTCAACATGCCTCAGCTAGGGTAATACTGACGACAGACTTCTGAATGTTAGAGGGTAAGGTTTATTAGAATGATTGAAGCTGCCTGTTACTACATGAGGTGGGCCGGGGAGGATATACCGTTCACCAGCACCATTAAAGAAATTTTGAGATCTTTTTCCATGTGACAAGAAATTACCAGAGAAACCAGGATCCGATAGACCCTGACTGTCAGACGGTCAATATGACCACTACCTCGTATAGTTTGCGAGAAGACATCGCCAACTTTTTTTTTCTATGTTTTTTTAATGTTGGGCCTATAGCTGCATTCAAAATGGTAAAGTACACTTTGACTGACTTTACTCTACTTAAAACTGTGAAAGTTGTCGATTTTTTTTACGATGGGCTAATTGTTTGGACTGGTGAGAGCATGACATTCGTGTTGCTGGCTGTGTGCTAGGGTTTACTACAGGGTAGGCCTTTTTTGATGAGCGTCATAATTTGAATCATCACAAACTTTTGGTGTGCTGCGAGTGGTCAGATGCGACATACATTTTTAAGGAACCACGCCTTTTACGTAGTAATAAATATTAAATTGTTTGATAGGTGCATGCTTGGTGACTATCATGTCTGCAACCTGAATTGCGCAATTTGGAATTGTTAGAGATGTTCAGTTTTGTCAGTGGAACAATCTTTTGGATTAACACGTGCATATTTTCTTTGCCACTGCTGGGTGTCCGTACGGATTTCCATCAGGGCAGACCTACATTGTGATATTCATGGACTGGTTTGTTTACTTTAATAAATATACCCGAATATCAGATAGTTCCTGTGGACATTTTCTTATATGCCTTGAGAGGGAAACCTGTTGATTTCAGCTTAGGGGTCATTGACCAGCTTTTACTCAAATTGAGAACAAGAATTTGAGATATTTAATCAAATTTACTGAAACTGTTATGGCATTTGTAACAGTTTTATGGAAATGATCCAAGCTTTAAAAGAAAAAGAAAATCGAGGAAGTACTCATAAATGGTTCAAAAGTCTTCGTCTTAACTCCAGACCCAGCTGGAAAAATGTTAACGTTAATCGTTATTGTTGTCTACAAGTTAACCTTCTAGAGACTACATCAACCACTTTCTTCGGTCCATTCTGGGTGAATTTGCCAAAGTGCACCGATGAGAACCGTCGTCGGATGGCCAAAATTCTCAAAAAATTGTTTGAAAAAGTTGCAGACGAGATGGACGATATGTGATAAAATTGTCGGTAATTATAATGCAGCAAATGTATGAGGATAAACAGGGGGGGGACTTTATAATGCGGAATGAACACCTTCACCTACCTGGTGGCAGGAGAATAGCTTGCCATATGCCACTATAGCATACTCGTAGTGTTTTGCTGTAGATGTCAAACCAGATTTTCCCTGTATCCGTCCAAGTGCATATAGAATCGTGTGAAAACCTGGGATCTGTCCCAACAGACGCACAGAATACCTTGGTACAAAGGCACCATAAATACAGACACATTTTGATAGCAAGTACCAGTGAAGCCATGGACCGTAAAACTTGCACCACGTCCACATACATCTAATCTTGACAGTCAAATGTTAAGTTGCCTAAGGGGTTACCAGAAATGTAATACTACAGCTTTGTTTTATTCCAATATGGATCTTATTTATCCCACTCAGGCCCTGTGGTCAGATGCTGACAAAATGTACACGCCGGTCGGTGTTTATGTGGAAGACAGTGATGAGGGGGATTCAGGCACGAAGGAAATACATACCTCCGCCCGCATCCTGACTTACGCGTAAACGTTCGCCTCAATAACCCATAAGAACTTTCCTACAAACGGTGCCTCTTTGAATGGGTGCTGTAATGTCATGAAGATATTTACGAAAATCGCCCTGCCATTTACATTTAAGTGTGTGTGTAGTCGCTGGTGTTTATAACAAATATAGGAACAAATCAAACAGTCGGACCACAAGCTACCCCAATTCAAACGAACACTGTCGCTTTTCATAACGAGTCAAATCAAACGGATGATATTTTAGAAGATTCATCGTAAAAGAATGTTCCTTGCAATAATTTTATTGTTAATATTGCAGACTGTATGCTTTCATCTCAGTTTCGATTGCCTTCGTAAATCTACCTCTTCCATCAAAGCATGTTTTAATCTTTCAGTGTCACATTTTGGAGTCAACAGCTTTCAAGAAGAGTCAAATTACACAGATGATATTTAAAAAGATTCGTTGAAATATATTAGGATTGTTCTTGTCCTGCTGAAACAAGTAGAGACGTGATTACAGAGAAAAGCTGTTGACCTGGACTATTGTATTTTGTGTCACTTCAGGCACGCTGGTAATTGAATGAAATGGTCTTCTACAAGAAACAGGAATCTAACAGCCTTTTTATAATTCAGAGTAGTTCTTTTTAAGTGGTTCAAATTTAGTCGCAGTTGACACTGAAAGAATTTCATTTGAAGATTGCTCATTTTTTTCTGGAAAAAACACTGCAATGCACCACAAATGCACCAGTATGTTTCGTATTCAGGTTTTTCTGATTGACAGGGACACCACGTAAGTGGTACATTCTTGTGCCATATATTTGTTGAAAGGGCCGTCTATATTTGTTTGAGCAGGACAAGAACTCTCCTAATATTTACGCTTCGGTGTAAACGGTGGCAAATCTCGCCCTAACGTGACCTTTCCTGACAGTATGGCCAACTACTTCCGCCTTGTATGTAGGAATCGAAATGTTCAGCCAGACAAAGTTCTGCGAAATAATCTGACGTCACCCACTTATTGACCACTTATTGTTTGTATCTTTTCTATCTGACGGTCAAGTCTCGAGCCGGGTTAATATTCAAGCAGTCCAAAGTGTGATATGTTTGTCACCTTGTCCAGCTTGCAACTTAAAAATCAACGTCAAAAATGCCGTAAAATAAGGCTAATTACAGAACAAAACTTATTGAAGCCATTCGCGCATAGGTCAGTAGCAATCAGACACAATGTCGTATACCTTAATTCGTTACTACATACAGTATGAAAATGAAAATATAAAAATTGGAAACAAATTTCAAATTCTAACGTAAAAATGTCTTGTGATAGCCACAAAACCGTTATCTGTCTGTAAACATTCCAACCTATCGCTGAAGTATCTTGATATGTTTATAAATAGACAATTATGGTGATTTCCGTCATCCTTCCCAGCCAAAGTCGGGCCATGACATCAAAAATATGCTTCTTGAGGGGAATTATTTATACCATGACATCAAAAATATGCTTCTTGAGAGGAATTATTTATACCTGTTTGAACCTATTAATTATGATTGATTTAAAGTTGTGTCCAACCTGGCAAAATGACTTCACGTCCAGGCCACATGTCATAGGAATACGCATTCCTACATAATAAACCTATATACTTAAATGACCACAAGGCTTTGCAGAAACTGTCTGTTGCTAAAGAAGGAACTCTACATTCAAAGTTGAATAAACAGAAGCGTTTGGGGTAAAAAAAATTTCTGAGATTTTGGATTTTTTTTTAAATATTCAAGATTGAATTGTCACATTAGTGCCATTAGGATCTCAATAAATGTGTCTACAATAGGCATCACGAATTTGTAATAACTACATCCACTTTTTACAATAGCGATAGAAACATTGAAAATGGCTGATTTTATCCGATATTGGTAAAGTTGATGGACTCTTTATTTTGTCACACATTTAAGAAACTACTGATCATTTCACTGATAGGTTTTTGCTGTAAAGAACTCTTAGAGTATTTCAGTTTTTATTTGATCAAAATCAGATAATTTCTTCCAGAGAAATATCCACATGAACTGGTTACTTTGGTACAAATACATATTGTCTCTAATCAAGATTCAAAGATTAACACGGTCCATTGAGCATAATATGAGCATTAAAAGTATTGTCTTAGTTTCTTTAGATTGTATTGGGTCTAAAACTACCTAATCTGGACACCTCAAAGATGATATATGTGTCCAACAAAATGCCTCAAAATACCAAAATGAGCAAAATTGTCCAAAACAGGTTGGCAATACCAAAACCGGTTAGACATTACCTTACCATGTATAAAAATACGCCAACCCCAAATATAATGAAAAACAACACAAGATGAAATATTATGTGAATTACAAACTCTGACCAAGTAGCTTAAAGCACTTTACGTTGCATATTTACTTCAGTGGATCACTCCTGTCAAACAAAAAACGTTTTTAAATTGAAGGAGAGTTGATGCTGAATATTTAAGAAAAATATGTAGGATTTTTAGGAATTTTTCTTTTATCTTATATCTACTTGCTTACTTGCTTACAAGCGAAAAATATCTTATATTTCTTATGTGGGTTATTTGTAGTCATGTGACATCCCATGATGACGTTGTTTACCTGTAGTCATGTGACTTCCGTACACTTCAGGAAGACCAATATCAGGTATGGATGGCCTCCTTGCAGGGCATGTCAATGTGGCTACATCGGAACCTGGTAATATAAGTAACTGTTTCAGCCAACCCTGCAACATCAGAAACATATTGAACTGTGCATCCATTGAATTATAAACACAGTAGCATATATCTGCTTTTTAAATTGTGATTTGATTGGGTTGAGGCATGGAGAAATCAATATAAAATTTGTGTCATCATAGGTCTCTTCCTGATATATTTTTTTTCAAGATATTAACACTGCCACATGCCGGTTATCCCTCCGCATCTCCATCGACATAGCAATGGAGCATGTTGCCTCTAGGTTGCACTACAGATAACGTCCCTTTGGTATCCAAGGGTTGTTGGTGGTGACACCTGGGGGATAAATAAAGCCTGCTTGCATTGATCAAAAATATCATATGAGAAATTTAGCAGGCGCAACAGCCAATCAGAATAGTGCATCTGGCATGTCACATTGTAAACATTACTTCGAAACATTCCAAGTCTTTGGATAGGTATGAGCGGGTCCGAAAAGTTTTGTAAATGGTCCCCAAATCTTAGCATCTAGCACTGCCTTTGTTTGTGTTTGTGTGTGTTTTTGTGTGGTCTACAAGATAAATCAGGTCCATGACAGTACAGAATAACTAACAGTTACAGTGAGATAGATGCAAAGCAAAATATCCTATATGGCACTGATTAGGTGACAAGTGAGCCTTTGACAAAATTGTGGGAACTTTTTCTTGTACAAACAAGCGTCGCCTTTAAATTCCTTTTCTATTGCTGACATTGAATTTTGCAGCAAGCTATTCCGTAAAACCTAAAGAAGGGACGCATCACCAGATGTAGCTTCACAACGGAGCAATATGATAACGTGCCATTTTGCACCACCCCTTTCATCCTGCTGTCAACACTGCGAAAAACACATGCTGGAGCTGCACCAAGGCGGAACTAAACGATCAAATGACAGCGTACCGTTCTTGCTTACAGAAATGATAACCCAAGGGTCTCAGTTCTCTGGCAAAGTTGGAGCCCAACCTTCTCCACAGACAATCTTTATCTAATATGAATTTGTTTTTCTTTAACTGGACCATTACAAAGCTAACTACACGCAAATGATATATTGGAAATACCAAAGGAAAGAAGTCGGGAACTGAAAATTGGCGTTTCCGACACTGTCTGTCACCCATTGGTAGCCCGAGGGGAAGAACATCTACTAAGTAGGTACACAAGTATATGTTCAGCTGAATTACGTGAAAAACGACACTGAAACATGCCACAAAGCGGGTATTACCTTTATAAACTTGTCAAAAAATGACATAAACACTATTTTATTCCAACCATGTACGGTAATCGGTGGTAAAGGTGATGTTTATTCATTGGACTAATATCACCTCTTAACGGGTGTCGCAACCTACAATCACGGTGGATTTGCCTTCTGGGGGGGTTATATTTTCCGGCCATATGCGGTGGATCCCGAGAATTGCATGTCACATTTTCTGTCGCTCTCAACAAAATGATTTTTACGAAGTTTCCAGAAAAGGCTAGTCACAAAAGTATAAGGCAGTCCGATCGTCACGTGAACATGCAAGAAGCGTGCTGACAAGGGTATTGATTTATGCTTCTACAGAAGGTTTTCATTATCAAAATAATAATCTATAAAGTTCAATGGAGTCAAATCTGGTCATTAAATTATGTGTCTGACGCAGTGTGGGTGCTTTCTGTACAATCTTGATTATTTATTTGTTTGTTGGTTGGTTTGTTTGTTTGTTTGTTTGTCCCTTTTAGGAATTGTTGGCCAATTTCTTGACAAGTTTTTGCCGTAACTCTTCTTAAGAAATACATGATACTCGTCAAATCTGAATTTTATTTATCATTTGTCTTGTGATTATTGCAGTAATGTTTTCATGAAAATTGATGACATTGGCAGCAAAACATCGATAACCCGTAAAAACCATTAGATTTTTGTCACAAATGGGCATTAAGTAGACACAGTATCCGCAGGAGTGCCAAAGGTCGGCAAACAAGCTATCTGCATAGAACATCATGAGTCACAATAGCCAACTCATAATCAATGATTACATCAACGATACTGCTTTTTCATCTGGTGAGTAAACTTACTGAAGATAAGTGTCGATGACTCAGTGTCAAAAGTGAACGATTTTGGAGTGTCATATGTAATTATCTGCTGTTCGAGAGCGTAAAAATTAGGATTACTGACTGTATAGCGTTCACAACTAACCTTTCCTTGGTTATAACAAGACCGGGTCAAACAAGTTCCCCTGGACCAGGGTGAGCGCTTTAAAATCCATTCCAAGGAAAATCATTCAATCTTGATGCGATTCAATCCAGTTTTATTTCATGGTATCGTTTGATAAGAGAGAAATTAAATAAAGCCGTAACATTATATTGTATCAAACGTCATTTCACTTAATATCTTGTGGGTGATTCAGACGGGAAAGATTATACCTTGCCTTCACAGACAGAAGATTACCGCTGCGCGATTGATATTGTGGATTTCTATTGACGGCGGATTCGAGCGGAGTTATTTGGGGGTTTTTCGCCCTTAGTCGGATGGACTTTTACAGAAGCAGGCACCTTTTCGCCGAATAAAGCATTGGCAGGATATAAGGTTAAGACAGAAATATGCAGGATTGAATTGGCAAAATGCGCGCCAACTGTGTGTACATTATGCACATATATTGGAGAAAAATGGCATAATATTTCCTCAATTGGCTTGTCTTTACACAAGTGGTTTTGTCACAATATTCCATAAGGTGATTCTACCAGAAAAAGCGATTATATATTAGATTATTTTATTAAAATTTAGGAGAGGCGTCACTTGCTAATTTACTATGCCACATATGAGGTTTCCCCGACGCAAACAGTATTTTAAAACTTGCAGTTAGAAATGACATTATAGGAAAATAAAAGCCAGCTAGTAAATATGTATTTGCACTTTCATTCCCTTAAGGTGTTAACATCTTTTTAATATATTCCTCGGAATACGAATTTTAGTATAAACATGTATGTACCATCTTAGTTCTACCAAGCGTCAGAAAATACGATCCCATAAAACGCAAAATATAAAAAGGAGCGTATAATAATAATACATAATAATTGAATATCTTTATTCTGGTATCAAAGTTGTGAGCTCTTAAACGTACTTTGTATAACACTTTTGTGTTAATTATATATACATGTTTGATAATAGTGAGACGACAAGGGCTATCATTCCTATAGCATGGTTAATAACGCCACCATACCAAGTTTGTTCAGACGAATAAAAGCAGCCCACTTGGCAGGTGTTTGTTGGGGTGTGGTACAATGACATAACTCATGCAAACAGCAGAAAAAGAACAGTCAGTAATTTGACGGACCAAGATCCCATTGGCTGACGGGTCACATGTCCTTTTCTAACCAATCGAAAGACGATCAATGCTGGTGATTAATTTAAGCTTGGAAGGAGAAAACAAGCTCGATATGGTTTACGCATGCAGCGAAAACAGAGGGTGGGTAAGGGGTTTCCCGTACTGGCGTACTGGGGCATTTTATTTACCATACTGGCGTACTGGAAGCCCTCTTATTTTACGTACTTCGTTCGATCCAAAATTTTGAAAGATTTTTATTTTCCGTACTGCGTACTCTAGAAAAATAATTACCTGTACCAGCGTACTGAAACCCCCTTAACCCCCTTCAAAACAGGTGCAAGTTGAAATTAAACATCAACTATTCCCCGCTCACAAACATTTAAGAGCCACATAAGGGATGGCTCTTGGAACAGTTGGTCGTTCTCCCTCTGTCGGAAAGCGTTAAATGAGGTACAGAGTGTTGTCCCCCAAGAGTCCAGGGGCCAGGCTATCACGTGGGTTTCATCATCTTTAATGGTAACGTTCAGCAGTTGCAAAACTACAAGTGTATTACGAAATGGAACACGTGAATACAAGGTAACACGTAACAGGCAAGCGGAAAAAGAGAAAGATTATCAAATTAAGCAGTCGACCAGGCAAGCGGAAAAAGAGAAAGATTATCAAATTAAGCAGTCGACCTGCAATTTGTGCGGGATTGTGATTGATGCTCTAGATCATAATGACCTTTCGGTTATTTTTTTCAGGGCACGAAAGTGCAGGCATGTGATGGCCCGGGAACCAGAGATGTCTTTTCTCGCAACGTAAGTGTGTGAAGTTACTTAAATTCAAAATTCCCTTGCTGCATAAAAAATATATATAAAAAACTACGATATTATCTGTGTCGTTTCTCTCTGATCCGTCTATTCTTGGAGTCACCATCCTCTGGCACTTGCACTGCTCAACCAATCAAAAGATGTAGTTAACTAACCTGCAGCCAAACAAAACTAGCTGACAGCCTACCATAGGAACTTCTACAGTCTTTGTGTAACATGCCTGAAAAAAGCAGTTTTTCAAAGTTTTAATTTTCACCTATGTAATTTTGATAAACCTGGATACCTTACCTAGTACCTCAAATCTACTATTATTCATATACAGAGTTTGTAATTTATCGAGAGCATCATAAGACATAAATCGTAGATTTAAAAACCTTAACTTTAAGATACAAATGAATGGGAATCATATGGGAATCATGGAATGAATTACTGAGCTGAGTCTCAGCTATGGATTCAAAGTGAATCTGAGAATTCTGCATGCATGTCTGCTTTCATGTCCTGTCCATCAACAGTTTATTTTCACTTTGCTTTCATTTATGAGGAACGTAGTTAGCTATGACAGTAACACATTAAAACAAAACAAAATGGTTCTCTCGATCTTTTCCATTAATCTCTAGTATTACCACGTGAGTTACAACATATGTTGGACATGCGAGAGTGTAAGAGCTGACCTAACAGGGGAGCGCGTCATACTCAATGATGTTGTATCTGGTAGTGCACTATTTTCCCAGACACCATATACTCAATCCTGGGTTGGCGACCTGTATTCTTTCACGGTGTGTATTCGCAGGAAACCAAATTTATGTGGCATCAATTTGCTCCTTGTTCATTTTCAGATTCTGTGGCACTTTGTGGAATATTCAAAGGTAACCGCTGTCAAAATATGATACAAAGTCGTTTTCTTGAAATTGCTGGCACTGCCTGAACCAATGCAGACCTTGAGTGAATTATGGCTGACTTTGGGAAGGAGTTCGTGTGCCCGGTATGTTTATATCAGAGTGCACAACGCATGCGCAACGGTATTTTAGGCGACAAATCGGCCGTAAGATATACGCCTTCGCCATAAGGATGAACACTTCTTGTGTAAATCTAGGGACAATGTGGCACACTTGCTTCATAAGGTTATGCAGACTAAGAACTGCTGTTCAGACACTAAAGTGAACAAGTAAAACTGCTTGCAGATTCATCATGAAGTGTCGAAAACAATTTGTCATGGAGATTAGCGAGTACCGTCGTCCCTACCAATTCGTAGGGCCGGGCTACCGCGCAGAATTCATAATCCTCAAAATAATTGTTTTCCTTTCTGTAGATCTTTCAATTTTTTAAGATACCTAATTGATCCTTATTGATTAAAATGTCAATGTAAACACCACTGCCAGTTGCATGTGCCATGTTTTTAGGAATGGGATAAATAGCCATTGCACTCGTAATTTTGCATAACAAGGTTTACAGAAAGAAAGGGGGGATTTAGGAGGGGTATTTGAAGTTTGCCTGGAGCCGCCCAGATGGAGCAAATTTAATGAAATTGAGAGATTCCCAGGATATCTTCATAATGCTTACTTGTCACTATCCCTTGAGGGAGGGAGCAGCTAGGGGTGGGGGAATAAAGACGTAAAGCAAACACACTGACAGCAGAAAAAAAAATATGTCGTGTTACAGTGGCTTTAGGCCACGAAAATGGGGAATTTGATTACATAGTTTGTGACAATCAGCTGGATAAACAACGTTTGACAATAATCTCACAATGTTATAAGGGAAGTTACAAACTAAAGTTCTATGTGATCTTATTACCATGCACAGTTTTACACCGACAAAAAGTAGACCAAAAAAAAAAAACTTGATAGAACCAGGAATGTAGAATCATTTTTTAAAACCCTGATAAAAGTAAAATATGCTCTTACCGTAAACTGTCCTTTTCGTCGGTTTTGATTGGCCACGTAAAAGTTACTGTCATCTACACTAACCAAAGCAGGAAAAACTCGACGTAACCGTTTTGTCCTTAACTTTCCACAGTCTGCCCTGAGTGTAACTGTGTTTCCTGTAACACTTATGATAACTGTATGCCATCCTCTATCGAAAATTTTCATGTGCCTAAATTCCACCACCCGTTTTCTTCCGGATGGCGTCAGCCTATCTGTGTAATCAAAGTGCAGCTTGCCCTTGGCTAGTCTCAAGCCCATTTTGACGTCACCAGTTCGTGCGTGCAACAAACCAAATATGGCTTCATCCCTTTTTGCTGTCTGTCTACCTACTTTCAACGTCACCAATACAGAATATTCCTCAGGGAAGAACTTGCAATATTTGAAGACAGGAGATGCCTTGAAATTGAGGGTGTTAGCTCGAGGTGTAAACCGGAATGCGTGGACGCTACTCTTGTCATCATAGATGATCTCCATTCCAGCTGGCAGATGATAGCGGTCAGGCGCAACAAGTCGTAGAAGATAGATTGGCTTTAGATCTGAAATGAATAAAACAAATCACCGGAATTACCCAGAATGCGCTAAATGATGAAAGACAAGTCATGTGACCTTATAAGGGATTCTTTTTGGTTCAGAAATTTTGTTTACTTTATTTCAAATTAAATATTTTGATGTTAAAACATATTCACACAGGGCCACGAGGTCAGTCTCGGGCTTTTCTTCAACTGTACCATGTGTAAAATATACAAATGGCAAACTTCACATACACACATCTCTCTCTCTCTCTCTCTCTCTCTCTCTCTCTCTCTCTCTCTCTCTCTCTCTCTCTCTCTCTCTCTCTCTCTCTCTCTCTCTCTCTCTCTCTCTCTCTCTCTCTCTCTCTCTCTCTCTCTCTCTCTCTCTCTCTCTCTCTCTCTCTCTCTCTCTCTCTCTCTCTCTCTCTCTCTCTCTCTCTCTATATATATATATATATATATACATACATACATACATACATATATATATATATATATATATATATATATATATATATATATATATATATATATATATATATATATAGATCCTAAATATAGCATCACATTGCCTTCATACTGCATTTTTAGCAAAAAGTGTGTTCAGAGGGACGTAACCACGTCAAAATGAAGGAGCGTACTGAAACTGTCATTTCTTCATTAGCCAATCAGAATGGTCATTTTTGTTACCCCGAGAACCAACCACAGTAGCTTTCACAGACCAACAATGGCTACGGGGGGGGGGGGGCAGCTGGGCGTTCTGGCAGACAAAATTCTGGAGGCAAGGATACTGCGTTTACTTTTATTTTCATTTTAATTTTTCTAGTAGAACCACATTATGGACACTGGAATTTAAAATACAAATGTCAACCTATGCCCAATTCAGTGCCCTTATCTGCATGGACCCCTCCCCCTCCAGCCTGTATCTTACCTCCACTCTTCGGGTTTCTGGAGGTTACAGACTCTTGAGAGATCCATAGAGGCAAGGATACTGAATTGGGCATAGGATAACAACTAAATATATATAATTGAACAAAGATCTTATTTGAAAATGCCAAATACATGTACACATGTCCTGTATAGTGGCGTAGTAATACAATTGCAATTTATCATTTGTTGTTGGTTGTGTAAAAATAGAATAGTGCTTAATATTATGATCCTTTAGCATAATATCAAGGTTTGACAATCTGAGCGGCACCAAAACCAAACTGACTTAATTTCGAGAATGGGGTAACTTTTCGCAGAGGGCAACAAACAGCAAATGCGTTTGAAGATGACGCAAATGTGATGACAATGGCTTCTCTTCAAGCCTACATATCTGCGATATTCTGCACAAACTCAATAAATCTACATGTCACCATGACCACCAGAATCTCGAAAATCTCTTTGTCGGGTAAGATATCTTTACTTTCAAATTCTGTCGTATCAACATGACAAGATGTTGAAAAAGATTTATCTTGATCGGTGGCATGTCTGAAGCAAAGTTTTCAATTTTCTGTGTTTTTCTGCCACATAGGAACGAAGTTGAAAATTTCTGCATACTTTAATATTGTTCATAAAAATGAGTCCCAATTAGACAAAATTTAAATCACGGCACTTTAAAATGGATTAGAGAGAAGAGAGAGAGAGAGAGAGAGAGAGAGAGAGAGAGAGAGAGAGAGAGAGAGAGAGAGAGAGACAAACAGACAGACAGACAGACAGAGACAGAGAGAGAGAGACAGGCAGCCAGAGAGACAGAGAGAGAGAGAGGTGCGTGCACGTGTGCTTGTGTTTGTGCGCTAACATTCACATAACCACATCAATTTTCCGATTTTGCATAAAAAAAAAAACTTGTAAAATAACTCAGTACAACGTACATTGTATTCGGTAAGCAACATTTTGAGGCCTACTGAAAAATACATGACTTCCAGGTCTATTCATTTTGAGCAGCAATAGGTTAAGTCCATATTTTGTAGGTAAGTATATGATGTGTATGCTCCAGAAACTAATTTTTTCACGGTCACCAGTAAGTATGGCCATAAGAAAGCTGCGCAAACACCGTAAGGTCTTTTTGAAACCATTAAATATACCAACTTATGTCCACACTTTACTCCGAGAACATCAATAAAACAGTAAAATGCGCAATTTGCACATATGTTATACATACTTCTTGTTTTACTGATTAAAGATCAAAGAGACGCAGTAAAAGACCCTAAGACAAAAATGTCTCTTTTTATACCTATTTAGTGAGAAAGAACGAATATTATCAGACATTCTCGATTTTTCTAAGATTTTCGCTAAAATCATATTGTGAATGTCATTGTTTTAATGCACACACACACACACACACACAACACACACACACAACACACACACGTACACACATAATATATATATATATATATATATATATATATATATATATTCATATATATATTCATATACATTCATATACACATACACGTATGAATGTTGGTATGTACATGAATAACATATATAAATATAGATATACATACAAGAATGTAGACACAGGCAGACAGATAGACAGAAAGAAAGAGAGAGGGGGAGAGGAAGGCAGAGGGAACGCTGGCCTCATTTTGAATTACATTGGCCTTTTTATGAAAAAAAAAAATTTGGACAGACAACAACGTTTAATCAAAATTCCAGCCAACATATTTGTGTTACTCGAGGTTCAACCTCGAACTGAAAGTTGAGCTATTGCTTTAGGGGGAGGGCATGGGAATATCACTTTCATTTCATAATCCATTGTATAACTGAAAGGTCTTATAACGGATGTTGGGCTGCACGTTCAACTTCAAACTCAAATTTCAACCGTCGTGGGTCACTTCCACCAAACAGTTCAAATGTAGTACTGCCAGAAACATCTGACAATGCACTCATCGCTCTTTCCGGAGATTGGAGATTTTTCCATGCAGGCCCTTGCTCAAAAACTACATGTACTTGACAAAATAATTTACAACTCACTCAAAGTTCACAAGGCTCCAAGAACAGTCTCTGCGCAAATGACTTTGACAGCAACAAAACTCACAGGTAGTAAGGACGTAAAATGTTAACTGCTTCAGAATTTGAAGAAAAAAAAACAGTAGAAACTGTAAAAATTAACACAGTTGTAACAACTGAACCAAGCAGTAGACAGCCAATAATGGAATATTACAAGAGTAGAGAGAATCTTAGCAAAGGTGTGGGATCTGCATTTACAGATCTTTACATCTATTCTTATCATGTGAACAACATTTACTCTTTCCTTATTGTTCAGCAAATTCAAATTTCATCAAAACCTGTCCTATCAGCAGTACCACCTGGTGAAAAGGTTTCATGAACTAAATAAAGTTGCAATTCACACCTACGCTGAGAAGAATCCAGCGCGCCATTTCAGAGTTGAACATGAAAATTACGACATCAATAAATGAAAAAATTAAACCCGACGTGTTGAACAAATTAAGGTCTGCATTTTATCCAGAGACACCTCTATCATTTCAAAGCAATTGCCAAAGCTGCTTCAGGCAGGCATGAAATCAACGGGAAGATTCATTAGACATATATTTTTTTAAACCTTTCACAGTGCCAATTGGTACAGAAACTTATTACAGACTCACCCAGGATTCATTCACCCGCAGCAAACTTAAACAACAAACGGTACGAACACGTTGGTTCTAAACGGATGGCAGGCGGATGACAATTCCCTAAGCTGATTAGCTGTGCTAAAAATTGAAGTCCAATAAATTTTAGCACTACTTTTCCCCGCTTATGTGTGTTTTAAAATAAAATTATATACCTTCATTCGATAAGAAATTGAACTTTTTTTTTCTTCTAGAGCAGCCCAACGTGCTTCATTATAGGCCGTAGCGGACGTAACCTCTCATTATTGGGCTGCTCGGCCGACCAAGCCCCGCATTATCTCTTCCACACTTGCGCAAAAACGTGGAGATTTGACTTTGGAGGCACGAAATTTGTGGCCTGCTGATGAAACATCATCTGCGAGACATATGATGAGGTCATATATTTAAATGATCTAACAAGCTGATTTAGCTGCTGGTACAGAGTTAGCCGGGGGCAACCATGTTTAAAGGACTTTAAATGCATTTGAATGATATACTGATAAACATTTTAAGGCATTGCGCAATTCATCCGCTTGTTCATAACCAGATACGGGTGTGTTTTGGGAGACCATTGTTTATTTTACCCTTTAACGGAACAGAAAAGAGCAGCGCGTGTGTGTATTACGTATACATTAAAGAAGTGCACAAATTACAAAACAGGTAATTATTAAAAACACAGATAACCAACATGGATGCAACACTCTCGCCAATATCCTTGGTGAGCCAAGTAACGAAGCAGTTGAAATTTCTGCACTATACAGAAGCCTGTCAATGTCCTATGTTCCTATCATATATTTTAGTGTTCGGTTTACTTTGCTATAATAAGCGTCCTAATTTTGTGCACAGAAGACAAATTACTGAAAATAACGGGCTCACTTGAAGTCAGATTTAACATTCTGTAAATATAGAACTTTGGTTGCCTATCTTAATTGGTCCAATGCGTTGATTACGCTTATTAAAATATTTTACTTCTAGCTTCAATGTATGGTTTTTGTATTTAAGATGTCAGACAATGAAGAATCGTGGGCTGGAATGAACGGGTTCAGGTTCCTCCGTCCCCTTTGCTATTTTCAAACAGAGAGAATGGGGATTTATTGAGGGAAACTGCTCCGCATTGTAATTTCACGCAGCCATCCGTGTTTAACATTACTTGAAATTGCGGACGAAAAATTGCACCTCGGGGAATTTAGCTTGCCCAAATTTTAAGGAGACTAGAATATACCATTCTAATTATCTCGATCCACCATACATCGTGTCTTATAGTTCAATATGCTTCTATGCAGTTGTTCGAATCATGCAAGTTGATGCAGTTGTGCCAGTTTTAAATTGGCACCACGACCACCACCCACCCACCCCCAAACAATCGGAGGTACCAGAATGTAATAGAGTGGCTTGACCTAGATATTTGACAGATATGTACAGTTTCTGCTTGCACGACATTTATTAATAGCGAGTTAAATTGAAGCTATCAGAGAATTTAACCTTCTGTAAGCACACATTGCACAATACTTAAAGGGACTAATGAACGTAAAGGGTATGATTATTCTCTGAATGTGCGTGCCACCATGTGGGTGCCCCATATTCTCTGTGAGGGAGACAGCCAACTCAAAATGGTTCTGAATCACTGTCTTGGGGACGAACATGTGTATCTGCGTGTGGTCTTTCTCCCTGATGGTACTCACAACTGCAATATTCTTAAGAACTGTAAGTTACGTCCAGGTTCTCAGACGTGTACAGTGTAAGTTGAATGATGCTATGTAAGCCTTATCTTTGGATTTCTCCAGCCTCCTCTTCTGGCGAGAAAAAGAGAAAATAGCGCCCAATGAAGGAGTTAACGGAGCGGCATTTACATGTACCATACAACTGTTCGGATTTTCACTGAACTGGGCCTTTTATCACCAATATTTATTTTCCATGGCAAACAGTGTCGAAGGATATTAAGCCAAATGGAGACAGCTGTCCGATTCTAAAAGAAAAGGAGAAGAAGAAGAAGAAGAAGAAGAAGAAGAAGAAGAAGAAGAAGAGGAAGAGGAAGAGGAAGAGGAAGAGGAAGAGGAAGAGGAAGAGGAAGAGGAAGAGGAAGAGGAAGAAGAAGAAGAAGAAGAAGAAGAAGAAGAAGAAGAAGAAGAAGAAGAAGAAGAAGAAGAAGAAGAAGAAGAAGAAGAAGAAGAAGAAGAAGAAGAAGAAGAAGTTATCTTCTGAAATTCACAATTGACATCATAGCTAGTTATTACTATCAAGTAGGTACAACAGGGAATGCTTTAAAATGCTATTACACCATAGCGTGTGATTGCTGGAATGGCCTTTAGAACTTCTAACATTTCTAACGTCATACAAATGTGTCTTAATTATAAGATTTTTTTTTACCAAATAACTGGACCCCTTGTAACTCTTGATTCAAAAAGGTATAGAGACCTTTTATGGCACTGGACCATTTCTAATAATATTTGACTGGAATGGTTTTTTTTATGCTCATACATCGTCGTTAGGTGTCTGAGGGATAAAAGCTGATCACATTATTTAATTCTTTTTATTTAGTTACAGGTGCAAGGGTTCTAACAGCAAGATACGCTGACGACAGGTTATGGTCATGGCTATGATCATAACACAAAGTAAAATAGATGTGGAAATTTACTTTAAAAGAGACAGCATGAAGGGTCGGGAGTCAAACATAAGTGTGTTTTGGAAATAAAGGAAATGTGAAAGATTATTGATGTTCCCGACAACCCTTTTTCATAATGATTTCAGTTCGAAATAAATGGTGCCACCACGGAATTGCGTAAAGGAATGAAAGCCTTTCTCCCGAACTGTGTCATACACTGTGTACTTTTATACAACAAATAAAAATACCTGCCCTATATTGTTTCATGAATGTATTTTGCCATCAATTATTATTGTGGTGGAAATGAAGTAGCACATACGGGCACATGCAGAAATTTAGAAGAAGTAGACATGTTATTTATTGTATTTGTACATTTGTTATTTTGCATCATAAAAATTACAAAGGTCAGTATTTTTCAGTTACAATACGGACATGAATTTTTAGTCTGAAAATAAGCATTATTAGCATTTGTTCGGTAAAGCTGGTATGTTGGACTTTATGCTGACACAAAGGCTTCCGATCTAGGCCCCAAACGCCAAAAATTCAACATTGCTGTACACTCTACAGTATATTTTGTAAATGCACGGTCAGTCATTTTGCAATCCGTTTATGTTTACAAAAAGTGCAAGCTAAATTGGTGATTTTATTTGTCAGACTGTAAGATGACGCTAAACTTAATATAGACCCACTATCGTCTCCCTTTGGAAAGGAAAAGACGACGTTTATATCAAAACTCGACGTTTTGTGAACCATTAAGCATTTTGACATTTAGAAGTTAATCACGTTTCTATAACACTTATACAGGCAGAAAGACAGCCAACCACACAGAATAGCAACAGTTGTTGAAGACAGCTTTTACGACGTGCCAGTATCCAGTGTCCTCTTTGTGGTAGGTCATCATTAGACGAGCCCCTTTGTGGTAGGTCGTCATCAGACAAAATTCTCGTCACCTGTCAGATGCAAGGTACGAAACACCAAACTGTGGCCAGAGACTCCTCCCCTTCTTTTGGTAGCAAGTTGATCTCATGGCATACCAGTCAATAGGGGTGTCCTTCCTATTAATTTGCCCCCCTGGTGCTCTTCTGGTTTGTTTATCCATTCTTCTGTGGTCTGTATATGCTCCTATCGCTTGTCACCACAACTGTCTCCCCCGGGCGTCCATCACACGACGACACCTGTATGTTTATTTATGGAATGGCTGTGTCTCTTTGATCTGTACCGCGCTCACTCCAGCTCATCTTTACTGAGGACAGAGACTTGTGAGTGTCCTTGTGTAGAACTGATTCTATTTTAATTGAGTCATAATAATACGGTGGTAACATTTTGCCGACATTTCTTCTTTGATGCTGCGGAGTTTTCGGTATCGGTACCTGGCCAATTTGGACCATTTATTTTCCATGGGAATAAAACGAGAAGCATTTAAACCTAGCTGCAGTATACTACAGATTTTAGACGCTGATTCATCTTGGGACGTAAAAGGGCGCCTTCCGCACAACAGGACCAACATCATTGTCGTGATGTGTCGACAAAGCGTTTAATTTTGCATGATCTAACTCATGTTAAATTGCGGACCATTAAGATTAAACTACATTCAGGAGTTTCAATTAGGCCTCAACATATAAAGCTTTCGTATGTTTCGTACTTTCTCCAGATTTTGGTAAAGACTTCCGGTTCAAACTTTCTTAATTTTACTCAGCACCTAGGCGCTTTCTTACAAAAATAGTGCCCTAGCTGGGGGATTTGTAATCAAAATAGTAAAAGTAGGGCTAATTTTTTTAAAAGTACTTCATTTTGGAAACTTGACATACTCGTGCACTGTCTTTCTAATTATCGTCTTTCAGGGGTTTTCAGCATACGTTAAATTGCACTTTTTTTACAGAAATATTACTGGAAAATATACTCCTAAGAGTGACACATGCCTCCTGTCGTTGGTCTTACTCACAGGGCTGTTCCCACCACCGAACGCAACAGTTCTATGCTTCAACGCAACAAAAATGTTTTGTTTTATGTGCTCAAATTCTTGCCTTCCGGGATTTTATGCTTGCACCTCGTGTGGGTTAATCACACATAAAAGAAAATATTGCCGGTTGGAAAAGTGATAGGAACTTCCTCTACTCAAATTGGAAATATGCATAGCTTTACTATCAGACAATTCAACCATTTTTGTGCCATTCATAATCTTGTTTCCAATTTAAGACAGTTTTCAACGTTCTTTCGTGGATCTCCCGTGCGGAAAACTGTACCTGCTGGCATTTAGAGATCATCCTCAATTTTCTTCCTTAAAAGAAAATACATGAAAAAAAAACATGGTTGATAATCTGATGTGTTTTTCTTTTGCTTTATCATCATCATTGATTTACATTTTGCACATTGTGCGTGTTTGCATAGATTGTAATCATTTTAATTGCGCGGTCTTGGTCGAAAGAAATACTTCAGTTCCAGAAATTTTCGCGTCCGACTTAATTTCGCGCTTTTCGCGCTGAACTTGATGCGCCAAAATTAATTGACATAATGAAAGATTATATAAAAAAAGCCATTGATGCGCAAAATTAGAATGCGGAAATATTTTCTAATTTAGGGAAAATCAAGATTGCGCGAAAAATTCTAGATCTACAGTATAGGGAGTGTCCGTCGTCCATTTGAAAAGCAAATACGATTTCAGTTAACACGGTGTACAGAGGTTACTTTTACATACTCAGAGTCTTTGCGTTTAATGTATATGATTTGTGTATAATTTTCTACAACAAAAACAATTTAACATTTCAAAAAGCTTTTACATGTTAATTTAAAAATAAGTATCCTGGTACAGTAACAGTACAATATGTTAATGTCCATGAACCACTTACTGAAAAAGCATAATAAATCATTCGCATCGCCAATAATTGTGTACGTTTATCACCCGATGATCGTTTGTTGAATGTTGGAACTTGAAGGGCGACCCAAAATTTATAAATTGAAAAAAAAAGAGAGAGATAAAATGAATATCTCATCTATTGACAGTCTGAAAACCAGAAGTGCAATGTACGAACGAAAAACTATTTATATTTTAGACGGTCTTACACCTGCATTATTGCAGAAATTAATTATTATATATTCAAATATTATACTGAATAAAGTGAGATACATAAACTTGTGGCTTTTCGGTGCTCTTGTTGAGCCCCTTGTACGATTGCAACAATTGTTTTAATTATTAATAAATTTTTACTTTTATTTCATCATTATATATTCCACTGACTCCCTCGTGACTCTTCTGATAATTCTCAGGTGTGAATCCAAGTAATCCCAGTCCCATGGTTCCATTGTGCCTCTATAGCTTCCAAAGGGGCCTCACATTTATCAAATTTTTGTATGTATTTAATGTGTACTATGTGTCTTCTTTGTGGAAGTAAAACCTGGCATAATGTCATCCTGGCTAACATAGTTCAACGTTACAAGCGTTGCAATTATATGTATGACGAAAGGAGTTCTCAACCCGCTGCGGTGACATTATGCGTCATCAAGACCGAAGGTTCCCTGCAGTGAAAAAAAAAAAAAAAAGACTGTCTGCTTGTCAGACCAGAGTTAATGTACATGGCATGATGCAAAACTATACTTTGTCGCCTAAATAGAAAAAGCAAGGGACCTGGGACTGTAGAATCCTCGGTAAACGTATATTAGTCTTGGTAGTTATCTATAATGTTTATCAGGGACAACTTTCACCATGATTGCCTAAAATCACTTGCACATTTTGTAAAGCAAGGTGCCGACATTGGCAACAAGCAAAGGAGATTTTTCTCAATCGGCAGTTTTCCTTATTGCTGTGTGCAGCTGCCGTTTTAGGGATCGCAGTTGATCGCCAATTTTGCAGTGCAGTTTGATGCTACTTGTAGCCGATACTTCACTATTGGCTCCAACTGTCTGCGAAGTAACTAATTTATATACCCCGGCGAAGTGTAGCACCCTCCAAATATGCGCCCGGGTGAACATCAGCGGGAACAGAGTGTATCCTCCTAAGCCACGGTTCCTGTAACTTTCTGTTAACTTTTGCTGGGTCACACCGAGATTCTAATACCAAAATGCGTGAACTGAACTACATTTCCCTGATAGAATCAACGTTTTGTTGCTGGTTTTCTGAGGGACAGTCTCGACAAAAAGATCGTAGTGAACAGTATGGTGTAGAAGCGCTAATCTTCGATAAAGGTCAGTGTTTTTCACTCATGTTATTAAGGTTAGAAAAAAAAGCTTGTTTATCATATCAGAAAATGTCTACACCCTCTCTGTACGTTTTATGGCCATGGTTAATGTATAACACCGGTCACCTGGACTGTATAAATTAGTTAGATTACGCTGTGAAAATAAATGCTTGCTTTTATTGTCGCACACGCATTGTGTCGCACCTCGAAGGTCAAAAATCATTCACAAAACGATAATCTGGCAATTTTTTTAATTATCTCATATGGGAAATCAAAGTGTCACTGTAACAAGGTTTAAGATTTTTTTCATTACACGTCACTGACTGAAAGATTAATATCGGATAAGTATTTAAATAAAAGATAACCAATGTTATAGACAATATGGCGAGATTGTTATATCGGATAAGTAATAAAAAAATAAAAAATACCGCATGTTATACACTATATGGCAAGCTTGTTTGATTTGTAGTCTGCGCTTCACTTTGCAGATTGCTTGATACTTTTTTTACATCAGGTTCACTGGAAGCATTGACCCGCACGTAAATTTGGGGGGTCGCGAAACCGTTCCTTTGATGTCGGCCTTCACCTCAAAGGAAGAGGCGTGGCCACATCCATAATGGCCGACAAAGAGGCCGCACGCAACGCTAATGAATTTGTTGATGTTGCTCCATTTGTGCTATCGCCTCTAGGTTGTCTGTCTATCTGACTGACTGCTGATAAATGTTGCTTTTTTTAATTCTTTGTGACTTCTGTGTCTGATGGACCCATAATTCATGCGATATGGGTTATCTGTCCACACATTGGGCATACGTGTGCAACATTTGCAAGTTTGATGGTATCAGCTGAGAAAAAGTAGAAACAATTTGCGGGTTTACAGCTGAACGCTCTCTTTCCTCAGAATAAATTAGTTGCGTCCGCTTATACTGAGCCATTTTCTCTTTAAGTACAATATCTGCAGATGACGACCCCAATTTTATTAAATTGATAGAATGGCCCTCGCTTATATTGGTTCACGATACATTCATTTAGTGAACTCATTTGTAATACGAATACATTTGGGAGATACAGACTAACAACCTACATCCTTTAGACATATTTTATTCAGAGAAAACGATTGAGAAGCAGGCTTTGCCCATATAATCCCTCTCGCGAAAGAGATAAATAAAATAACAATACAAATACTGTAGAAACGGTAAAGAAGGGTCACAGGACATTATATTGACACTATATTGAAAAGGACACACATAAAAGAAGATAGGACATCACAGTTACAATTACAAAAAGAATGCATTATCCTTATATCGAATCCGACGTGGCCGGTCAACTCTGTACACACCAAGTACTGCATGCGGAAAGCTGTTTTGTACCGGCCCGTATGTGACTCACCCCCGTCACAGGCCAAGCTTGTGCACCAACCTGGGTGGAAAATTCACGGGCCTTACTTGAATCTGCCAGTATCTAAAATATGTGGGTGCTGTCAAAAATGATTTGGTTTACTGTCTTACTACACTTGGGATTTCCAAACATAATAGTTTGTAGCGTGAAAGGGGCCAATACTATGATTTTTGATGCAATAAATTCCGCTCAGTCGTGTATTTGATACACTCAAAGAAGTAATGAAAGGAATTTTCTACCTGGGCACCACAGGCGCAAGCAGTAGAATTTGCTATACCAATTTTGTGCATATCATGTAATAAATAATTATGGATTATACCGTAATCTGTAGGATTTGCTTCATTGTTTCGTGTTTTCTTTCTCAAAACGCTTTCTATCCGATATTGTACATATATCGTTTTCTTTTCACCCAAGTAATATGTTATAGAATCTAATTGAAATACAGGAGTGACATGATAATATTCACGAGAATTATCTTATCACAGGCGCAACTGAAATATAAGTACACACACAAACAAAGAGAGAACCCGAATATGAAGCGTGTATCTTGTGTATTGGCTTCCATTTTTTTACTCTCTCGGTTGAGGACCTGTGGCCATCGCACCATTAGAAATACCGAGTGTTGCTCGTCGTCTTCATTTACAAAAGTATGCATGTTCCTTGGAGCTTAAGATACACAAAAACTTGACAGTACTAACGCAACTGACGTTTTTGACGACATTTCTAAAAGATATTTACACGAAGCATGGTACTTCCGCAGAAATCTGTAGGTTTCAGTCCTGGCACTGACTAAAACCGCCATTAATCATTCAAGTCAAGGTTCTTATCATGCTCATCTGCACACGTTTTTACTAATGTTCTATAAAGTATATTTCATTTATGCCTCTGAACGCATTGTGAGCGTACCCCGATTCTCAAGTGCCCCCGGTGTAAAGTGGCAGTTTTCCAATAATTTAGTAGCAGTAGAAGTAGTAGTAGTAGTAGTGTAGTAGTAGTAGTAGTAGTGTAGTAGCAGTAGTAGTATTAGTAGCAGTAGTGATAGTGGTAGCAACAGTAGTAGTAGTAGTAGTAGGAGCAGTAGTAGTAGTAGTAGTAGTAGCAGTAGTAGTACTAACTTAAAAACATCAAGAGGTATATTGCGAATTAAGCATACGCTTAAATTTAAGTTGTATTTGGCAGTATTGTGCTTTGTATTTTTTTTTTTTTTTTTTTTTTTTTTGGTTAAAGGGTATTTATTTCGAAATAAATCAGGAGACAGAACTATTCCTCTGGTAATTATTTCTGCTAACGCGGCAACTGGCTTTGACAGATTACTGTGCAGAAAGAAGATAAAGAATTCTTGAAACGAAAAAAGAGGAAAAGTCTTCCCTGTGCAATGGGGCAAAACGTTTATGTACATGGCTGCACGGGTATTTAACATTCACAGTTGTGTTGATCTTATAATATGGGTGTATTCCATGATGTTATTTTATCTTGATGTATCTTATATTGCCCCACGGTTGACACTTCAATAACCAACTAGTAGATAAGATTTTGCTACGACGCAAATCTGTCTGTGCCTTCAAAAGTTGTAAATATGCCTAGATGAAAATTCCAAAGGCCAAAATGACCTTGACCTTTGACCCCCAGAGGTTACATACATTACATTTTAAAAAAAAGTGCAGTGTTGCAATGTATACAATTTGCGCCTGACATGACTGAAATCGGATAAAAATTGACCAAGTTATGGTTAGATGAATTCTCGGCAATTTTGAACCAAACGAGATGAAAATTGACCAAAGAATGGCCAGATGAAACTTTTAAAGGTCAAATGACTTTGTACTTTGACCATTAGAGGTTACATGTTCATTACAAAAATATGCAGTGTTGCAATACCTCCGAATTAGTTAAAACAAGTACAAAATTGCATGAAAATTGACAGAGCCATGCCTGGATGCAAATTTCAAAGGTCCAAGTGGATGAAAATTGACAGATATTTTGAAGGTCCAAATGACCTTAACTTTGACCTTTAGATGTCACTTGTAAATTACAAAAATGCGCGGTGTTACAAACCTATAAGTTGAAGTTAGATTGGTTAACTGAACTATAATTGTATTGGAGATATTCAAGAGTTAAAATTTCAAATGCCCCTAATTTGCATAATCTTTAACATATTTCCTCTTCTTTATTAAAAGATACAAATCCATGTGTACATGTGTAAACATGCCGAGTTTGAAGTTTCTGAGGATAAGAGTGTTTGAGAAAACTGGCGAACAAAATTTGGTAGTAAAAATAAAGGATGATGGATAGATAGATAGATAAATAGATAGATAGACAGACAGATAGACAGACAGACAGACAGACAGACAGATAGACAGATAGATAGATAGATAGATAGATAGATAGACAGACAGACAGATAGATAGATAGATAGATAGATAGATAGATAGATAGATAGATAGATAGATAGATAGATAGATAGATAGATAGATAGATAGATAGAAGGAAAGAAAGAAAGAACTCTGAAAAACAGAATGTCTGTGTTGGCACACAGACATAATAAAAAAATGAGACCTTGTCGACCATAGCCGAACATTCCAATGTTAGGTTCTAGACAAGTTCCAGACTTTCCTGACCTTATTACTCCAAAGAGTGAACATGAGACCACTGACGCATTATGTTTAACATCTCTAGAAGGAGGACATACCGAAGAAAGACACATGGAATGGCATATTCTGGTAAATCTATATAATAAGGGAAGGATTGTGTTTTATAAGTAAACCTGACATTGCCTAATTAGCGGAAAAAATACATAAATGATGAATGTATAAATCTTTATTCATTACTTTGTCAAAAAACTATAATATATTTTCAAGGGAAACCAAGAACTGGAAAAAAAGATTTGCTTCAAAGCACATCTGTATGTCTGCCTACAAAGTGCCTCACACATTCAAATTGATATTGGAAAAGCCATATGACAGAAAAGATATACGTGAAATGTAGAAAATACACTGTAGCAAGATAAGGCTCTTAGCATATAAAAATATATGCATGTAAAAAGGAAATGCCAGACAGAAAGAAAGAATTCTTGATAAAACAGAATATCAAGTGTAAGCAAACAAACCAGATTTGGCCATGTAGTAACAAATTCTAGCTAGTTCTGGTATAATATCTTAATTACAACTTTGATTCGTTTCGTGGGTCACTCTTTACACTTCTGCGTGGACTGATGATAAAATAGTGACCATATGGTAGTATAAATGTGTTATGTCTGACATGAGTGCAAACATCAAATTCCAGAAATGACATGACATGTTGTGCTCTGTTGTCTGCTTTGTCCATCAAAAATACATGTATGCACGTACAAGTCTGCTATTGTTGTTGCTAATTTGCATTATTTCAAATTCACTGGGACGGTCACACAAAATTCAGAGATTCTAGGTTAAGTGGGGTCTGAGAGCAAAGCTCTAGACAAAATTGATGATGGACAAACTCTGACTTCACATCTGCACATAATATTTTGAAGCTAGATATTCAATATTTATTTTTTTCAAGTCATCCTCATAGGTATAAAGCCAAATTCAACAACTTTTGTTCGTGGTTCACTGGGTGGGCCAACTGCACAAACCTATGAATTGAAGCTGGAACGACACTTCTACCCTTAATAATTTCATAGATTTTCAAACTTCGGAATTTTCCAAGTGTCCCTCATAGCATAAATTAATTGTTGTTTGTGGCTCATTGGATTTGCTTACAGCACTAGACTATGAATTGAAGTTGGAATGGTACCTGCACCTCGAAAGAAAGAACGAACGAAAAGAAAGAAAGAAAGAAAGAAAGAAAGAAAGAAAGAAAGAAAGAAAGAAAGAAAGAAAGAAAGAAAGAAAGAAAGAAAGAAAGAAAGAAAGTCCATGTTAGGCATGGGTAATTAAGTCTGTGTGTGAACACAGACTTTTTGTTTTTCAGCAAATACTTTATTCTTTCTTTCTTTCTTTCTTTCTTTCTCTATTTGTTTATTTGTTTATTTATTTCTGTGTGCCAGTTTTGTGGTCCGACACTGTTGTTCCGAAAAGTATCAAATTTGGCATGGTGACAGACCTAATAGTGAAGTTGTGCATATTGTTTAGAACAGTCATCATGTTGAAAATTATACAAATTTGAGGCATAATTGTGGAAATTTCGAATTTTACATTTCTTGTAGCTGGTAAATGTTTTCACAGACAGGCTGTTATGCAAACAGACATAATTGAACTCTGAGAGGCTCTGCCTCCAGACCTATCAGAACAGAAACAGTGGTGCGGAACGCTGTGGGTTTACCCTTCAATCCCAAGGGAGACTGGCTGTGTTGCTAGAGTAAATTTGTCTGCACTGTGTACCAAGGAGGCTGTATATAGTCTGAAGCCTCCTTGCATCGCAATAAGCTAGTGCTGACTGAGAGGTGCAATTGCACATAGCAGCATCCAATGAAGTATCAACCAACGTTTAGCATGCCTTTGTAACGGAGATTCTGATTAACTATCAGAAATCACTCAAGCACAGATTCAAACTGCCTGTATAATGTCCAACTGTACGGAAGGATTTTGGTCAGGGTCAGTGGGTACATTGGGGCATGCTGGCCGTCTAGCTCCCATAGACACAGCTGTTGTCTTTCTGGACCCAGCAGTGACATTTGCTCATCTGTCAAATATCTATAACATTGTTTCATAACCTTTGAAAACACTTCTCACTTCAAACATAGATTCATCTTACTTCACCCACGATCAGCCTGTGCAAAGTTTGTCCACACCTTTAGTAGGTTGTTGAACCTCAATAGTCAAACATGTTTATGTACCATGGTACAGATTTGTGTTAGGAGCTATGTGAAGTTGGATGTTGCCTGTACAATCTTACAACTTAAGTTTGCTGACATATTCAGGCTGGTGACACTAAATAGTTAAACACATAGGATGAAGTTGCATGTTGTGCATGACAATCGATAAGGTTAGCTAATAGTTGATATTAGTGAAGATTGTCACGTAAATGTATTTATGTTCCCGCAAATAGTGAGACTGAAACTGATATTCTCGCCGGGTTTGAGGGTCGAGAAAGGGGATTTGAAGTCGAATTATACAGAAAAAGCGCCTCCTTGTAACAAATTAAATCTAACATCGACATGCTGTTGATATTCCTTTAAAGCTTGACAGAAGAACAACGTATCGCATTTGCAATATAATTCCCTGCGGGACGCATATATCACTGATAAACAGTTATAATTTCGACTCATATAATGGCCAGAATTTGGCTGAACATTTCATTCTGATTCTGTACCAGCGACAAAAAGGCACCCAAGTGGAAAACTCTCTTCTCAGAGTAATTAACATTCGTAAACACAAGGTACACCACCAAAGATATTATCTACACCCTGGCGGGCCTTTGAGGTCATCAGCATCAGCCATCCACCACCATCATGGATGTTGTAACCCTCATGTATGGACACCGTGAAGTAATGCTTCAGGATTTCAAAACAATAGGCCATGTAGTTTTAGAGATGAAGCCTTTCAAGAGTCCCAGCCAAAACAAGAAAGAAAAAGAAACAAAAAAATTGCAGCACTAAATGGTGCACCAATGGTAGCATAATATCCGCAAGGTACATTCTGGTAAGTATGAACGAGCCCCGTCGAATGATCTGGAGACATCTACATAGACACGCATTGACATTGGCATTCACAGGCACTGAACTGTTTCATTCACGCACTAACCTATTGCATTCAGGCACTAATCTATTGCATTCTTATTGATCGATAACTTGATAGAATGTCAAAGTCAGGCAATCACAACGGCGTCATCGAGTGAACAAATCATGGACACTGAGTCAGTGTACTTATTTTCACCAGATTTGACGGGACTCGGGACTGGTAATAGAGAAGTTGAAACATTGAAAGGACCCCCCACCCACCCACCCACACACTCAAATTACAGAACAAAAATAGAAAAAAATCAGTGTCATGGTGTGAGTAAAATAAGGTCTAAGGGTACAGAAAGTGTTCCTGGGCAACTTCTATTCGATCGGCTGAGTGTCTTAATGAGAAATACTTTTTACAGATTTTTTTCCAAGAATATGACCCCAAAATCACAATAAGAAAGGCTATAAAAATCATCATAGCCCTACTCACTGAATAAAGTTGGTAGATATATATCCAAGTACATACCTACCACATTTTAGGAGGGCGCGACGTTCGGTTGTTGAGTGAAAATCGAAAATGTGAAATATGAACAGATAGCAGATGCAGCTCCTCTTTACTAAGCTGACTGTCAAGTCATCCGAACTAAAAAAAAATCGCTATCAAATTTCCGAAAAGTCACGTTTTCGTCATAAAACGTCTTTGTTTAAATTCGCTTAAAATTTTTTTTTCGCTATGTGTCACTCCAAACGCTTGAACTGAAATCGAAAGTTGTACAATCTATCAGTTAAGACGTGTCACATTAATCATACATTATAAGTATTTAGTTTTCTGCAATGAGCTATGTTCCGACCTAAACCGGTTGGTCTAAAAATGTCGCCTCTTTCATTTTTCTTCTTTGTGGTGCCACAAAATTAGCTCAAATACCCCCAAGGGCATGCACTTGCTGTCAATATATTTCATACGTTTGCCGTGTACAGGATTTAGAACATACTACGAATACTTAAAGACAAAGGTTCATTTATTTGAATAAATGGACCTTCGAAATGCTTCAAAGTCCGTGATTTTTTATTTTTATTCACCGGTAATCATTTTTGCAATAAACAATCAAATAATTATCAAGAAATATCGCAGGCATACAACAATTGTTCCAGTTTGCTGATTTGAGGATTATGTCTCAACGTCGAATTACTACACAATTTCTGTGACATTTTTCACCTCATGGTCTCTGATACACACAAAAAAACGACAATACAGTACTTTGGGTCACATGTAGTGATGGTAAGATAGGATTCGAAAGGAAACCACAATGTGACCTCACTGCTGTGGCTTTCAAAACTTCCCCACAAAACGGCCCGTTAAAATATCAAATTGCAGTTGCGTAAATATAAGTCATAGTGTGACAAGAAATAATTTGGTTGCACATGTAATTTATAGACATAGGTCTGAGCGGCCAAGACCAAGTTGCATGAAATGTGTCACATCGGGACATGACTGGGTCACTTTAACCCTTTCATTGCCAAAAGTCGATGTGCAGATACTAGATTCACATTCTTGTAAACTAACCTATCAGTCAAGTACCAGCATGATAACGAGTCCAGAGACAAAAAAAAATGGTCAAACTCATCAGATTTTTTTCGTCGCGATTCCTGCGGAATGCGGCCAGACGGAGAAAAACTTAACAGAATGACACATCTCAGTCACCAGTAACCAATAGAATGAAACACCTCCGTCAACAGCAAACAATATCATGATACTTCTCAGTCAATAGCAACCCAGATATTGCTGCTTTTCATCGTTTATTGCCTGCAGTTAAACGTCACACTAGTACAAGAACCTAGCAAGGAGTAGAGCATTGTTGTGTCATAAAAGAAGAAGAAGAAGAAGAAGAAGAAGAAGAAGAAGAAGAAGAAGAAGAAGAAGAAGAAGAAGAAGAAGAAGAAGAAGAAGAAGAAGAAGAAGAAGAAGAAGAAGAAGAAGAAGAAGAAGAAGAAGAAGAAGAAGAAGAAGAAGAAGAAGAAGAAGAAGAAGAAGAAGAAGAAGAAGAAGAAGAAGAAATAATTTGTTGCAGACTCCACGAGAGTATACCACACCCACGGCACGTAGTCTGCTTTGGAGGCAAGAAACCGAAGACAGAGTCCTGGCAACTTCTTCCATTGAGACTCCAAGTAACCTTAGTCGCATATATACATATATATATATATATATATATATATATATATATATATATATATATATATATATATATATATATATATATATATATATATACATATGTAAGTAAGTAAAAAAAACTTTGTTTCACCCGGATTCGGCAATAGCCATTGGCCGATATAAGGCACTTTCTTCAACCACACACGATACCAGTAATAACGATAATGTATACAGTTAATGACAATGGACAAAAAAGAACGAAAAATAATAGTAGTAAAAATAATTTAAAATACAAAATAAAATTAATGATAATAAGATCAACATTACAATCTGATGCAAAAAAAGCAAGCGCAATACACTTGTTTAATCCACATAGAAGAAGCCAGTCAAACGTGAAAATAAGCACAGGTTATTAACATCCATCCATCACATGAATCAAAATTTGCGTCTGATCCTTGCAGAATATTTTTGTCTGAAGAATAATTGCATTGTTGCATCCAGTACTTAGCAGTCACAATAAAAGTACAAATTGTGATGGCCGGCCAGGCAAAGCAGCACTTTATCAGTATTGCATATATTATTGGGGTCAATTTAAACTAGAAAAATATGATTTGCTTTATAGTAAATCTGTCTGTGCGCCTTGAAAATTAATAATATCAAAAATTTGTTAAAATTTTGTTTTATCATAATGAAATATATCTTGACCACATTGTTTTGAGTTGGCATTGTCCCTCCGTCTTTAATTGGTTTAAAGTGGTGACACGAAAATTTTCTAAGAGTACCTAATCAGCACAATGTCAAATTTTAAAACTTACATTTTCATTTCTTCGGATGCACACATACCACAAACCTATATATTGATGTTCTATTGATACCTATATCTACAACACATTTGAACATAATAAAGTTTGGAAGGATGTTTAATTAGCATCAATTTAAATTTTACAACTTTTACTTTCATTTGATTGAATGCACGTACAGCACAAGCCTAAAAAGTTAAAATTGAATTGACACCTCTATCTGTAATAATTTAAACAAAAAACAAAACCACAAACAACGAGAAAAGAAGATTTGCTTTATGGCAAATCTGTTTGTGTGCCTGCAAAAAGTTGTAAATATTAAATGCTACAACTTTTGTCCTTTGGTACTTCACATTCCATTAAGCTTATGGCTTGATTAAAAATCTCAAAGTCCAAATGACCTTGACCTTTGATTTTAGGCCTTTGGCATTGAAATGACCTCTACCTGAAGTGAACTGGAAGATTGTTATTCTTTGACTGGTCAAGCCTCAAGCCAATCTAGAACACCCGCAACTATGATATTTGTGATGGGGATATTACATTAGAGGCTTTGACTCAAAGATGCAGTAGTCTCTTGGGATCAAGGAGTGGCTGAAATACCCCCCGGCACGAAGCGTCTTCCCATGAAGCCTGTAGCATTGTGGTGGCGCCACCTAATGTGTTATTTGGGCCTTCGAGATCTGGCCAACATGAACAGTAAGAGATTGTCGATATATTTTGTTGACCACTAAGTTATCACATAGTTGTTGGGAGTTTTTCCTCACTTGCTGCATGGCCTAACACTTTCAAAGCAGAAAGTCTCACTTGCTGCATAGCCTAACACTTTCAAAGCAGAAAGTCTCACTTGCTGCATGGCCTAACACTTTCAAAGCAGAAAGTCTCACTTGCTGCATGGCCTAACACTTTCAAAGCAGAAAGTCTCACTTGCTGCATAGCCTAACACTTTCAAAGCAGAAAGTCTCACTTGCTGCATGGCCTAACACTTTCAAAGCAGAAAGTCTCACTTGCTGCATAGCCTAACACTTTCAAAGCAGAAAGTCTTACTTGCTGCATGGCCTAACACTTTCAAAGCAGAAAGTCTCACTTGCTGCATGACCTAACACTTTCAAAGCAGAAAGTCTCACTTGCTGCATGGCCTAACACTTTCAAAGCAGAAAGTCTCACTTGCTGCACGGCCTAACACTTTCAAAAGCAGAAAGTCTCACTTGCTGCATGGCCTAACACTTTCAAAGGAGAAAGTCTCACTTGCTGCATGGCCTAATGCTTTCAAAGCAGAAAGTCGGCAATAAGCTACCTACCTAGGAGACAGGTTACAAGATAGGTGATTAACATGTTTAACTTGTTCAGAAATAACCAAACCTTCAGTTTTACCAGTCTTGTAGCCCACTTTCTACCCCCACCCCACCCCAATCCTGAATTGTTAAGACATTTTCGTTAAAAGTTATTACAGTTTGGTCGGGATAGTCAACAATTTCCAGTAGCGGCGTGTCGTCAACAAAAGTGTAAATACGACAACAAAGCTTGTCAAATAAAATGTCAATAAAGACCAAGAACAACAAGGTCCAACGATACTACCCTGAGGAACACCGACTGTATGGTCACGCAATCTAAAGCAACTCCGACCAGTACAACTGTTTTCTGTTAGATAAACATGACCGGATCTCGGTGGGCAGTGCATTGAAAATGTAAAGTGGCTTGAGATAACAACAAGCAATCCCATGTCTCAAAATCCTATCAAATGCTTAAGAGGTGTCAAAAAACAAACAAAACAACAACAACAAAACATGTGCACTATTTGACTGTGCTGCCAAGTTTCATAAAACCGAAATTCGAAGCGACAAGAAGATACGTGGAGAGAAATCGTTGTCTTCGAAACGAGATGATTTCAAACACTTTAGCTTACGAGCATATAAGAGAGACTGGTTGGTAAATTGTGTCATGTCGTGAATAGTTTGTCTGTTGGTCTCTACGTGACATATCTGTAGGGAATGCATTCGTTTGTTCGTTCTCTCAAAAGTTTGTTGATTCATGTATATAACAAAAGTCATAATATTGTCACCCCGTCGAACAGAAGATAAATGACTGCAACTTTTCATTTTCGACATTGGAGTAATTCCAGCTTATCCTTCGGCATGCATTTGTATTACCAAGAGAAAGACCTGTACAAATTAATATAGCTTCATGATGGCGTGTGCATATTGGACTTAGATTTGCTACAATATTATTCAGAGAGTCATCGAGAACGAAGACTGGGTCGAGAACCGATGCCTCTAAAAGACTCAGTAACTGAGTGCTTCAAATTGAGTCTGAGACGGGAACGTAAAAGGGCCTGGTCGATCCTTATTTTCTGAGAGTCCCAACAAACACAAAAAAGTTAAGTCACCAGTGATACTGATAACATGTGGAAACTGCAATTGAGTCTCGAAATAAATCCAGAAAATCTCTGAATATCGTAGTAGTACCATCTTGCCCAGGTGGCCTGATAAAATCCAACAAAAGGTTTGAGCTTGATGACAATGGGCTGAATCCAGACTGACTCAATAGATGGATTACAGACTGAGTCAATAGACGGATTACAGACTGACTCAACAGATGGATTACAGACTGACTCAACAGATGGATTACAGACTGAATCAACAGATGGATTACAGATTGAATCAACAGATGGATGACAGACTGACTCAATAGATGGATTACAGACTGACTCAATAGATGGATTACAGAATGACTCAATAGAGGGATTACAAACTGACTCAATAGGTAAATTGCACACTGAGTCAATAAATAGATTTCATCATTTTTATTTGCCGTACTAACGTACTGGAAGCCCTATTAATTTCCGCACTTCATACAGACCATTATTTGTACATTTATTTAATTTTTTGTACGGCAAAACTATTATTTGTACCAGCGTACCAGGAAGCCCCCCAACCCCCCTTTGAATATGGCCGTCTCATCTTTTTTTCATCGATAATAATGATAATAATAATAATAATAATAATAACAACAACAACAACAACAACAATAATAATAATAATAATAAAATAATAATAATAATAATAATAATAATAATAATAATAATAATAATAATAATAATAATAATAATAATAATAATAACAATGATAATTTATGAGGAAAACTTCCCCTTTACAGCGGGGGCACCAACGGAACCGGGAAAATTCCATTATGCGTCCAAATTATGTACAAATAATTAGGCATCCTTATTATCAATTAAATAATCTTCGTATTTTAAAATAAGTATAGTATCTATAAGTAATAATTTATGTCCTTCGCATCAAAACTGGAGATAAACCACTCATTGGGACAAAACTCTAGAAAACAAGGATATAGGCTGTCAGTCAACAGCTTTCCTTTAGAGGTCTAGGGACCGAGGTTGTCATTCACTTCCCACAGGGTGAAGGAGTAGTTCCTGTAACAAGGACAACTTGCCCGTGTGGGAATCTCGTTGTCTTTTACATTGTGTGCATTTGTGTAAAAATTTGACCAAATAAATTATCCTGAGCGCCTATGTTCAAGACATCTCCGATTGGGAAAAGTGCATGTAGCGCTAATCAGGCTTCTGACTCGCTCTACATCGTCGTTTCACGTAGCATACAGCAACAGGCGTTTAAGTTATAAGAGCCTAATATTACCAGCTAGTAACGAAATAAAGGTGGCATGTAAGACCCTGTGACCTATTCCCTTTAAATTATATAATTGCTGGTCATTTGCCTGTCGTAGTACTGCAAGAAGCAGGCGTGTATATCAGTATCGACAATAAAGGTGAGAATGGAATTTCAATTATACGACATCTGTCTACTCAACGGAAAGTCCACTTTCCCTAGGTTTCTAAAGAATCGATTACATACCTATCTACCATAAAATCATATCGTTTTACCATAGTATCAACTGTTGAAGTGTTAATTACATGGAACGACCGGCGATACCATCTGTCTGGTCTGTAAAGAGCATCCAGCAGAAATTCCAAAATTTGATCAACAGATAAACAATTGATAGTAAAATTATAATTATGGCCATATTTACTCATAGAAGCGATTTCTGTCTGGTAGTTACGGCGAGGGTTGTTTGGGGTCAAGTATAATTTTAATGATTGTGAATTCCTAAAATAAATATACGACAATTCCATTTTACTTGCTCATACAAAGACTGACCCTAGCCATGCAAATTTACACTGTGATTGGTCTGTGCTCTGAACTCTCAATAAGCATCGACGACATCAAAGTCGTTACCTTTGAATATCAGTATGTGTTGAGCGTATCAGGCGTGATTTGCTCTCTTTTATGATTGTTTTATATGAAAATTAATTTGAACATGTAAGCACAGAAATACATGGAGTACGCTGCATTTTTCTAGCGGGGGGGGGGGCTTCTTGCTCTTTGGTTTGAAAGAAAGTTGCCACCGTTGTTGCTTGTGAGTTTTAGAGCGGAAAACCAGTTGATAAGGACAGGTGTGTGCACTTTAGTACATTCTCAGCGTGACTTTGGTGCTGTGAAAAATATCAGGATGCATTTTAGTGTATTTAATTGAATATATAACCCAATACACAGAATTCGGAGTGTGTGGTAGAGGTGTGTGTGTTCGTTTTGAATTTTATGTAGACTGGATAAGCTGGGTTTTTTAACAACAAACTTCAATGTGTAAATGAGTATCTAAACGACTATTTTGATTTTTCATTTGAACCCTTTAAATTTGGAACTGGAGACCGCATCAATACCCTCCCCCCCCCTCGTACTTCGCGCGCTATGCGCTCAACGCGCGCCAGAGAAATAAGAAATCTGTTCAGTTGTACCATTTTTTACTTGTATATATAAGTGTGCGAGTGCTTGAATATCAGTTATCTATTTATTTATTTATTTATTTATTTGTTTGTTTTGTTTATCTGTCTTTTTATATTTTTATTTATTTATTTATTTATTTATTTATCTGTCTATCTATTGATTTATTTGTGTATTTATATATCGATTGATTGATTGGTTGATTGATTGATTGATTGGTTGGTTGGTTGGTTGATTGATTGATTGATTGATTGATTGATTGATTGATTGATTGATTGATTGATTAAACGAACGAAGAAGTTGAACATGAAGTCATTATAGTAATTTGGGACATCTCTTGTTGTGATTGGCACTGGGAGAGTTAGTGGTAAGCAACCACGAGAGGATTGGTGTGTCATCATGCAGTGGTTTACAAGCAGATTTCTTGCAAATTATCGCGGAAATAGTGGGTATATACATCTTATCTGTACTCACTGTTAAAGCGATCTCCAACAGATAAACCGCTGAACTTTCTATTCCTGCTCTCTACTATTGCTGCCCGCGCCAAACAAAAAGTCGTCGCCCACACGCTCTCAAAATAATCACTGTGAAAGACACAACAACGGTTAAACACTATAGAGTGGTATAATCCTATCTTCAAGATAGTGTTGTAAATATACAAATATCATCACAATTGACGCAAGTGACACGGCTGCTTCGGGCATTGGCATTGACAGCATTGCTATAATGCTGACAATTGGCATACCCATATACAATTTTGTTATGGAATCTTTTATTCGGCAATGACTGAAGACACAAGTGCATAACCAGTGGCGTTGAGAGAACTGGATTTTGCATGTTGCTTTTCGCTAAAAGGTGTGCCCAGATTGGCAAGTCTTATCGCAATATAACATACTTGGTGCCACCTATCAATGAACCTGGCCTTGACCTGCGACCGCGTGGCAAAACTTCAGGAGCTCTGGCAGTGCCTGCTTTGCTACAGGCCTTTCGTAGGAGCACTGACTTATTTATTTTCCGTTGGAGTGTTTATTCGCGAATTTCACGCCGAATTTGTCTCAGACAGAAACAGAGACTTAGATCAGCACCTGTGTTTTACCTAACCCTTTCCTGGTAACTTAAGATGCAGCAGAAACAACGTCCATCTACACACTTCCAAGTTGCATCTTCCGACCTTAAATGCAGTGAACATGTCACTTGACCAGCAAGTCCCGGTAGCTTTCAAGAATCACTCAAAATCACGTGTTTTCAGTCTTCAGAGTGTAAAAAGTTAAAATAGTCCGTGGTTTTTGCATAAAACTACATGATAAAAGCATAGCCATAGAGAGTTAAAACAGCTTCCGGCTTGACACCTTGGCCCTCGTGCCCAAGATGAGCTCGTGTAAACAGGTCTAACGTCTCTGCTCAATGATCCAACTCAACGTCTACTCGCATTTCCACCTGGGCTGTCTGATCAAGGCTTTGAACACGAACTTTGTCCCTCCCGACACAAATTGTTACTTTGGACTGGTACCCCTGAGAGTCAACTAAAGCGAGATGTATCACATGTGTGCTTTAATGTTGGGATCGTCTGATGCTTATATTACTCTAAATATATCCGATTTAACTACTTTTGGATGTTTGCATCTCCATAACAGACACCAAGGCACATTTATCATTTTTGGGGCCTGGATGTATGGTAGGGATATTCTGACAGGCGTCAGCTGAAAGGCAAAGTTGCTGCTGCTATTGAAAAATAGTAAAATGCATGTGTGGTGCAACTCATTAAACGTACTCACAGACGCCAAAATAATTTTGAAATTTGTGACGAACAGGCGTCAGTGCTGCAGGCACACAATCTCTCTCTCTCTCTCTCTCTCTCTCTCTCTCTCTCTCTCTCTCTCTCTCTCTCTCTCTCTCTCGCTCGCTCGCTCGCTCGCTCTCTCTCTCTCTCTCTCTCTCTCTCTCTCTCTCTCTCTCTCTCTCTCTCTCTCTCTCTCTCTCTCTCCCCCTGTTGTGGTGGTGGCATACTTCAGGTCAGTCTCTCTCTGTTAGGGTGGCATATTTGTGGTTGCTCCCAGAGAAAGGTCTTTGTGATTTTATATAACTAAACGGTGGGTGGAATCAACGATACAAATGTAACATTTCTAAATGTAGTGAAACATGCCTTTTTGTGGCAGGGACACCTGATATGGAGAGCCTACAGATTAGTTCTTTGTAGGTAGTTAGGCAAGCCATGCAAAATAAATATGTTGAAAATAAAAAAAAAGATGTTATTTAATCCACTTTGCAACAAATTCAATGCTGGTTTGAAATTACCGTTCGCGAATTTGACGCTCAATGTGATAGAATTCTAGATGCAACACCTGTCGTCTCCACACTCTGGACTTATCCTATCAAATACCAAGAGAATCACGTCCATTGCTTTCCAAGGCTGTCCTTGGACCAAGAACAAGATCTGGTAACAAGGGACACAAAATTTAACAAAATTTTAATCTCACCAGATTTATATACAATTTTGCAAAGCTCTGCGTAGTGATGTGTTCAACAACTTATTTTCACTGCACAAGTTACTCATAGATTGTGTAACGCAGTATATCTGGAGTTAAATATTCTGTTCTGAAATTCAAAACTACGCGACTCCTATAACATTATGTTACGATCAATAGAATCACAATTAAATGTCACTGAAATGAGTAGTTTGTCGTATGAGTAAAATTCTTTTACTAACTCAATCTGCTCATTTTGTGCTGTTGTGTCTATACAGCAAAACTGGCTGTATAAATGTCACACAAAACGCCATACATTAATGTTTGACGTTAATTGATAAAACAACCTTTGATACAGAATTCAGTTGAAACAAAATTAATTGCACATTATTTTCGAACATATTATTTAGTTGAAATGAAATAAAATACAAGCAGTCAGAAGTTCCGGATGTCGCCATAAAAATTATGCCTCACTTTTAAATGCGATATTCAAACCGGCAAGGCACATATAAATTCTCCTGCTGCATGTTAACGTCGTATGTGTGTAAAGTACGGAGAGACTATAATGAAATAAATAAAACGAGGGAGAAATGGGGTAAAAGTATAATAGCAGATCAAAGATAGCTATTTCTCCAAATTGACTTCACTGTAATGGCGGATCACGTGTAGTTTTCCTATCAGATGTCGTGATGGATCACTAATAAATTGTTCTAAAAATGAAATTGCGGATCACAAACTCGGAGTTCCTTTCACTGGCAGACAGCCTCTATACAAGTTCTTACCGCTGATTATAGCTGAAATCCCGCATGACACGCTTCATTTACGGTTATCTGCACCGTTAGTAACATTTCATAACGGAGTCTAATCAAGACAAAACTAGATGTATTTCTCTTGAAACAGAAAGGTAAACAGCAAACAAAACAACATATGGCATTAACCGGTCGGAGTATTATTGTCGACTAAGATTTGCTACCAATGCATCGACAGGATCCGTATGCAAATTTTCCCCATTAAAAATTACAAATGATCCAGTTTTGGGAAATCGTCTGCTTCTTTTGGCATAAACTATAGTTCAGTCTATGTCTCAAATTTCTTGACTCTTGACGATCCTGTAAATTAGAAATCCTGGTAGGTAGACGCAAATGAACACACACCTGCTGCCTTGTCGCACTACTGTCAGCTGAGACACCCACGTTAAATATATATATATATATATATATATATATATATATATATATATATATATATATATATATATATATATATATACATATATACATATATATATATAAAAGAAGCACACATATAATATATGTATATCTGTGTGTGCTTACATGCACTATATATATATATATGCGTGTGTGTGCAAACATGAATGTATGTGCATATGTATGTGTGTATCATCGAAATGTATAAGTCTAACAATAATAATAAGACTTGTATTAATCAGTATTAAGATCCGTGTGTCCAAGTGCCAACACAAATATTATTAAATTTCAAGAAGCAAAAAAACTATATATATATATATATACTTATATGTCTCTAGTTTCCTACTTTCTCTGTTTCTGTCTTTCTCTGCATATCTCTTCCTTTGTAACATTTCATATTGCCTTCATCCTGATCGTATACAGTGTATTTATTTTTTCGTGTGGGATGTGCATATAAGTCGGACAATGCATGGTAACAGGTAGTTGTATGACATATGCATGCACGGACTGGAGTTTCAATTCAAGGCGACAAGCACAGTATCGAAAACACAGAGATTATTTTGAGCATTCTACCCTGCCTAAAATGCTATTAAGATACAGGTATGACAATTCCTTGTTCGGACAACTGCTGTTGGAAATACTTGTTTGGTTCTATGCCTACGTATAGCGGAGCATATATGTACATATGAATGTATATTTGTGCGTTAATCGTGCATAGAAGTCACTCAGTACATTTACTCAATTAAACTTTTATTGTGTGCATATATATATATGCAGCGAATTATATTAAACTATAAAAAAGATAGATGTGATATGTGTATATATATATTATAAGGATATATATATATATATATATATATATATATATATATATATATATATATATATATATATATATATATATATATATATATACATACATATCACATCTATCTTTTTTATAATACAACTACCTATAGAGTTAATTTCATTAACCTCGCACTTTTGCTAACATTGATACATTTTGTCTTGGTGTGTCAATTCCTATATTTCTTTCAATTTTGAATAAACTTAATGTTACCAAGTGTCATTTTATTTATTTATTTATTTATTTATTTATTTATTTATTTATTTATTTATTTATTTATTATTTATTTATTTATCTATTCATTCATTCATTCATTCATTTATTTATTTATTTATTTTTATTTATTTATCTATTTGTTACTTATTTATTTATCTATCTATTTATTCATTCATTTATTTATTTTGCTTGTTTATTTGTCTGTTTGTCTCTATTTATTTACTTATTTAAAGTTTTAAAATGGCATTAAAACAATGGAAATGGTAAGGTAGCTCCATTTCTTCAATCCTGCGTTTTTCTTCACTTCTACGGAAATTAAAAATAATTTATAGTAGATTGCAATGAATTTCCCCTGTACCATTTTTATGAAAAATTTAGACTCTTTTAAGTACCGTTACATCAAACGCTACAGTTACTATTTCTTTTTTTTTTATGAAATTAGAGGAGATTTGTCAAGTAATATTTTTGAAACTGTATAAAAAATTTATGTCAGACTGGACATTTTATATATATATATATATATATATATATATATATATATATATATATATATATATATATATATATATATATATATATAATTACACGATTCAACCGAATTCTGTTCCTTATCTGTCTTTCCATGCTGGATATGCATGTTTCTGTGTTTTCCTCTTTAATGTCTAGACTACAACGAATTTTTCCCTCCCTTCTCTTTCCTTATATATGTACAAAACTATCGCTGTGTTTCATTATTTTCATGTGAAATGATACAGTACCATATTTAATTTCTGTTGAAAATTGGTACATGTATAAACGTATCTGCTCTATAAATTTCGTTAAAGTGCAAAAGTTACTATCCTTATTGCAAATAGTTGCAACTATAGACAATATTATTTGAATTACAATTATACGTGTTAATAATTTTTTTATACAAATTGATGAGTGTAGCGTACCTGTGCAAGGCCTGAGATTCTGACATTTCACCCATCGAATTCCCATCGGACAGTAGGTGGTGATGCTAATGACCAGCCAGAGAATGAGGCCATTTCTCCGCATTTTTGGCTGCTGCTGCAACTAAAAACTTATTTTCGCCTTCGTTTTGAAGCCCACAGGTCACAGAACCGATTTCTCCAAAGCAGTCGGTCTAATAGCCGCAATGTAATATCCGCCCATTCTTGTAGGGCCATTGATTCATGCATTAATTCCACTTGAAAAGAATTCTCCTTGCGCAAAATTGTGGCGAATTTTAACAAATATATCCATCTTAGGTTTCTAAAATCCCACATGAAAAGCGACACATGGTGCAGTGAGCTTGAATGGCCGGCTTCAATTGGCTGCAATCTTTCTCCTTTTTTGACATCCCTTATGATTCATTGAAGTCGAGATTCCTATCACTCAAATATAACAGACATGACAAGGTTTTTGATGTAGATAAATTGTGAACCATTATTAGTGTTTGCTCACACTTTCAAAACTTGTTCCAGGGTCAATATGCTTCCACGCAACATTCAAGTCAAGTCTCAAAAGCAGACGACAGTTTCACGCGCGCCAAAATGGCACTGCAAAACTCGGCGTCTGCTCCTGATCGAAGTAGCAATCGTAGACATTCCTCCGTGGGGCAACCAGGTACATCAGATCGTCGACAAATTCCAGGTTGACATGGCAATGCCAAAAAGAAGTTTTCATCGTTGGCTTTTAATTTCACTTTTTAAGAGACTCTGGAAAAAAAACAGATATAAACATTTAGTGTTAGCACAATTTCTTTGCTCTGCTTCAAATCTATGTAGGCTGTTATTCTAAATTGGTGGCAATAATATGATTGTAAGACCCGATTGTTTGCAAATCATTGTGTTACCGACTTCTGCATTTCCCCACGAAGGTAATTCATACAGTTCATTTTAATTCATTAAATACTGGTGGATGAATGTGTTTTGAATTATGTCAGAAACAAACCTTAGATAGCATCCTCGTGAAAAAATATGGCAACATGGAAAGGCACTTTCAAGAATTGTCTACTTTGATACCCTTTTTCATCCAATTTAACGTGTCACAAAGCACTTCGACAGAAAATTTCCCGGACCAAAATTATAAAAGCCCTTTTCGATGAGGTCTGGATGTTTAACACCCAATGCACAAGAAAACGGAAACTGACACTTCGACAGAATATTTCCCGGACCAAAATTATAAAAGCCCTTTTCGATGAGGTCTGGGTGTTTAACACCCGATGCACAAGCAAACGGAGACTGACTCAGTCTCACAATTTGACCAAGAGAAAGCCCCGATATTGCTCCAGTCAGAACAATTGGTATCTTTATTACAAATCATCTACTACCATTTTGCCGTTCTATATTTTCAAGTGAAGCCATTTGATCCTATCTTTGCTCCAAGGACAACCACTTTCTATTGACCGCTCGGCCACTGCGAGAACCGGGATTGGCATTTCTATAGTATGGGGTGTACTAATTTTTGTTTTGTTTGTGTACTTTAGGGGGAGGTGGGTGGGTGGGAGGGGTGCTTCTATCCCTCACTCTTTGAAATATATCACCTTGTCCTGTACGATTTTTATCTTTTCATTTCCAAAGTGCTCAAATATAAACGATGCTATTCTCCTTTTCTGTGTCAATGAATGCTATGCACTGTAAGTTCGGTTAATTTTGTTTAATGTTTGTGTTTTATTATTTCGCCGCCGGTTTGCCTCCTAAGCATACCACCACTGTGGGGAGAACCACTAGATTAGATTATACTATCTGTACTATTGGGTAATCCCATAAAAATGTTTCATGAAATCCCATAAAAAATATAATTAATTGAACTCGCAATTGGTTTTTGGTGTCGACGTTCACAGGGAACACAACAAAGGCGACCCAGGGGGATCCTATAGAAGCAAACTGATGGTTCAAAGTCGTGAAAATAAACAATACAATAACACATAATTTAAATATTTAAAATGCAAAACTCGTGAACATTTATGCAATGCAAAATAAGTACATTTGGTCCCCAGACGGGAATATGACGGGACATGAGAGGGCTTCAGAGGCGACCTGGTTTTCGAGAGACGTTAATTAGTTGACCAATGAAACCTACACAATGAAATTTCAGCGATTCAAATTTTTGTGACCTCGTGACCTTGACTCCTGAAAACAATGACCAGGTGACCTCAGGGGGTTACCCATCTGGAGCCCCTACATTTACACCACAATGTTATCAACATGTCCAGTTAACAATGATCTACGCTTGTAGTTTGTTAAGGCTGCAGCATGGTAACATTGTGTTTTATTGCAAATAACAAACCAGAAATATCCTTTTCGGTGACAAGAAATGCTATGTTATCAATGAAGGTAAGTCTTATTTGTACCCAATAGACTCATTCCATGCACTCATGAAAAAACAAAACCTTATTGTGAAGCAATAATGAGCACACATTTAGATAAATTGTACCAGAGAACTGGATGGAAAATTGTCGCAAAGAGACGGGAGCATTAAAAGTTGCTATTATTGCACAAAATATTTCAGAGATTAATGCCTGAATATTTGTATAATATACCGCCTACAGTACAATTATCCACGGCGCGTAACATGCAACCATGTGACCGATTTAATATTCCTCCCATTCTAAGTAGGACCATCTCATTCTCCCGCTCTTTTTTCTATCTACTATTAATCTTTGGAATTCACTACTGGTACCGCATAAGAAAGAATGAAAATGTATCTGATTTTAAACCAATTTGAAAAGAGGTATAGGCCGAAATCCTAAGCAAAACGTCTTTTAGAATTTTGGTGAGAGGTACATTGGTAGAATCCATCCTCAGATGTGCATGGGCTTCAACCAACTGAACTACTGTCTATTCAACATGAAATTGGCACACTTTCCTGTTTGTTCTTGCGGAAAAGGTAACGAAGATATCTAGCATTTTTTCTTGCTTTGTGATAATTATGTTTTGCACCGGGAGGAACTACATTATGATATTCTTGAAATACGCTATCTGTTCATTGGCCACCATTCTTTACGGCTCTAAAACAGGCACAATTGACTCAAACCAGGACACGGTTAAATTGGTTCATAACTATATTCGAGACACAGGGAGGTGCCTAAGCTAGTAATCTGGGAACCTTCCTACCTGGTTCATATGTTAAGCCCACTATCTGCAGCGTTTTGTATTGTAACTTCCTTATATTGTACACTGGTTACACACATATGTGACTTCTCTTTCATCATCTTTATCTTTGTACCTTTACTTACTTTTTTTCAAGAGAGGTTCATATTGGGCCTGGCCCTGTTCCTCAATTGCATGAAAAAGATATGTTAAAACAAAAACATGACAATGAAAGTTTCTGTTTTAAAATCTAAAAACGTTTTTTAAAAATCACTGCAATATTTCAGCGATAAATAGATGTGAATTTTTTTAAGTGTCAAAACACGCAAGTTTTCTTCGAGAGTAAATGGTCACCCATTGAAATTCTATAATGAAAGTGCCAGTCAAGGGATTGCAAAGTGAAATAATCATGCCCCCCAACCCACTCACCCCCCCCCCACCCTCCCACCCCCAATTGTCAGTTGAAGGCAACAGCCTTCCTTGGGGAAGCTGTACATACAATTGAAATTGAGACTGCTTTTCATCACCCTTGATATTAGTCATAAACATTCAAGCAGACGACACTTGACCACCAGCCGGTTTTGGCCAGTTTAAAGAGGAAAAGATAATCCAACAGCATGTTATGGCCTGATTACCTGAAGGCTGTGCAAGTACATTGCATGTGTTCTATTTGTCTCGAGAATGAGTTTTCTGACCATTGAATGACTGAGATCGTGTGTATTACTCAAGTAATACATAACGACTGCCATTCAACAATTTTTCAGTGAAACAGTTTGGTTCTTCGCTGGCGGGGGTCGGTTTTCAGACATTTGTTCGAGTGCGACGCAGGTAATCCTGAACATAAAACAAAACGTTAAAAAGCTTGAACTTTACATTCGTGTTAGTATAATTTATAAAACAAGAGAAGAAGATTCTACCTAACTAGTCAACGAGTTACTTTGACATATTCGGACATTGTGCTTACAAAAACGGATTATTGGCATGGCATCGAGGTATTCGAAATGGGGTGTATGAACAGATCGTTTTAGAGCTTAAAATCCGTCACATTAATGCATGACGGTCTTTAACCGGAACATTATGTAAGATTCTAAACAGGAGAGGTAAACCCATTTCACGTTGCTCACCAAACATCCATTAGCACATAATTTGACAAGTAGAATCTAAAATATCTTTATTGCTGTTAAAGGGGGTTAACAAGAATTGCAGAGAGTTCAAAATTAGACTTGCAAGTGGAATTAGATATATTCAAGATGTAATTTAAAGTATATTATCATGTAAATTTGCTCCTAATTTGGCCTTTGATACTTAACAAACTTATTCCATCCGTAGAAAAGAAGTATTAGCGTTCGAAACAAATTCTATGACGGAATATATCAAATGATGCAAGTAAAGCTGTGTATTCAATTGGAACGCACCAGCTCTGTCTGGGAACTTTTTATAAACCTAGGAAAAGACGAAAAAAAATCCACCTCGTGAAATCTCCACCTCGAAATATTAGACATAACTTATAATAATTTTTATAACTAAAGCTTAAAGGTGTTGCTTAAATATACGCATGCATATATATATATATATATATATATATATATATATATATATATATATATATATATATATATATATATATATATATATATATATCAATGTATTGATGTGAATGAGGTGGGCATTCGTGTGTACTTTGATGTAGCCATTCCGAATTATTTATTTACATTTTGCCGTGTATTCGCCGCGGCCGCTGTTGATCTGGAACATGTTGAGAAGTCTCATGTTCAATTCTCAATCGCATTGTTTTCTATTAGCTCCGAAAACAGAAGCAGGCGACGTTTTGAGCCGTATGATACAAAAAAAAACTACAACGTGTCCGAGTCTGTTTCGTTAAAGGTTGCTTTTTTGTAGCCCCCTTTCGCCTGCATAACACTTCTTTGTTCAAAAACATAGGCTGGTTTACGGAATAAAACCAAATGCTGCTTGTTCGTTTGACACAGTGAAATACTTGTAACCTGCATGGCGTTGCTTGCAGATTTATTGCTAGAAATTTGGATGTTGATGCTAGGCTGCTTACGTGAAATATACACACCAAAAGACAGTGGTTGTTAGATTTCTGTTTCTGTGTGGTGTCAGGCTCTATACACTTTATATATATAAAATACTTAGTAGATGATTAGAATCAAACTTCCTGTTATTATAATTTGCAATTATCTAAAAACCTGACAACTACAAGACAAGTTGTTAATGCTTCCACTGCTAGTAAATCTATGGAATGAGTCAACGGTTTCCCTGGATGTGAAGCGTCCGAAGCCTGCTGAGCAATGCTGCTGACGTAAATCATTTTTTAAGACATGCTGATTCTGGAATGAAGGGTCATTTCATGAGAAATGCCAATCTAAAATACCGTTATGATACTACCGACTAGCACTATTTGCATTAATTTCTATGGAATTTTACACGAATAGGTACGTGCGTTTGCATCTATACTCTCAAATAATCAAAGTGTATGCGTATATATATATATATATATATGGGTAAGTGTGGGGGGATGGGTGTGTGTGTGTGTGTGTGTGTGTGTGTGTGTGTGTGTGTACATATTTATACCTCTGTGTGGTCAAAGGAGTTGTATGAGTATAGGCTATGTTTTTGTCAGTTAAACTACATTATGTTCATTTATATTGCAGGTAAAATTACATCTGTCCATTTTTGAACTCTTAAACTGCGACATTAAAGACTGAGTCTGCAGCTTTCGACGCTCAAAGCGCAGCTCTGTAAGATATTCATTCAGATTCTGCATTCCTGTAAAGTTCGCTGCCTAATTTTGAGCTCAAATTTTTTTAGCTAAAATCAAATAATTATTTTTACAGAAATGAAGCGGATGAAATAGGAAATTCCAGTCGCCACCGGTTTGGCGGGAAGATATTTCATTCGCTGTGTCTGCACGATGTGCCAAATTAAGAACGGATAAATACGATACAAATAGGTCTTTGGCCAGACATGTTTTAGTTTCGCCAGGTGTTGTGTATGTTGTGTTATCCCAACCAAACACAAGTTTCACTGACCATTTAAAAAATGACAGCGATAGTCAAAATATTTGTATATTGGCTTTTATGCCCCTGGGATGCATTGTAAACTTTCGAGAGTAAGCCTATACTATTGTGTCCCTCTTTATCTGGCAGAAGGAGCACACAAAGAATTTGATAGTATCCCCTGCAAAACCACATAATTGTAGCTCTATGTGGCTTTGGTTTGAATGGAGTGTTATCTCTTTGTGTGAATCCATGTAGGACCCAGGGTCAGTTAATATAGGCCTGAGGACACCCATATGTAATTACGAGCAAGTACTATGCTCTTCTCGTACCAATCCAGCCTCCCTTCGAGACACGCTTTCCATTTGCAAACACTCGGCAATGTACATTTTGCTATGAAAGAAGACACCCAAACTGTGGTTTTGGTGGCGAGCGGACGGTGCGATCGGGTTAGTTGTGGAGCGAGCCAGGAAATCAAATTATGCCAAGGCGTCAATTGACATTTTTTGCGTGTGGTTTCACAAATTTGAGGCCGAAAAAAGGCGTTTGGGTCACGTCTTTTTTGTATCTTTCAACGTGCTTCATTTCGAAATAAAAAAATCGTGAGGTCTTTAGTAGTCTTGACCCAACTCGAGCCCGTAGCGTAGGGCACTCCCAAATCGTTGAACGCTGCGTTTTCATATATGTTAATTGATGAATAGAACTTTGTTAAATTTCGGATATGATGACACGAAATGTAAAGGAAATATTGACACAGTCACGCATTCTGACAAATAAATACATATGTACCCGCATGAGGTAATTGCCTGAACGGGAAGGGAAAGTAAGTACACGAATGCACATGCATGTTGCTGTTTTTGCCTGCATGGCCCAGCAACATCTTACAGAAAACTCAATTATTGTTACCTCCAATTGTCCAAAGCAGACCCAAGCTGCGTGCTCTGTCTACTCCGCTGGCAGGTGTAGTAACACGGAACTCGATCTGCTTTGCAGTCAAAGTTATTGTCGCAAAAGAAAAAAATGAAGGAAAACACCACAACCAAAGTCGAAATATATTGGAAAACATGGTGATGAGAGATTTTTTTCGCAAATCATCTTAAGATCTTTCCTGAAAACTTAAAAAATAGCGAGTTGCATGGTGATACTATTTATTGATGATCATAATCAGGCCAGCTCCTCGACTGGCTTGACAATTTCGGAGTTGGTTTTTGTGTTGTTTTGTTTTGATTTTTTGTTTTTTTTGGGGGGGGTGTTTTTTTTTTTTTTTTTTTTTTTTTTTTTTTTTTTTTTTTTACATCAAGGGATTAAAGTGGTGTTAAAAACTCTTGACGTCATTAGAACCAGAAACTTGAAACGGTCATTTTTGAAAGTTACACTAAACTTAATATAATTGATTGAGTACAAGAATGATCTATCGGTTTAACTACAAGCAAGGAGGTAGTCTCCTTCCTACAAGTTACAAAAATCCAGCCAAAAATAATAAATCACTTCTTTGCTTATCAGCATTTTTTCCAGGTGTATGCACGCTTGCTTGATTCCATGGTTTTATCTCGGTATTGGATACCGTGTAATAACAATATACACGTACTTGCACCCTATGGACCAGTCAAAAAGGCTTTCTTAACAGTCTGTAAGATTTATGAAATTGGTTTCGCCCGGTATGTACGAAATAGCATATAGTATACATTTCAAAATAACATTATATAATCTATGGTCAGTAATCTTGTAAATTTTCTGTTATCAGTGGGTCATTTGCAACGTAAGTGTATGCAATTGATTTATACCACCCCTTCAATTTACTTCCCAAGTGACACTGACAGCCGTGTCCATATTGTTCCAACAGGCGAACTGCTCAAAGTCTTGGTCCTCAATGGCTTAAATGTTCTCAGAATATTTTTAGGTCTCAAAAAAATGGACACAAAGCCATTGGCGCTTGTCGTTTTTTTCAGTTTAAATGGTAAATTTTAAGACAAATAACATCTTTTGAACAGATATGACGTACCTCAAGGCCAGTGAGAACAGCGTCGATACCAGGGTCTTGAACTCCGGGGACCAATCAGCTTTGTCATGCAAAGAAGCAGCAGGCAGCGTTTGCTCAGTTTCACAATAGGCAAATCACATTACCGGCAATAAACATATTTTCAGTCACAGCAGTATAAATCACAAAATTGTCTCTTGTCAGTGCACCCTTTTTTTCTCTCAGAACGATTCTGTCGTAAGAGCGTGCTTCTGGTTCAGTTAGATAACCTGCTCTGTAAAGCACCATCTTAACTTGCCTCTATTGTTTCCTGAGTACGTCTCCATTTCTTGCACTTCCAATATCTTAGTGAGTTCTGCAGGAGTTCAGCAGTTGCATTCATCCCAGAAAAGTATCAAATCCAATGTTTTCGACAAAGATGTTGGCTTGTTCTTGTCTCGATATGATGCGCATGGAGTCCCGCGAGCAGGCTTTCATATTTGAATTTTTACTCTCCCATCCCCACGCGGGCCGGTGGAAAGTAATGATCACTTGCTTCTTATCTGATCCTACCGGTTGGCGTACCTGTGAAATATACTGCAGAAGGTGTCCTTGTGACGCAGTCGCCGCCCCGAGCATAGAGGCCAGTTTCTTTGATAGCGCTGTGCGACTCCGTGTTTATCTAATTGAATCGAGGTCCAACCTGTCCGTTTCGCCTTCGCATCAGCACACCTGAGTTCACTGGGGAGCAACATTGGCATTGCATTTACCACTCACAGGTTGTTGCCAAATTAAAGCTGAGCTGAATAGTTCGCCAGAATTTATGCCCAAGATTGAAATGTTCATCACATACCGTCTTGGATTCAATATGAAAAATAAGAAAAAGTACTTCAAAAGATCTCCGAGACTCCAAAAATACCAAAATATGGGTTTACTTGCTGTCGTAATGCCGCTTACATACAACACACATCAGGCTGCTGCCCATAAATACTTTCCTTCAATACGGGAATTGCATATTAATTTCCCGCCAAAATATCTTACTCTGTCGCTAAGCAACAGTGACAAACAGCGGCCACTAGCCCCCGTGATATGGGCATGCTGATGGAAATCAACACTATCACTAACATTTGTGGAATTAAAGAATATTGCTTCGATACATACGAGGACTCCTTCACATATTAAGTTCAGTGTGTGTTTGGAGAAGATGTATGGCTTTTTAAACACTTAACTTTGCAAGTGGGCCCCTTATTAATTGAACCTAACAGGAGTCAGTACAGCTTTAATGTGCATGATCCCTGGCGTCTATACAGCATGTCATTTCCCCCAACACAAAATAATAAAGTCTCATCAAAGTGACCATTTGCTATATATATTGAGAGCAATTTAACGGTTGGCTGAGACATTGGGACCATGGCAAAAGCTGTATGTAAAGAAAAAGCCACTTTCTCAACAGTAATACGAGCGGGTATTGTACACACCATCCTCCATGTACCATAAACGTTAATGGCCACCACCTAAACATTATGGCGAAGTCGACACTTCATTCCACTCGCCTTTTTTACGCTATTGCGCACAACGGCCATTCTTTGTGGGAAACTTTACATTTGGTTATAATTTAACGTCTTTATATTTCACGGCTTACGCAGGAGTTGGGGGTGGGAGGGGACCTGCTTCATTGTTGGCAACAATTCTTTAATTCTTTATATGTCAGCTATAATGCGTAACAGATGGTGAACCTGTACTTGAATGGGAGTTTTCAACAGTATAGTGATACTGAGACTGCATATGCCACTCACTGTTTAAAAGCATTCAGCTGATTGGCAGATTGTAGTGGACTATGCTATCTGCATTGCGTGAAAAGCAAACTATATCTTGATTTCACGCACCTCTATAGCTGTTGCAGAATGTTTCCATTTATAGTCTTCACGGGAAAGCATAAAAAATTCTAGTTATATGTTGCTACACGAACAAGATTATGAGGACATGTTACTTTGCTTCTATTCCTCGGTGTTCAATTGGCTCCGCAAATGCTATTCTAAAACAACAGCACAAAATTTTAGTAGCGCCGCCCATCCTTTTCTACTCCAGTTCCCAGCTGAATGTGCACGGGTACCATGTATTTCAGCCGGATACCAGACTAAACTCGACTTCCTATCGCAATGCTTGCGTGCCTAGAGCAACACGGTACATCTTCTGACCAAAGCATCACCATACAATGAGCGTCCCAAACGTGATACGCCTGTGCCACTTCCACGTGGTACAATTAAACTCTTTATTTCAAAACAGCGTATGTTTATGTATCATTGTGCATTTTCACTCATGGTCGAATTCATATTTCAGTCAACTTAGAGGCAGCACAGGTATTGACAAATTTCTTCTCTTCGGTATTAGAGGAAAATCAGTCAACTCAGGTCAATAACTAAATCGTGTTCTTTATTTGAAAATGCACATACAGAAGTGCATGTGTTTGGACTTGTAACAGTATTCACGTTTTGAATACACTTACTTAAAGCAACTTTGATATCATTGTATTCGATTAAGACACACCTTTGTATTTTTATTTTTATTTTATTTTTTTTTTTGGAGGGGTGGTTTTGCGGGGGGGGGGGGTTCCCCCTTTAGGATGGGTGCAGCTTTTTCAGCATTATTTGTCTGAATTATGATATGGCATTTTGAAGTTTGGAATTTTAGAATACTTTGTCCAGGTAGTAATTGGACTTTCAAACCTGACAATAGTAACACAGACAACTGTATCCTTAGTTGTTGTTTTTTTTTAAAGAAGCAAAATCCATCCGGAAAACATATGAATTTGTTCATCAATGAACTTAGGACTCCGACTGAACTAAAATTACTGTTTAAAGACTGAAAAAAAATCCACATTCTTTTTGAAATTTTGTTTAGAGCATCGTTTCATTTTTCATCAGCATTAAAAATATTCACATCAAAATATTTCATTGCGGTACATCTGAAGTCAAACGAATATAACACTTAACGCATTACATATTTTCATTGCAGTATAAGAATACCCCCGAGGTATTGGAGGGAGCCGATTGGTGTAACCTATTCCATTGCAAGAAGCCGACCAGTAGCCACATCCCCAGGGGAGGAAACAGACCTGTGGTCTGATTCTTCCCCAGGGGAGGAAACAGACCTGTGGTCTGATTCTTAGTGAAGCGAACCAGCCCATAATTTGTTCCTCATCGAAGTATGGGTGATTGGACAAATGGACTGCTGGTGGATTTGATTACCAGAATGTATAGCGTTGACTGTGACCTGTCATGTCTTGTCGTTTCACTTCACAGCAAATTTAAAGTTTTGGAACCAATCTGTCAAAGCTGCGCTTGGACCAACCATAAATCTAACACTAACCTTTTTCCAATAAAACGCTGAAAGGTCCTGTGTTTGAATAGTCCCAGGTTCATTCTATCTCGTACCAGAGCGCAGACGTGAATTATAATTTAATCAATTCTACACTGTTGTGTAGGTAAATTGCTTGAACGTGATCATTGTTTTTTAACTTAGCGATCTAGTGAAGGTTAGGTCTCATTGTTTAATTTCTTTGATTTTTTTTTCAGTGTCTGAGCAATACCAGAATTATACTTTTCCTTGAAGGATTTCACATGGGAAATACTCTGAAAGGATATACGTTTACATATATTTTTGAAAGATATGAGTAACTGAAATAATAATTTCAGCTATGTTTTAAAAAATGATGAAATTAGGCCCTACAACTAAATAAACAATTCTAGTGCCAAATAAAAGACATGTTTGTCATTGGAAAAATACATTTTCCCATATTAAACGTAGATCATTAAAAAAACTCTCCGAATTTTAAAAATAATTGTTTTTCGTAATTTACCTTTTAAATTTGCAGTTTTCTTTTAAAATCTTTGGTGATTATAATTACGTTGTTTTTTGTTTTTTTTTAGAAAACGTATGTACTTCTTCGCTTAGCCCCAGAAGTACTGATTCTTTGAGGGCGAAGCAGCTCATTTCAATTGTAAATAAGTTTTCCTACAATTTCGTTTTCAATAAAACAGTCGTACTTCTTGGTATATTAAAAAGCAGATAATATTTTCTCTATAGTGTTGTTATTTCCATCCCTTCCAGGAAATGCATAGTTTTATATGTAGTATAGGATCATTATACCAAAGTCAATGACTAAGAAACATACTTCCTTAAATTTTCTCCAGATAATCACTTTCAGGCAGGTCATTCAATTTTGGGTGATTTACCATAGAGATGGTCATTACAATATTACAATAATAGAGGGAGTAGAAAAGTGTATCTTTGCCTTCAAGACAACTACTTGAAGTACCGCCAACAAAGTAAAGTCTATTATGCAGTTTTAATTAGCTGCCTCTCAGCTAAGCCATTGACGTAAGTCACAGAGGTATGACTGTTACCAGCATCGTTTTCAGGGACAAGACTAGTTAACCTGAATCTCTGTTGGCTGAGATTTGCTCTCTCTTAAGTTTCAGCTGTGCTACCGGATTGTAAAACAGTGTTGTTTATGGTGTTTGCTGTACGGATAAAGACCACTTGTTTGTATAATATTTATACATGTTACCAAACAAAATGTTTTGACATTTTGGCTCTTGGAATCACAAATGTCATGCAAAAAATATGATAGCCAAAGTTTGCAAATATTGTAACATACCTTCCAGCTTCTGACTCATTTGATATATATATGACCTGTGTCGATAGACAATAGTCTTCACAGATGACACACAGATGATGCAGAAATGACTGATCTAATGATATAAACCCTGGTACTATTCAATTTCTAATGACATGATTTGCAATCTATGCAGGCATTTGTTGTTAAAATTTAATTTGTTTTTTTTAACCCCTTTCAGTGCCAAGTTTTGACAGCATGAACACAGTCAAGTTGTTGACCTGGTCCATGCACGTGGTCTGCGCAATTGTGGTCATGCTGGCATTTGAATGAGGGTTAGATCTAGAACAGACAGAATTCTGGTATCGTTATGGCAATTCAGTGCACAGCGCCCTTTTTCGGAGTTAGAAATGAAAGAGTCAAGGGCATTTCATGGCGTTCTGCATTTGATGTGTAAAATGTACACGTATTTCAATGTCTAACCGCTGTGCTTGTGTAGCCCTTGATCTTGATCATCAAAACTGCATAGGGCCCCAAACTACCAATAAGCCTGGACATTAAACGATGCAGAAGAGTATTATTATGTTATAATATTAGAATTAAAGCTTTGCATAAACGGGTTCCCGGTTTTTAAATGTAGAAAAAGCTTACTTGTCAAATTTTGTATCCAGTATAAAAAAGAATATTATTCACTTCATTTGTTTGATCATATCGGTAATATATTTAAATCATAATGTCATAGTCGTCCTAATAATCTGAAGTGTGTCTCAGAGAATGTTAACAATGGCTATCTAGTCAAACCGTTGTGATTTGTTGAAGTTCTGACAATGTAGTTACTAATTTGCGGCTACCCATTGGACAGTGTTTTAACAGATTTTAACCACAGCCACGGTAAGCACATCTCTTATTTTTCCTGAAATTCTATATTTCTTAATTGGTTGAGCTATATTTACAGTCTGTATTACCGACACAATTTGAACACTAGACAATGTTTGCGAAATGTTGAAAGTGAGTAAAATTTGAGAGCCAGAGAGTAAATCGTTATGAATTAATTTGTTTTACATGTACATGTATGTCCAAATATATGTGTGTGTGTGTGTATGTGTAACGTCATTAACTTTCTTGAAGAACCCCTCTGGACAAAGAAAATTCTTCCTTTAGGTAACTAGAACATGCATCAATAAAGTGTCCCTTACACGCCTCCCAAAGAGTTGCCAGAAGAACTATGATGGTCCACTGAAAACCGTTGAAAACCCGATTTCTTAGGATCTAGTTGCCTTCGTAGACAGACCAATACCGCCGCGCTATTCATATTGTGAATTTCTATTGACGATGGACTCGAGCGGGGTCACGGCTTTTTTTTTTTTTTTTTTTCGCCTTCAGTCTGACCACGGTAAGAAGGATCTGTCTTCGCAGGCAAATGGTGTAGTGAAGCACTAGCTATTTTACGAGAACACAAGCCTGTGTGTGCTGCTGCAAAATTCACATTAATTTGTTACACTTTACATTGGAATTGGTATGAATATTAAAAACTACTATGTTTAAAGGCTCAACATGATATTCCAAACAGAGAGTTCCTAAATATGAAGTCGATTTAAGGTGAGATGGAAATCCAATAAAAAGACAACAGGCAGTTGCGTGTCATCATATTACCCCTTCTACTTCTACGTAATCAAGCGAATTAGTTTGAATAGTTAACCAAATGAAACAACTTTGTGTTGCTTGCTCAGGCGAAGGTATAAGATATCTGATCTCTAAACAATCTGCGAAGTAAACACAAAGAGTTATAATGGCACATGTACATTCATTATGTGCTCGAGACAAAAGGCCATTTAAAATGTGCAGAATTCTCTAACGGAAAAAAAATCGATATAAACTAACGTTAACGGTTCAAATTTTCACTCAAAATGGATGTCAAGTAATATCTGGGCCACTTATTAAGGCGTGTCACATGGACTGTTTTAAGACTTATCTGAACAAAGTAACACTAATGATGATGATGATGATGATAGTGATAATTATAATTTATTGATGAAAACTGTCCCTTTACATAGGGAGCAACCACAGTCGGGGATGTCAGTGGTGCGTCACACGAAAATACGTTAAATACATGGTTCAAAATTTGTATACAGTATATGAAACACTTTGAACACATGCCATATAAAATATCTCAGCGCGATTGAGGCGCTGTCCAAAATCATGGGGCAGTCGACCATATGACTCGCGATGGTAGCCTACTTTTATAAGCTTCACCATAGTGTCTTTATAAAAAAAAACACACACACACATACACACAGAAAATCTTTTCTATGGATGCAAAAGTTAAAAGTGTACAGCAAGTATGCAACTGATCACTTGGCGGCCCGTTTGAGTCGGCGGGGGTTAAGGCGTGAGCGGGGGAGGGGGGGAGGGGGGAGAGGAGCATGAACGACATGTTGAAAGCAGACTAATGATATCAAATCTGCCGTGAACCGCAGTTTATTCACCAGCTGCCGGTTTGTCAGTCCCACTGAAGCGGTACATCCATCGACCACCACGACGGTGAAAGGTATTTACCAAACCAGCCGCGAAAGATGCGATTCCAACTTGTCGAACTTGTGTTGTGAACAAGAACGACAGGCACTAATGATTTGAAATGTCACTTGTGGAAATAACTACCTCTCATAGTTACCATGTGGTCAGAGGTAAATCACACGAGTGAATTGCCTGTCGTTGGTAATTATTTCCATCTCAGGGGTGCAATTGCTTGAGTTTTCCACCGACCACCCGCTCACCCAATTGAACCTTTCCCAGCCAAAGCAAGCGGAGATCAACAATTTTCGTTGGCGTCAAGACCGTATCAGGGATAGCTGTTGACCTATGGCATGTTATCTTATTTTCATTTCCCAATAGATTATGCAATACCTTCGGAAGAAGAAAAGAATCAATGGAAGGAAAATTAAACTACCAGTTAATGTTGGCCAGTGCACGAGGACACTGACGTGTAAAACCATTCTGCCTTAATAACGTGGGGGGTCTGCCGAGATCCATCAGACACGCTGACGATTTAATAGATAAAATATCTGGTACAGACGCAGTCTCGGAATTAGATTGAGTCACACGATCTTAATTGATTTTAGCTGTAGTTTTGGTTCTCTTTGTCTAGATATTTACGGCAATTTTGTAGATATTTCAGATCACGTTAGTATCGTGTTTTTTTGTATTGAGATTGCATATATCGCTTTATTGTAAAACTGTGTCCGATGAAAGAAAGACTGCCGAGCTCAAATAAATAAATAAAAAAACAAACAAACAGACAGATAAATATCTACGTTGAAACTGATCTGGTATGTTGAGTAGAAGTTGGCAGTTTCGATAATTTTTCCAGTTTAACAATTTTGAGGTCCACAGCAACATTACAACATAATTTTACCAAAATAGTTCAATGACTTTTTAAGTCTTATGTGTTTATGGTTTTTTTTCACAGAATTAATGTAGACCTATATAGGATTGCAAAAATGAGTAAAGGATTATTTGTCGTTATGTTAGGGCTTTTGAAATTTTAAGGTACTGCAAATTGTGAAAAATTCAATTCTAAATTGATATATTTCCAAAAGAAACACAAATAAAGAAACTAATGTTAGAAACAATCAATCTGACAGAAAACATGATTCATTGGTGAGTGTCGTCAGGGTAGAAGCACGCATGATAGTAAAACAGATGGGTAGATAAAATTATGAAATCCGATGCCATATCAGAGCTCCTGATGAGAGGCTTTATACACCGACAGCAATTTTATGTCCATAATTATACCTCTCTCTCTCTCTCTCTCTCTCTCTCTCTCTCTCTCTCTCTCCCTCTCTCTCTCTCTCTCTCTCTCGATAGATAGATAGATAGATAGATAGATAGATAGATAGATAGATAGATAGATAGATAGATAGATAGATAGATAGATAGATAGATAGATAGATAGACTTGCGACGAAGTATGCGAAATGCAGAACCCAATATTAATATGTTTAATTATCTGTTTATTTTAGTTTTATTTATTATTATTATTATTATTATTATTATTATTATTATTATTATCATTGTCGTTGTTGTTGTTGTTACTACTACTACTACAACTAGTAGTAGTAGTAGTAGTAGTAGTAGTAGTAGTAGTAGTAGTAGTAGTAGTAGTAGTAGTAGTAGTAGTAGTAGTAGTAGTGATGTACCAATGTGGTTGAATCAAAACCTGTTTACTTTTTAAATGGTTGTATCAATCCGTTTTAAACTACGAGCCGTATTTGGTTCTACGTATTGGAAGATGTGTTTTATGTATCGCCAGCCATGTCCTTAGCCAGACTGCAGAAGCCATGAAAAATCCAATCAAAAGCAAAACACGTGCAAAGTGCACACAGTCTAAATTAGAACATTTTAATTTTAAACATATTTATTCCACCTGAATTGCCAAGTAGTACAATAATACTAAATGGATGGCTCTCCAGACACAGAGAGACACACAGTCATATGTACAAAACACACAGGACAAAACAATATCCGAGGACAAATAAATTGGTCAGTATACTAACATGATATTCATCTCGTACCAACTCAAAGTATGAACCGTCTTGTATCTATAATAAAGTTTTGGACAGAATCAAAAATATCTAAGTTGTCGCTTGACGAAAGATTGTCATTACCATGTGTCAGATAAGTAAGCACTGTATCACTTGCTAAGTGAACAACTAGGTTTGGATTGACTTGCGGTGCCAAAATATTGCATACCGTTCTAAACTATGAAAAGAAAGGACATTCGAGGAAGAAATGGGATGTACTCTCATTATGATATGAGCAATTACATGCAGCAGACGTAAGAATATTTAATCTATGAGGATGAAAATTAAGACGACAACAATCCAAACGTAGCTGTGTATGTATAATATTAGGAAATCTTTTGCCGTGCGAGTAGCAACCTGGGACAGGATCAACGGACAAAAGAGTACTTTTTAGTTTAGACTTGAATTGAGCAAGTGAAGTAGATTGCCTTATATCGTCCGGATGGTCGTTCCAAAGTTTAATAGTAGAGGGAATGAAAGAATCACCAAAACGATTGGATGTAAACTTTATTTTTTCTCATGATTATTGAATAATTTATAGTACAGTAGATCTAACTTAATCTTTATCCATACAAGAACGACACACACAATCCACAAGAAAAACTTATAGAGAGAAACAGAGAAACACAAACGAAACAAAACAAAACAAAAAACAAACAAACAAACAAACAAAAAACCACATGTCGCTCATCATGATCTGAGCCGACAAGAATCCGAAAGCCCCAAGATTTTAAGCTAACTATACTATATTGTAAACATATTTATTTTCTCTGGATTGCCTAATAGTATACAGAGACTAATCTGGAGGCTCTCCAGTACATAAAAGGACGCACAGGAATATGAACTATATATAATGCGCGACAGGTTGCAAAACTGCAGGCAACCGTGTTTACCATCTTTTAGTTTTAAGTTTATTTTCCGCAATCACCTGACTGAGAAGACGTCCAGTTTTCAACCATCAGGTGCTACGTGTGATTCTTCCAAATGATCTTTTTCGTTGCTTCTCGTATCAAGAAAAATATCGACCACGTCAATGCTGTTTTCTCTTATTAAATTTTCTGCAACTATCGTGAGTACTAAACCATATTCTTTATATTTCCTTTTCATACACTTGTGTACACTTTGTAAACCGAAAGTTCGAGGACTAACTACATCTTAAAGCTTTGGTTGCTCGGTTTCTTTTCATATTCGAGTGCAGATAACTGTTTGACGAAAAAAATGGGGGGGGGGTTGTACTTTTCGGTGAAACTGGGGAATTTCCTGTCTCGCCACTAAGCCTGTAGAAATGAAGTTACTTATGACGCTCGAGTCAAGCTAAATTGTTGTACTGCGATTGAGTACTAAGTTATCACTTTAAATGGCATTACCATCTGAAAGCGTGTCTTTGTACAGGTGAAACACTCCATGCTTTTATTGCATTCGTTGTAGCGAAGAGGTTTTGGGGGTTGAGCTTGCCACAAGCAAGCCATTGAGATTAAAAACCACTTTGCCTTTGTCCCTGTGAATAGCCTTTGGTAAATTGAAGCTACTTGAGACGCATTTGAATCAATTTACTCCACGTTGGAATGCAAAAGGCGGGAACCAATCTTGACACGAACAAGGTGAAGGTCAAACGATTTGGAAGCTGGGGCCGTTTGAAGCTTGCGCGACCTGCTGATGATTGATGTGTTGGGGGATACTTTGTTGGTAACTTTTACCCTCGGGCGGGGGTACTTTGTGGTCTCATGGGAATTAACAGCAGACATAAGTGGCAAGAGACATTGAAACCATCCAAACATATGTCACTTTTCTGCAGCTTTTTGTCAAGATTTAGTGCGGCAAGTCCACCATGAATCGTGACAAGTCAAGTGAAAAATCCTTACCTATCTCGTCTTATTCGAACGCTGAGACAGTCACACAAAGTTGCCATTGTTGAAAAAGATACCCAGCCGGGACAGCGGGCACTTCAGCGCCGTGCTGATCTTTTGTGAGTGATCGTGTGCTCATTATGGGTATCTTATACCCGCTTCCTTCTTTGTCTTACAGTTTACTTTAGTTAACACTTGCCTGCTAAACAGGTCCTTTCATTGTCTCTCACTTTTTCTCTGGGGAAGGAACCAAACTGCAAAGTAGAAGACTTGCCTCGCAGACAAACTTGCATCTTCGTTCTGAAAACACACACACACACACACACACACACACACAATCGATACCAACCGACAATTCTAAATATCGAGTTTTGTGTGTGTGTGTGTGTGTGTGTGTGTGTGTGTGTGTGTGTGTGTGTGTGTGTGTGTGTGTTTTAATATCATTTTTCAATCAAAAGTTTTGCGTATAAAGTTGGACAGGGAGCCGGTCCAGTCAATGTCCCTGTGGGCCTCCAGGGGGCAGCCAGGCCACGTTATCGACTTAGTACACAATAGTGGCTGATGTGGGTGGCTTATAACTTGGGAGGTCACCTGCTCATTGTCGTCACAAGTTTTAGAACAGGAAGATTCCATTTCGTTGTCAATCTGCCGGCAATGATAGATCATATGCTGCACATGGCACTTTTTGGCAGGATGAGTGGCAGCCTACAAGAAGCACACTGTTAAACGATGACCAAGAAAGAAGCAGTGAATATGCAGATTCAGTTGTCAATAGTGTTACTAAGGTCAGATAACATCATTGCCTTCTAAACAAACCAAAATATTAATCTCCGTCCTTTCTCCACAGTGTTCTCAAGTGTAGTAGAGACACTACACAGCTTGATCTACTTCGGAGGCTAATAATATTGGGCCAGTTTTGAAACAGCTTCACCTGCTTCGTGTCAAATATCGAATAAATTTGAAGACTCTCCTGTTTGTTTTCATGGCTGGAATGGTTGGTTTATTGAGCGGGTGATAGGTTTTATACCGGTCCCGTCGGGGTCTCATTGACAGTCACAGCACCTACGCACATTTGGAGACACCAAGTAAATCCGTGTGTTCTTTACCATAACAGCTTTCGTTTGGGGTGGGGGTGCGGGTGGTGGGGGTATGGGGGGGGTTTGTTGTTGTTTTTTTTGTTTGTTTGTTTGTTTGTTTTTGTTTTGTTTTGTTTTGTTTTGTTTTGTTTTTTTGTTTTTTGTTTTTGCTTTGTTCTATTTTTGTTTTTGTTTTCGGTCATTGCCCCCCCCCCCCGAAAAAAAAAACCTAAAGAACAGTAACCCCGGGTGAGGACGATCATAATCTGTGTCAATCGTAGTCTAGACCGGAGACAGACCCAAATACAGAAGCTTTAATGGGTACAACTTTACTTTCCTATATCAGACATTTACTGATTGAATTTCCATGTAGTGTGAACCGTCAGTGGGGTTTCGACAATGAATTGATTGCACGGACAGTGTAATATGTGCATGTACAGCTCAGATATAAGCGTTATATCAGTATACGTTCGTAGCGGTTCTTTTTCCCTTTTTTGTGTTGTTTTGTTTTGTTTATTCTTTGGGGGGGGGGTGTTTTTCTGTTTTTTTGTTTTTTGTTTGTTTGTTTGTGTTTTATTTATGTGTGACATGGCAGGATAAGGGTAAAAATCGTACGTTCAGTATCACAACATGTAATCACAAGTGGGATTTATTGTTGTAGACTGGCTGTTATAACACAACCGAGCAAGGGTTAATGCTGTACTTCAATAAGATATCATGACCGAGTAAAAGTTAATGTTGCACATTCAATATCATAAAATGATCATGCAGATTCATTATTATAACATGGTAAGAGTTAATGTTGTATATTCAGTACAGCGTCATGACTGAACAAGAGTTTACCTCCTTAGGCATTTTCTCCTGTCGTTGACATACGGAAAATCTTTAAAAGACAGCAATCTGTAAGAAGATAGAGTCTCGTATTTATCTGTAGGAACTTCAGTCCTAAAAAGAGAGCAGAATGTGAGGACATGAATTCTTATCCACGTTTTTTTCTCCTGTTACTACAGCTACGATCCACAGTTGACAGGTTAGTTTATGTCCACTAACATCTCAAAAAGTCTATATGTGCTGTTGGCGTGTGTAAATTAAATTGGCAGAAAATTAAAAAGAAAAATGAAAAGAAAAAATGTACGGTCATTTCATAAATTTCACAATCGACACATAATACATTTCATTCACAAGTGTGTCTTTATATCACAGCTAAATGTATAATATCCGCTCTGGTCCAGTTGTTCTTTTAGGTTTGTTACATTTTCAGTTATATGATTACTCTCTAGCCACGCTTTATCCAGATTCATGGGGAACATGAATTCCTTACAGTCATCACCACACCTCCTTAAAAAACTCGCCTCCATTTCTTTCCCTTCATTTTTTGATATTTCGCCCAGAAAGGTTTGAGTGGACTCCCTTGTTACATACTTCACAATCACCAAGTCGCCATTCTTTGTGATTGACTGATGGACTTTCACTCATAGGCTTAAGTAGTTTATAGCATGGGCAGACAGTAAGCTGTGAAAGTATTGTTGTGGACACAGTAGTAACAAGTACCCAGACAAACGGACCAGGGCGATCAAATTATAAATAAACGATATAAACATTTGTTACCATTGTCTCGATCTTTATTGTTCGTGTTAACTAAAAGGATTAGTTGGGTCTGTAGATTCATACAACCGTAACTTTTCTTTTCAAATCTCTTTGGAAAAATAACCAAACTTAACTTTTTTTTGTATTTATATTGTAAGACTATACATGTGATATTTTGTTTAATTCTGTCTGGTATCATGGCAAATTTGTCTTGTTGATTGCAAGGTGTGATTTTTGTATAAGCCACAAGTTTTCTATTTTAGCAAACCATGATAGTAAACACAAAGAGAAACATCCTGAATGGTATTCCTACTGTGAATAGTACATATATCCTGATATTTTTGTGCAATAGTATCATATATATGGGACATTACGGGTAATTATAGATATCGATAAGTGTATCAATAATTCACCACTATATATAAAATTTGAGTGTGTGAGAGACAAACTGATTAGATGAGACTAATTTTACAAGAAATAAAGGAAATATGTACAAAAATAGGTAATATTAACCTGTTACTAGTCTAGGGAACTATGCATGGGTAGTCTGTGATAGGTATGTCCCGTCCGTGACAAAAATGTCCTGTACGTGACAAATTATGATTTTACTATTTTGATATTAACAAGGTTCCAGTCTTAATAATGTTTGTCACTTTTAAAAGCCTTTATAATGAATACAGAGAACATAAAATAACTTTTTATTCCTACCAGTATTAATAGTAAATTATTAGATTTTTGAATGTCATTTGTCACGGACGGGACATTATGGAAAATAGACATGCATGCATATTAATAATTATCAATAATTCACCAACCATTACATAGTGCATGACAGACAAGGGTCCCATGTTACTTTGTCCCAAGGGATAAAAGTCACACAACATTATCTATATTGTAGGTATATTAAAAAACAAAATGTCCCGTCTATGACACAGAAATGCTAATTTGCATAAATATGGATTCATAAATTGAGCAAAGGGTGCTTTATATGAAAAAAATCAAAACAATCTGAATGCTTTAAGATGTTTACTTTTCAGTCGACACACACTTTTCTGTTTTTCTAGGAATTAAAGTGTGTGTGTCGACACACACTTTTCCGTTTTTCTAGGAATTCTTTCTTTCTTTCTTTCTTTCTTTCTTTCTTTCTTCTTTCTTTCTTTACAGGCAAATTTGTCCGACATTTCATTTGAAAAGTATTACACGTAGAAACTCCAAACTTGGCACAATTATACTTCTATAGATAAAGTCTGGCCTTTTTATAATGAGAGGTCATGCTTTTCAAAATTATGCAAATGAGGGCTAGTTAAAGTTTCAAATCTTCAATATCTTATATACTCTAGTAGATGTGGTTCCGAGTGTATAGGAGTTTATCATAGCAAGGTAAAGGTCATTTCAAATGTCAAGGTCATGTCAAGGTCAAAGGTTATGTCAAGGTCAAAGTTCAATTTTAAGCCAAAATGTCATTTTTGAGGTCGAGCTTTGCTTCAGGTAGCGGTCATCTCAAGGTCAAAGGTCATTTCAAGGTCAAAGGCCAATTTCCATGGTAACTTTCTTCTAGCCATAACTTGGTCAATGTTTATCCAATTTTGATCATGTTGAGCTCAAACGGTAGCTATGGTAACACTACACATTTTGAATTTTACATGTGACCTCTAAAGGTCAAAGGTCAAGGTCATTTGGACGTTTGAAAGTTTCATCCAGTCATACCTTGACCAATTTCCATCCAATTCTAATCAAGTTGGACTCAAATTGTAGGTATTGCAACACTGCACATTCTTATAAGAACATGTAACCTCGAAAGGGCAAAGGTCAAGGTCATTTGGCCCTTTGAAAGTTTCATCTTGCCATAACTTGGTCAATTTTCATCCGATTTGGTTCATGTTGGGCTTAAATTTTGGGTATTGTAACACTGCGCAATCTACATGCGACCAACTTCTACTAGGTGGCTGTTGACCATTGCGCAGCTAATGAATTAAAACTAAAAGTTGTAAGCAATTTAAATCATGCTAAATAGCATCATTAGAAATTTTAAATCTAGAATAACTTCAAAGCTATAATAGATAGAGATACCATTCCAACTTGTACTCCTGTGTTATGGAATAGTTGTACATTGCCACGCCAATCTGCTTTGAAGACACACACACTGATTTGCTATGCAGCAAATCATCTTTTCTAGTTTTTCTATGAATTCTTTCTTTCTTCTTTACAGGGAAATTTGTCCGACATTTCATTTGAGAAGTATTGCACATAAAAACGACAAACTTGGCATGATTATACTTCCATACATGAAGTCTTGAGTTTTTGTAAAGAGGTTCAACGGTTTTGAAAACTATGCAAATTAGGGCCATTTGAAAATTTAAATCTTGTTTATCTTCAAAACCATAATACATACAGGTAACCAACTGAACTTCAATTAATATGTTTGTAACACTGCACATTTTTCAAAAGGTCAAAGATATAGGTTCAATGGACCTTTGAAATGTTCATCTAGCCATTACTCAGTCAATTTTTCTCCAATTCTGATCATGTTGAACTCAAATCGTAGCTATTTTAACACTGCACATTTTTGTAATTTACATGTGCCCTCTAAAGGTCAAAGGTCAAGGTCATTTGGACCTTTGAAATTTTCATCGAGCCATAACTTAATCAATTTTTATCCCATTTTGATCATGTTGGGCTCAAATTGTAGCTATTATAACACTGCTCATTTTTGTAATTTAAATATGACCTCTAAAAGTAACAGATATAGGTCGCCTGGTCCTTTGAAATTTTCATCTGACCCTAACTCGGTCAATTTTTATCCAATTTCGAGCATGTTGGGCTCAAATTGTACCTATTGTAACACTTCACATTTTTTAAATTTACATGTGACCTCTAAAGGTCAAAGATCTAGGTCATTTGGACCTTCCAAATTTTTATCTCGCCATAACTCGGTCAATGTAATTTCATCCAGTCATAACTCAGCCAATTTCCATCCAATTCTAGTCATGCTAGACCCAAATTGTAGGTATTGCAACATTGCACATTTTTGTAAGAACCTGTAACCTATAAAGGGCAAAGGTCAAGGTCATCTGGCCCTTTGAAAGTTTCATCTTGCCATAACTGGGTCAACTTTTATCTGATTTGGTTCGTGTTGGGCTTAAATTGTGGGTATTGTAACACTGTACATTTTTACAATTTACATGTGAGCTGTAAAGATCAAGGTCATTTGAACTTTGAAATTTTCATCCAGCCATAAGCTTAATGGAATGTGAAGTGCCAAAGAACAAAAGTTGCAGCCCGTAATATTTACAAATTTTGAAGGGACACAGATTTGCTTTGAAGCAAATCTTCTTTTCTAGCTTTCTTCTGATTTTTACCTGGGTTCTTTGTATGTATCAATTTATCCGTATGTTACAGTGCTTATGACTTTGTACTCAATCTATACTTTATCACTTATGTACAATTTTTTGCATGTTCCAATTTTGTATTTTTATTTAGATGTATTTTATTTTCATTTCCCCAATATCGGGGGTTCAATCATCATCATCATCATCATCATCATCATCATCATCATCATCATCATCATCATCATCATCAGTGAATATTTGATGCAGTAAGTACAGTATTTATTTATAATATTTTATTTTAATGACCATCGCAGACACATCACTTAATTTGGGTTAAAATTACCCATATAAAATTAATTAACTTGACCTTTAATATTTTCTCAGACTCGAAAGTTGTAATACTGTGGTTACAAACCCTAAGATAACACGGTCCATGGGTCAGTATGTACAGACAGCTAATCAGTCAAGGAAGCGGTACAAGATCTCAGCCAACTTTGAATCTTAAAACTTTAAGAGTAGAAGAAATAGTGTATTTGTATCCAACAATGGTTCAGCATTTTATCCTTTCCGACTCGAACCAGTGAAGTAGAATATCTGAAATTATCTGTACTGTACAGGCCCGTGAATGTTCATTATGATCAGAACATCATTTGGTGAACTTGTATTAATAGACTTCATTCAACTGGCAAGCAAACAAGTGAAAGCTCCCTTGGGTGAGTGCCACGCCACATCTGCTCAGAATCTTCAAAACAGAATGCGCTCTGTGACTGCCGCCGCATGTGCAGACAAAGGACTTGATTTTTGGGATGGAGTACGCTTAACTATGACGGATGCTATAGCTGTTATGCACAGGTGAAGATCCCTCCTCAGGCTGAAGCTGAGTTCAAGAATATTCATAGACTATGGCTGCTTGGGCTATCAGGACCCTTTCTACTATTTCTGAATAAACCTGGAACTTCAGGCATCAAGACCGCAGAATTGGAGGTCACGCATAAACCCATATACATGTACCTTCCCACGAGATTACATATCACCATACCCACCCACGACATCTCACCTGAAACCAGGGACACTAAAGGCAGAAGTCTGACGACCCCTGCGATGCCCCTGCGAACTGTTTGGACCAAGTTTACCAGATTTAGTCATAGAAATATACAAGATTTCAAGTTGCTGGCAAAAATTAAGACCAGGTTATTTTTCTGCAATAAGAGTATCACGTAAAATATTCTGCAATGGTTTTTCTGGACAAAAAACGTTCGACAAAAAAAAGAAGCAGAAGAAGAAGAAGAAGAAGAAGAAGAAGAAGAAGAAGAAGAAGAAGAAGGAGAAGGAGAAGGAGAAGGAGAAGGAGAAGGAGAAGAAGAAGAAGAAGAAGAAGAAGGGAAGAAGAAGAAGAAGAAGAAGAAGAAAGAAAGAAAGAAAGAAAGAAAGAAAGAAAGAAAGAAAAAGAAAGAAAGAAAAGAAAAGAACAGAAACAAAAATCTGCTGTAATTTTCCTTTAATGCATTATGTTATACAAGATTTCAGAGCATGTTATACTAGAAAATGGGATTTTAAAACCATGCAGCAAAAACTACATCAGAAATGTGGACATGGAAAATATATCTCTTTAAATTATGCTAGAAATTTAATTCCCTCTTCGAGAAGAGATTATTCCAGAAATGCGACTTGTACCAGAATATAGCCACACCTGAGTGCTTCGTATCACTCATCAATAAAACAAATTTTGGGAACGATTTTTTGCAGCCGTTTTGTCAGTGTCAGTAACACCTTTCTGCTTCTACAAAATATGTTTTGTTTAGCTGCATTAAGATGAAAATGCCCCCAAACAAGCACAATGACTTGATAAAGGTGTGCAAAGAGAACAACTAGAAGCAGAGAACTAAGGAATCTGTGACTTCACGATGGAAATCAGGTACATGAATGTTCAGGACATGCATGTATTTTACACATGTAGACTTGCAGTTTGTGAGATACATCTATAGATATGAAGTTCAGAGTAAAGATTTCTTTACGGGAAAGGTCGGGAAAGGGCTAAGCTTGCGCGTGATTGCATACCCTTAATTGTCTTCCATTTTAAATTGGGTGATTACGTCACTTTTTAATTCAATTTAATTGTTCTTGATTTATTCATTTTTATTGCAAGTGTGGCATATAAATGACCTTGGTTTGACAGTGCTATTTGTCTATTCTTGAATGTAATGAATTAATCAAACAAAGGGGTTCCCTGGAAAGAGGTAAGGTCGTTTCCCGGCCCCCACCCTTCGGGTGTGCATCCCAGCTGTCTGATTTTTTTTGTGTACTCTTAAGTACCAAGAACATAGCTTGGAACTACAGTGAAAAGGATGGAAAGCATTTTTTCCACATGTGAAGCGAAGCTCCCAACACTGTGAGACATTGATAGAGAATAGAGGCATCTGTAAGGATCATGACGTCAGCCATGAATGGTTTCATGAATTGACCGGGCATCACAATCATTCTCCATGACCAACAGTTGCACCATCCAAACAATCAGTTGAATGAACGACCTAGCATCCTGTTGCAAGACCTGCAGGTTCCGACAGTGATGTTGCTCGAGGGGTGACCCATAAATCCTCTGACGTAAAGGTTCTCATTGGCCACATCCTCTGTCTGACACTTTAATAAATAGCTTTTCTTGCGAGGTCTACAAATAGGGACAACAACTGCTTATTATCAGACTTTTGTGACATGTACTTTCAAACAATGAACTCCAGTCCTGAAGAATTGCTGGACCCAAGATGCCACCTGCTTATAGTTTTTGCTGCACTTCATGGAAATTCCCGGCACTTAGAGAAACTTCCGATTGGTTGCACCCAGCGTCCTAATACTTCCTGACCATGACAAACAACTTCCGGCCTGTGGTTCTTTATCGTACAGCGCATTCAAACATACATAAGTCCAAACATATTTTCTATGGTCTTATTGTGACATGAAAGGGTGAAAAATCTATTAGGTAGTTCCCAGACAGAACTATTTTTATGTCTCCAATCAGAGTAAATGTCCCAGGCAACCTCTGTAAAATGAAGGCTCTCTTACCGTCTTTTATCCCATCCGTTCTCATTGTCGATTTATCTCTCATCTCATCTCTCGCAAACACACGATAATCACCCACTTTATCTTTCACGCTATTACACCCTTCGTTCCATCTATTTTAGCAAATCATAAATTTCAATTTTCAACGTCACTCATGTATCATTTTTATCGGCATGTCACTTTTTATCTGATTTGAATAGCTTATCAGCACACATGTGTTGGCCTCTTGAAAGTATAACAAAGAAGTTTAGAGATGTTACCCTGTTTGTATATCAATGGTGATAGTGTCACGTAAACCATTCACAAGTTATTCACTTTAACTGTTCCAAGTCATACTACAAAACTATTGAAGTCGACAGCTTTCCTCAAGTGCCTTGATGAGCGTCCAAGTGGAAGTTGCTGAGTTACCTATAACACGTATCCCTTTACAGGTCCTTGCCCCTCAAAAACTCCCTCCACTTTTTTCCCAAAATGCAGAAAATCTTGATATTTTAACATTAAGTGAATCAAATAGTGCTCTATCATTCAACCCATAAATCTGAACCGAGTCTCGCATTGTGAATATTCTCTAAGTCCCATACGGCTGCTAAATAGGAACAACACGGTAAGTTTCCTGTGTACTGTAACTCTGTTAACACAAACGATGCTGTAGTCTCATTTTTACTATCACTCTGTTAACACAAACGATACCGTAAGTCTCCTGTTTTCAGTCAACGTGAACACAAACGATACCGTAAGTCTCTTTTTCACTGTCACTCTATTAACACAAACGATACCCTAAGTCTCCTGTTTACTGTCACTCTGTTAACACAAACGATACCATAAGTCTCCTTTTCACTGCCACTCTGTTAATATACACAATACCGTAAGTCGCCAGCTTACCGCCACTTTGTTAATACAAACAATACCCTAAGTCTCCTGTTTACTGCCATTCTGCTAAAACACAATGCAATAAGTCGCCTGCTTAGCCCCACTCTGTTTACACACTCAATAATGTAAGTCTCCTGTTTACTGCCACGCTGTTAATACAAATAACACGAGAGGTCTCTTCTATATTGCCACTCTACTAATACAAACAACACGGTAGGTCGATCTACTCTTTACTGTCACTCTCATCACCTCCGAAAGTCTAGAAAGGTGTGAAGTCGATGGCATTTTAATTTTACTGGTCGGTGAAGGATGCTTTGAGCTGGAACATACGTGTATAAGCCCTTGTCGGATCCGACTAACATGCAGTCACGTACACAGAACACTTAATTGGATTTTTGCACTCTTGTACATTTCCCCCCAAAATGTTTGATTCTTTCTACCATCCTTTGCTTTTAGGCTCTGTTGAGCAAAGGTATCAGAGTTCATGCGGTCTCTCATGTGTGCCACTATTTTAAACTTTATTCAGTACTTTAAAACACCAGTCTTGCAAAGACATTTGATGGACATTTATTTGTACTGGTGCAAACAGGTTTTGTGTATATTGTATTCTCTACACAAATGGTGCAAAAAGACATTCAATGGACTTTCGTGCTTGCAGAAGCGAACACTTTTTGTGTGTGTGCATCCCTCGTATGTTTGCCCGCTAAGCAGACTCTAATGTTCTTGTTTATGTATGTTACATTAGTTGTGTATCACTAGGCCGCCTCGCAGGCAACTCGTGTGTACTTGGCATCCAGATTCTTATATCTACAAAATATCTGTGATACACTTGAATATACGGAGTTTAATTAAAAATACCCATAACTTAAAACTGTATTTAGAATCCATCTATCATAGATTTGACGTCATTGCTTTAACTGAAATTGCCCCCAACGCTGATGCTGTGGTGGTATATTAGATGGGTATTAATTTATTTATGAAAAAAAAATACTTTAGAGGAGCTGGTGTTTACATCAAAGACAGTTTAAAATTTACTACCAGGTCAGATATTAAGGTACTTTTTAATGCGAGCAAGGATTATGAATAATTAGAATGTATTGACATACACCTCATTCGACATACACAAATTATTGTAACAATATACAGGCATCCCAACAAAGGTCAAACCATAGACTTTCAAAATGATCCTGACAATCTTTTTCAGAAATTGAATAATAAAGGTAATATTGTAATAGTAATGGGAGATCTAAATATCAATCTATTAAATATACACAATCACAAAACTAAAAACTATATATTTTTAACTTAATAACCAACAATTACACATCATGCATTACCCTACCAACCAGATTAACGGGCAACACAGCAACATTATAATTGATCACACCTACCTGAACCGTAAATTATCAAATATAAATGACAGGCTTGTCACAGGAATCTATTTAACTGACTTCAAAGATCACTTACAAGATGTCTTCTACTTGGAACACCAACAAAAGACAAAGTGCAAAACAGAAATCTTATACGGATTTGTAATGAGAATGAGAGAAACATCAGTAAATGCGGCTCTGATTTGGCAGATATACAGTGGGCAGCAAAATTTGAAAATAAGACAACAAATGCTTAATGTGAACATGTATCCTAACTTTCAGCATACTAATGGGAACAAATCTGCCGAAAACGAAATTATCACGCAAATGTGCAAAGGACACACGTTTGACCACCGCCAATCTAAGAACTGTACTGAAACAAAAATATGTATATACAAACAAAAATTACAAGACCCAACTGAACAAAATTCATCACGCTATAAACGATACAGAAATACACTCACAGCTACGCTCAGAACCACTGTCATGAAAATGCACTACAAAGAACTGTTCAGAACTTAAACAACTCAGCTTATAACCTTTGGGAAACAATCGGTAAAATAGTTGACCCTATTCAACATAAAAAGTAAAAACCTATAGAAAAATTGACAGTATATGAATAAACCATACCAAACTCAAAACACGTAGTAGAATTATTAAACAGCTATTTTTGAAGTGTAAGTAAAAACCTAGCCTCTAATATACCAGGGGCATGATATTCATCTTGATAGCACGTTGCTGAAAACACCAAACAACCCTCATCTGTGGAAACATTCCTAAAATTATCCCCCCCCCCAAAAAAAAGTGTAAGTAAAAACCTAGCCTCTAATATACCAGGGGCATGATATTCATGTTGATAGCACGTTCCTGAAAACATCAAACAATCCTAATCTGTGGAAGCATTCCTAAAATTACCCCCCCCCCCAAAAAAAGTGCAAGTAAAAACCTAGCCTCTAATATACCAGGGGCATGATATTCATCTTGATAGCACGTTCCTGAAAACATCAAACAACCCTAATCTGTGGAAACATTCCTAAAATTACCCCCCCCCCCCAAAAAAAAAAACCGTGCACTGAACATCAACAAATCCCGACAGAATATCTTTTCCATTACTTGTGGAGTACCCCAAAGCTCTGTTTTGGGGCCCCTGTTATTCTTAATCTATGTAAATGACACCCAGTGTTGTGTCCAAACAGCAAATTGTGTTAGACTTTTTTGCGCATTATACCAATATAATTATATCAGCCTAAGATTTACAGCAGTTAAAAGTGAAGGTGACTTAATTTTTAAAACTCTATACAAATAATTCTGCGTAAAGAAACCCTCTCTGAACATAGACATGTCGTTTTGTATAATATTCACCAAACAATTGCTTGCGAAGCAGCCTCTAACGTTCTTGTTTATGTATGTTACATACTATTTGTCTAGCACTACACCGCTTAGCAGGCAACCAAGAAATAAGTTATCATCCAAACATGTTTTCAACATTAGAATTTGGGAATCATTCAGTGAAAAAGAGTTCAATCAACAGAATACTCAGGAGTTATACTAGATGACAAACTAACCTGGAATGAGCATGCAGAAAATTTATAAAATACTTTAACAAAATATACAACTACCTTAAGTATATCAGTCGACACATTCCCTCTCACTATTTCATAATAATATACAACTCCTACATGTATTCAAAAATATCAAATGGTATAGAGATATATGGCAAAACATCTAAAGTAAACATAAAAAGGATACAAACCCTCCAAAACAAAGCTTTGACGATCCTTTTAAATTAACACCAGCATATTTCATCCACAGACATTTTAGTATTTTAAACGTTGAAGACATGTATGAGTAGGTAACATTAAACTGTGTGCATAAATAAATACATAGGAAGCTACCTAACATCTACGCATCCTATTTCTCGAAACAAAAACTGTCATCTACTCGAAGTAAGGTCTAGTCATGGTCACAACATGCCCGAAATATGGGACCTTTTATGCGGAATAAACTTCAAAGCAGTATAAAAAAAGTCCTAGCAATAGCGTATTTCAAAAAGAGCTAAAAAAAGTATCTGATAGATAAAGATCATGATGATCAATGAAATCCAAGTAGGTTGTTTTTATTTTCATATTGTGCTGTTGACAACCTAGTCAGACAAGTAGCACAGACTGTTCTATTTTTATAGTATACATTTACATGAATGACAAGAAGTTATTGAAAATAGACAATAGCGAATTAGTTTATTCTCTCTCTCTCTTCATTCATATTGTAGTATACACAAATGTTAAATGACAAATTAATAGTAAAATTGATGCCACTGATGTGGATTCCCTTTTCTTTTCTTTTTTTCTATGCTTCTGTTCATTTGTCTCTCTATTTATTTGTTTCTTTGTTTGTTTATTACAACGTAATTTGTTTCCCCTGATAACCCGTTGGTTTGTAACCTTTAAGCAGGCATCCAACTTGATCAATCTCGACTCCTCTTTGAGCCATCATCACTTTATTGTATAAATTATGTCTGTATGTGATTGTAACAAGAGATTTGACCCCAAAAGAGACCAAGAAAATTCGTTAAAAAAATCCAAAAACCAATAGAGCGTGTCCATTTGAAGAAATCTGCTAGAGACTCACCTAAGGTACATTGCCGCAACGTTTACAGTCAGTCTGACTGATGCTTTCGGAGAAGAAATGAAAAATATGAATTACCATTAGACTGTGACCCCAGAAACGAGGTCAAGGTCACTCATGAACTGTCTAAGCAAGACCCTTGTAGAGAAACATTAACATGTGCAACATGAAGGTCCTAACTCAAGATAGATCTCAAGTTGTCAAGTGAACAGTAAATTCCGTGACAGTTGTCCTGTGACCTTGAGAATGAGGTCCAGACCCAAATATCACTGGAGTATGACCATTTGCACATATATAGGTAGACACTTATAAACGGTACATCCCTACCAAGTTTGGCACAACTTTGGCCAAAATTATTTAAGTTGTAACCATTACAAGAAGTTCTCATATTAAACTTTCCTAGCAAAACTTTTTTTAAGATTTTTGAAAAAAAAATCATCAAAAATCCCAAAATCACTGTAGCGTGACCATTTGAACAAATTTGGTAGAGGCCTACCTAAGATACATTGCCACCAAGTTTGAAGTAAATCTGACAGACAGTTTCTTCAGAGAAGTCCAAAATGTGAATTACCATTAGGATGCATTAGAATGCCCATTGACTTGCATAGTAAGCAATAGAAAAGGCGCATTTACCGATAAGTACCCGAATTGAAAAAAATCGTTAAAAATCAGGAAACCACATCAGTGCTACCAAATGAACATCTTTGCCTGATCTTTTCACAAGGAATATAGCCACAAAGTTTCAACTCAATCTGAGAGACGCTTCTGGAGAAGAAGTGACACGTAACGAAAACACAGAAATTTTCATTAAAAAATTGAAAAAAAACCCCTGCAGCACCAGCTGGTGAACAATTAAGAACTAGGAGTCCCTAGGAGTGTTCGTATGTAATATCAAAGTAATAGGGTGAGCGGTTGTGGAGAAGAATTTGTTAGATTTGTCCAAAAAAAAAAAAAAAAATGGATGGCCTTCACATTTTTATCCCACTGGCACTATTGAGTTAAAAGATTTAATTTGCCAATGACGTCCACATTTTTTAAAGTTAGCTCCATATAACTTTTATGACTTAACCAAAGGTTTGAAAATGTTAGTCAATTTCAATATTGGGGGCTGTTTAGGCTAAAGGCTAATTTTTCTTTAAGCTGTAATTTTGAACAAAAACTCAAAATTCCTGGGGAAAAATCTGAAAAGAGACATTTGTTTTTAGCCCAGCTGACTGACTAGTCAGGCTGCGCTTTTAGGAGGTTAAGTCGTCCGTCCGTCAGCCAGATTCACCTCAAAACTTGGTGGGAATGTGCCTTGGGTGGGTCTCTACCAAGTTTGTTCACAGTCACGCTCCAGTGATTTTTTTGAATATTGTTTATGAATTTTTCTTTTGTTCCTTTTTGGGGCAAATCTTAAAAAATCTTTTTCTCCGAAACCATTTGTCAAATTGCTTTGGTATCACACAGGAACTCCTGGTTTTTAATTTGTTCACCAGGTGGCGCTGCAATATACCTTTTTTTTTTTTTTCTAATGATCTTTCTTGTGTTCTTGCTATTTTCGATTTCTTCTCCAGAACCATCATTCAGATTAAGGTGAAATTTAATGGGTATGTTCCTTGTGGAAGGCTCAAAGTTCTTCACTAGGTGGCACTGTTGTGGATTCCTGATTTTTAATATTTTTTTTCAATTCTGGTAGTTATTGGTTAATGCACCTTTCCTATTGATTACTATGTAAGTGAATGTTCATTCTAACCGTAATTCACATTTTCGGCTTCTTTTCTCAAACTTGGTGGCAATGTACCTTGGGTAGGTCTCTACCAAGTTTGTTCAAATGATCACGCGCCAGTGATTTTTGGATTTTAGGGCAAATTTTAAAAAATCTTCTTCGAAACCGCTCACCCAATTGCATAGATATTTCACAAGAATATTATTCATTTGTTCACCAGGTGAAGCTGCACTTCTTAAATCATTTTTCGAATTCTGCTCTAGAACTATCACTCAGATTAAGCTGAAACTTGGTGGATATGTTGCAGTGATAATTCACAGGAACGCTCCTAGGGATTCCTAGTTATTTGTTCACCAGGTGGCACTGCAATTTTTAGCCAAGCTGACTTGCTAGTCAGACTGAGCTTCTAGGAGGCTCAGCCAACCATCTTAGAATTACTTGTAAATGCCATATGCACTCAGCTAAAGAATAACACAGGTCTATTCAGTTGCAACCTTGATTTTGTAGGGTGAGCTTAGGTCAGCCGAGCATGGGCTGTTAATGCAGCCCTCCAGTTTATCTTTCCTAAAACCAATAAAGCTTTATCAATAATTTTTCTAACTGAAGAATCAAACATAATATTGTCCATCTCTATTTCAAGACTTTTAATTCCATGAATAAATTTTGGCGCACAAAGCAAAAGCAGAACATTTCCTTTGTTACAGGTTTTATTGTATAGCCTCATGTGGTAAAAGATCATTATAAAAAGCCTATACAGAATATACATGATCATATATACAATGAAAAATATAACACAGCATCTCTTCTTTGAAACTCATCAAATCTATAATATATTTAGAAAAAAGTGTTTAGTATGCGTTCTGCCTCTTAAGCCACACATCAACCCTGACCATTTTGAGTGATGGCTTAAAGCAAGGCTTCAGTTAACAATCAAAGATCTGGAAGTCTGCTGAGCAGTCAATTAGCTGTTTATAAATAAGTTACATAATATTCTGCTTTTTCAGACCCTCTGTGAAAATTTCCTGCCGTCGTACAAGTGTCTCAGTTCATTCATTATCCCCGGGATTTATGAATACAGTTCTCAAAATCTGGATTTTGTCCATCAATGTCTTTTTTATTATGCATGGCAGCAATGCGTGTGAAAAAAAGGATTCGGATAAGAGACTTCAGTGCATACTTTGTTGATGCTGAAGCACTTACACATCAACAAAAAAAAAAAAAAATGACGTATTACTACCTTTAGGCAGTGGTACTGTAAATTTAAATTAATTATGCTCTTCTTATTTTCCCTTATTTCACTGATGACACAAAACTTGGAAAATGAAAACACAGCAAAGTAGTATTTTAAAATGGTATGAATAGGAATATGGGGTCTATGTGCACAACAGTGAAATTGAAGCTACAGTGAAATGTCGCAAAAACAAACAAGAGGCCCGTGGGCCTAATTTCTGCCGGCACCTTGGATATATTGCACCTGTATCTCCATTTCAAAGTTGCAAATCCTCAAGTGGCTTCTGAACATACAAAGCTTATGCACATTAGTGTATAAACTGTCCACCTGATGACACTTTGCTCCACCTTGTAATCATAGCTTATTTGTGCAATTCCTGTGATGGATACTGTTGCATTTGCCAACACAACAATCAGTGAATCCTTCATTTAATGTCCTAAGTGACCTTGCGACAGAGGATCAAGGTCACCCAGATTATATAATACACATGGCCCATGGATCTCGTGCGGTCCTGGCATTGCCATTGATGCCCAAGCTACACCCTGCCATTACAAATTCAACTCTGGCAACTTTACAGGCATAGTGACATCACAAAAATAGGTCAAGGTCACTCATATTACATAATATTCTAGCATTACACATGGTCTATATATCCTTTAAATTTCAAAAGTCTAATCTAATTACTTTTCCAAATATAAAATTTTATATCTTAAAACGCATTTTGGCTCATAATTTCCATCAAATATGGCCACTTTGATCATTACTAACTTTGACTTTGACCTCCCCCACAACCCTACCAAATTTGGTGAAAATCCACCAAAAATTAAAGAAGCTAAAGTGCTCACAAGATTTTCACATTTTGACCCCTACATTACATCATATTGTAGGTGGCACCACCAATATCAAAAGGAAGATTTTCCTACACCCTATGAGTCCTGAAAGTTATATTGGGCCAGCATCAAAACCTTTTAAGTTATCCCGCACACAACCCATAAGCTCACTGATGGATGGACAGATAGACGAACATGGACGGACGGACAGACATGAGTGATGCTATAAGCTCTGCGACCTTAGGTCAGCAGAGCAAAAAACCTAAAAACAAAAGATGTGAAAATTTAAACATGCGAAAATAAAGCAATTTACAGTATTTCTTCGGGAGTTCTGGACTGCTGTGATGTAGGCTTATGCACTTATGCTATATGGTAAGAAAAGGTCACGAGGAACAAATTTCTCTATAGTATGGTCCTTGGTTTAAAAGGTGCACTTTTTTCTGATATTTACCCAGTACAATTCGTGTAATTTGTACTCTGTGCGAAACGCCACTTGGTTTGAAAGAGTATGGATGTTACAATTAGGTGATCTTTCAAGGTAGGTTTTGAAGCGTAATAACAACAATAATGATCTGTGTAAACTTCAGGTATGTGGACTTTGACAGGCCACACAATGTAGTGAATTCAATGGTCCCTGTCTAATATGACAACCCCTGCTGTACAATGACCCTCCCCTGATACAAGGACATGCACATCAACGTCTTTTCTTGGTCCTTTTTGGGCACAATGCAGTTAACTCACACCAAAGCAAACTGTTGACTGGGGCATGCCATATCGCTATCAGGTCATATCAACAATTCTCATCAAACCTGTTTTCTATTACTTTTAAATTTACCAAAAATATTGAGGAAGACAACCATTTATATCCAGACACTTTGGGGTTATTTGAACAGGACAGGGTTAAACATGGACTGTTAGATGGTTGGCTTAACTCTGAGTGGCAACTGTGACTCAAGTTGACTACTTAAGATGAACTGCACTGAATTTTAATAAGGGTACTGGATTCATGTGCCTTGTAAAAAGACCTTTTATTCAAGTAGCAGCATGCCTGTTGTATATTTGGACACATTATACAACAAATTACTTTCCAGGGAAGGAGTTGAAAACACCATAAACTTACAAAGTTGTTGAAGAGTAAAATGGCAAATCTTGGCAATGCCAACTGGTGGCCAAAATCAGAACTACATGATCCAAAATGACCCCAATTTCTTGAGAACAGGAACTTTTCGTGTTTTTTTTCAAAAACTATGTAAATAATTGATGAGATAAAAAAATAAACACAGCATCACCTACATGTAGTTTGCAAAGTTTGTTGAAGTCCACCTTGAGCACATCTACACCAAATTAAAATTCAAAGCAATGCGAAGGGCAGTTTTTTGTGAAATCAAAATAGTAAAAAGTTCAGACAAAAGGACCAAGGTGGATATCAAAAGATCAATGAGTTCTGCTGACTGACAGGACAGCAAAGCCGAAAGCCACTTAGTGAGCAGAGTTGCATGTTTTTTAAAATACATATACTTGAAATGCAGCAAAATTATTCAAAATTCAATTACTGAATTCTGTTAATCATCAGCCAACAAGCAAGCTTTGGTTTAAAACATAGAAATTTCCTTTTTTTTTTCAATTATAGTCACATCTACTATTGGGCTGCAACTCCATGGCAGTGGAACAGTTTCTGTACAGTATTGGGTATTGAATCTAAAAAAGTAAATCAATCCAATGAAAAGATATCCAAAATAAACCTCACACACATCCAGGCCATCACAAAGAAAAGCTTTTAACTGATTTCAGGGAGCTGGCTTAACCCTTAAAGTGCTAATCACAGCTACAGTCGTTTTCTCATTACCGCTAAACATATTACGGTTAAAAGATTCAAATTCCTCATGAAGATACCTTTCATTCAAATAGCAGCAAGCCTAGTCTAAAGAAAAAAGTGGTCTTAGTCAACAGATTTCCTTGGGGTACTTTGCATGCAATGTGCCCCCAGGAAAGCTGTTGACTCAAACTTAAATCAGCACTTTAAGGGTTCATATTGGACATAAGTTGATGTTTTTTCATATGTGATTGTGAATCTAGTGGCAAGGTGTCCAACCCTCGCCCGCCCCCCCCTTCCCCAAACACCAGCCCCTTACTCCCTTTGTCACACCTATACAGTAATATTTCATTCAGGTAGTTTTGACTCTCAGTTGTGTCATAAGAGGAGCTCTTTTAGGGGTTTAACATATAGCACACAGGAAAGGGCTGAAACTTTCACATAATAAAGGACTAAAACATTCACATTGCAAAGGGGTGAAATATTAACATAATAAAGGACTAAATAACATTCACAATGCAAAGGGGTGAAACATTCTACACAGCACATAGCAGCCCAATAATTTTATATATCGTTTGCCATGACCCCAGAAGGCAGGTGCTGGATAGAGTGTCTATACAGTGCAACAAGAAGACTTCTCACGCTCCAAAGGCTGGGACACTTGAAGATGTAATTTTGGAGAATGACATGTCATTTATGGTGACAAATTCCAGGAAACTGATGATTTCATTGTTCTATCACAGAGTATCTATGAAGAAATTATATAAAAAATGAGTGACCCTGGAGTCACCTTCATTGCCAAGGAGTCTGATAGGGAAATGAAATATGATGCTGATAAGGAACTATTCACCGTCCTCACGCCTGAGCCTAAAATATGGTTGAGTCAGCATGACAAGAAGAGACAATATGTTTTATTATATCATAGATACAATAAAAGCAACCTGAGCTATGCCTCATGAAATCCTCTGCACTGTTTCACGAATACAATTAATTGGAATCTATATACCTCATGAGGGGTATTACACATTATTATTATTATTATTATTATTATTATTATTATTATTATTATTATTATTATTATTATTATTATTATTATTATCATTATTATTATTATTATTATTATTATTATTACTATCATTATTATTACTATCATTATTATTACTATCATTATTATTATTATCCTCCTCAGCATCTAAAGTGTAGCTCATTTGGCGTTATGAGGAGTACCCCACAATCTGTTAATTTATATGGTGGCTCAATGGTGCCAACCAAAAACTTTTTTCATCTCGTAATCACGAGATAAAATCTCGTAATTACGAGATGAGTATAATCTTAATTAAAAGATTTTAAACTCGTAATTACGAGATTTTATCTCATAATTACGAGATTTTATCTCTAAATTAGAAGATAAAATCTCATAATTAAGAGATGAAAAAAACTTTTGGTTTTTATCTCGTAATCATGAGATTAAAAAAAGAAACTTTTTGTTGGCACCATTAAGCCACCATAAATTTATTTCAAGGAAGTAGTAATATAAAAAAAATTTGAAGTGCACATTACAAGGTCATAAGGCAGCATAAGAGAAATTGCACAATCTGACACCTAGAGTCAACTGCACTGGCCTTGTGGCTAAAGCCTTAACATCGTTGACAACCTATATATTGACATGAAAATTTATCATGACCCATCGTGATTATTGTTTTTCATTGTAATTTGACAGGCTAATATTATGCAGGTTGTTAACATACAGTAGGACCTGCTATTTAACATCATCCCTATGGCCACAAAAAAGTGGTCATGTACCCCAGACGGTCTTACATTGCAGTAATATTGAAATAAAAATAGACTTCAGAGTCATCAGAAATGTGGTCATGAAAGCCATAGTCTTAAATTGCAGGTTGCAGTGTACCATGTAAAGCATCAGCTGGCTTACAGTCATACCGTAAACACAGCAAAACTCCAGCATTTCCTCATAGCACATTACAGGGCCAAGAAATGCACACAGCACAAGACCCACCCACCCTCCACCCTGGAGGGCCCCATAAGATGTATCAGAAATCCAAGTGTGTTGGTCATTGAAAAGATATAGCCCATCTTTTTTCAGGACAAATTCACTTTGTGACCAATAATTTCGCTTTTTTTCTTCAATATAACACCTACATAAAGAAATGCTATTCTTCAATTAGTGACTACAGATCTTTGTTACATACAGTGTTATACTTCCTCATTTTGATCTTAAATGTATGATACTGGATCGGCCAGGATCTATAATAAATAATCCCAAATCCTATGTAATATCTCTCGTAAGATCGATGGTGAAGAAAGTCAAGTCCGGCCGCCAGTTGGCCACTCTGAACGTACCACTGTATTCTTGTCTGTATCCATGCAACCAATAAATGCACTCTTTTTCCAAAAGATAATTAACATTGCATCAGCGAAACTTAGCTGATCATTCCATGTATCCATGCATATGTATGATCCAAGTTCGTTCTGTCAATTACACAGTCAGCATGCTCAGCAAATGAGGAAGGGTTGATCAGGGCTTTTACAAAGGGGGGTGGGGGAGTGCGGGGGAGGGTGCGGGAGAATGCCTTTGAATAGAGATATAGCCAGGTACATGTGTTTTCACTGGGGTCCAACATATTGAAAAAACACGTGAGTTCTGCCCGCCCCCCATAGGAATAGTTTCAACTGGAAGAGCCCTTAGAATATACTCTGTATCATACCAAAGATTACGTGTTGAAAATAAAAATGGATTATCTTTTCATGCATACTGCTTAGGGTTGGGTATCGTTACTATTTTCTGTACCACGATATTTTTCTATACAGAGCTATGTATTACAATATGTATCACGATATATCATGAGAGTGTAATATGAAGTGATCACACTCTTTGAATTTACAAACAACAGTCAGTATCACAGCCTGTGTGCTGGTGTTTTGATAAATCATTGTGCTGTGTCTACATGAAACCTGCAATGAATTGATAATGTAAGCTGTGAAAATGTATTCTATTGGCTGTTCATCTCCATACAGGGATGATTTTCTTAAATTTTTCACACAAAATTCATATGTTATGGTAAAATTGAAGGTTTTTTTATTGTATCATGAAAATTTGATACACAAGGATCATATCACGATACAGTTTGGTACAGGCTTAGTATCACAGTATTTCAGTATTTAGATAAATCATCCCAACCCTAGTACTGCTATGCCATTAATGATAAGACGGTACAGCAACATTAACCCACAACTACATACCTGATGTTCCTTACTTGATGTCCATTTTACCCATAACATTTAATGAGCATTTTACAGGTCACAGTTTGTAACACAGGTCTCATGAAAATCTTACTTCAATCCAATCATAATGGGACATTTCACCTGCAGGTGCCACTATGGGTAACTTCCCCCTGGTATCCACCTGTTTCTTGCAGGTGGAGATACCTAGGGGCAGAAAATACCTGAGTTCTGAATGTTTTGGTCACTTCAACTGTTTAAAAATGTTCGTTAAAATATGGCACACACAGGCATATGTATGCATATCACACACAGAAACAAACCTCTTGCTGGTTCAATCTAGGATGTTAATCATCTGATAGATCTGGAAAGATATTGCAGAGTGCCCTAGCTTTCTTTTGTTTTTTCCACATACATATATGTACATGTGCACACTAGCTTCACTAACAGTTCTTTTCAGAGAAATGGGAATTCACATCTCCTTAACTACAGCATTTGTGAGTCGTTTCTTCTGTACAACTGTTGAAAGCATGTCGGAAAACATCTTCTCCACTCCTTCACCAGTCATGCAAGATGTCTCAAAATGTCTGAAAAGAGCAAATATCACTTCATCATTAAACCATACCTGGTCAGAGTACGACTGAGTAAATAGCTTTCTTTGGTGAGGGTTGGGCTTTTTGCACTCAACCAAAACCAAGGGGAGATATTGACGTACCGTGTACTATCTTGAACAGTCCCATATACAAACCTCAGCAAAAATGTTTTCCAGTAACAAGAAATTTAAGTAAAAATATAAAGGCATCAACCATTTACACCCCGGTACTTTTGGATGATTTGATCAGCAAAGAGTTAACCTGTTCAGTTTTATAAATTGGAGAATGGATCAACAGATTTTAGCAGCACAATTTTAGCTCAAAGCACATTTCACCGAGGAAAGCTTTTGCCGTGGACTATTCTTCTCTGTAGTTGTTGGCAAGATGGTACTTAAATGACAGGTCCTTCCATGATGAATTTGAATCTAGGATCATGTGAGTGTGGGACGAAAAGCCAGTCTGCATTGTGCTATCCTAAAAATATCAATATAAAAACTGCTCCTCACCTAACAGAAAGAGGGGAAAAATAATGTCCAAGAAACCAACTTAAAGTCATTCTAGATATGGGGGACATGAGATTGTCATTTCTTTTCCACCCCTTTTTTTGTAAAAAAAAATATGATGTGTCAAATTACTGAAAGCATATATGCATATTTGTGCACTATTTTCAACATCTTACCCTAATTTGTGTGATAAGGCCCACTTCTTGCTCTCCGAGGCAGAAACAACTCTTTTGTGCCTTAGATCTACCTAAGAAAATGAATCACAACACAACATGTTTCACACATTATGGCTGTACTTCCGTAGTAACCAAATTAGCTGCACCTTTGTATGTATGTATGTATGTATGTAACTATGTATGTACAACAACACACCTATATGTACAGAGAGACAGATGGCGAGAGAGATGGGTGGTCATTGAGGTGGGATGGACAGATGGATGGAGTGACAAATGAATGAACGGAAAGACATACAAAGATGGATAGGTAGGTACAGGTGGGTGGACAGGTGGGTGGATGGATGGACAGACGGACGGGCAGACAGACCGACCAACCCACCCACCCACTGACCAACAGATAGATAGATAGATAGATAGATAGATAGATAGATAGATAGATAGATAGATAGATAGATAGATAGATAGATAGATAGATAGATAGATAGATAGACAGATAGATAGATAGATAGACAGACAGATAGATAGATAGATAAGATCATTGCATAAAATTATGTAATATGAATATTTCTTTCTTGTTTGTATATATTATTCTTACACACCTGCATACTTACATATAAAAATTTTCATGGTCCATTGACAGATCATTATATAATGCCAGAATAAAAGGCAATACAAATTAAAGCAAAATGCATAGAAAGTTGTTTCAATACTGTGTTTGGTTTAAACATATTTTATTCAAAAAGAATACAATTGGGGAGAAGGGCCAGGCCCTATATTAACCCCTCTTGCAAAGAAAATACAATAACACAGGACAGACGGAACAAGACAAAGCTTTCAGCAGTGCTCCACCAAGACGACAGCGGTGTTGGAGCACTGCATCAAGTAGAACGAATTTAAGAAGGACACCACAGTTGTACTGGACAGATACTGTGTTTGCCACTCAAACTGACATGATATATGTTCTGTTAAAGAAAATATTTTGTTCCTCCTAGAGCAATGTTGACATCAATATGTTACAATTGTGCACTCTAATTTGGTCTAAACATATTTCAAGAACCTTTAAAGTGCTCATTTAAGATTAAGTCTTTTCTTGAGACACTTTGCACACAATGTGCCCATAGTGTCTCGAGGAAAACTGTTGACTAAGACTACTTTTTGCTTTAGACTAGGCTTGCTGGTACTTGAATGAAAAGTATCATCACGAGGACTTTGAATCTTTTAACCATTATATGTTTAGTGGTAATGAGAAAACAACTATAGCAGCTAGTGATTAGCACTTTAAGGGTTCAAAGGATTGGACAACAGGGCCAAGTCTAGTATGTAAAGTCTTCTCTTTGTTGTGTACCTTGTTGGCTACCAAGCAAACCTCAGCACTTGGACTGCCATACTTGGCTAGCTCTCTCAGCCAGACTTCCAGATTGTCAAAACTTGACTGGTTTGTGACATCAAAGACTAGAAACACTGCATCTGTATTGCTGTAGAGTTCATTCCGTACATCAATATATTCCTGGTTTCCTGATAAATCCCAGAGATGAACACGTACTGAAAAGATAACAGTATATTTCATGTTGAAATTAAAATCGTGGAGATGATTGAAATTTGGGAAACATCAGAGGCTGTGTTTTACCTGGAATTGTCAACCACATACTCATATTTTGTTTCCATCTCTACCAAATATACAAAGTGTAAAATATAAAAAGGAGAAACAAACCAACTGAGTAGAGTTTAATAAAGGAGAGTCCCCCCCCCCCCGACATGTTTCGGCCCTCCCACACCTTCAGGGCCGAAACATGTCGGGGGGGGGGGGGGGGGGGGGGGGGGGGGGGGAGGAACTCTCCTTTATTAAACTCTACTTAGTTGGTTTGTTTCTCCTTTTTATATTTTACTTTTTGTTTCCTGGAACGAGCCCCTGCATCACTTGGTGATCCTGAGCAGCAGTTGCACCTCCACGGGTGTTGGACCACCCCTTTTATTATCATTTAAATATACAAAGGTGCATTCTGGTGTTGTTAAGTTACAAAGAAGCCAGCAAAAGGTTTATAATGTCCAGTATATTGGAATAATGTTTGGCTTGTAACGTAGCTCTACAATTCATGTTCTTTTCTGGGATGCTCTGTGGACAGCAGGGTGCGATACATGATCCAGAACTATATTGGTCTAAGACTGACCTGCTGGCAAGTCAAAATTGATAGATGAATTCAGCTGGGTTGATCTATTGATGTATTGCAATACATTGCTTTGTGATACATTATATCGATATGGAAAGGTGTATCGTGATATGCATCGTAATGGAAATTGTTAGACAATAACACAAAAAAAAAAACTAAAATGGGAATCTTTTGGTATATATTTCCATGCATTTTACATATGTTGATGCAGAATAACACAATGATAGTGCCAACTAGGTGAAATATTATGCTGTAGGGTTTACTGTAGGCATGTAACACAATATCTATTATTGTGATCCCAGTAAAACAAACAAGTGAACTGTATTGCGATATGTATCATATTATGAAATCTCCATCGAGATTTGAATTGAATCATGAAAAAGATTTTATTGTCCCAGCCCTACAGGTTAAGGGTCAGCCAAAATTATTTATCAACATTTTCAAAAGTGCATGCAGCGTACTCTTCATTGTAACCCCCTCCCTCCACCTAAACAGTACTCTAAAAATGTTGATTCGTGGCTAAATATTGATCAACATTTTCAAAATTAGCTAAAACCATACATTGATCTTGACCCCCTCCCCCTGCGTACTCTATGCACTAAGAGTGGTCTTTCAAAGGTGGGACACCTGTATGGCATACTCACAGTCTATTCCTGATACACTCTGTATCTTGAACCCATAATCAACTCCTACTGTTGGTTGATAACTGTTGCTGAACTGAAAAAAAAATAGTTTCTCCTTTAATATCATGTGAGGAATAAATATACATATTGGTCATCAGTCTTTTGTGTCATTCTTACAATGTTCTCAAGCACAATAAGCTTAACAGATGCTTCAGTGTGAAACAGAGCATTAAATGTCTGATTGGAATCTACTGTGACAGTATGTCAAAATTATCAAATCTTGCCTCACATTGTGAACCCTCCATCAAATTAAGATTTTAGAAATATTTAACATTAATTAGATGATGTTTATATTTCAGTCAATTTCAGCATCCAAATGACAAAGTTTCCATATTCATGATATTGGCCTAATGTTACATAAAATGTGGCATCAATATTATATTCACATTGTGATTTTACTAGTACAATTTCAAAGTACAGTAGTTCCTGTTGAAATATACCACAACAATGAGGGACCAGCTGTCTGGAATGACCATCCTTTGGTTCAAATCTTAGGGGTCTTTCATGAGTGGTTTCACTGTATTTGTTACTTTCCCTTTTTGCTTACCTTACTTTCACAGAAGTGCTTGATAAGACATGTTTTCCCTACTCCTGCACTGCCAATCCCCACAACCTGGAGACAAATAATAACTCTTGTTTAATGAACAGAACAATAATACTGCATTTAAATGCAATTGATGGAAGATCTAAAATTACTTAAGCATATATGCAATGAACGGAAACTATTTTTCAGCATTGCTACATTGACACATAAGGCTATCAAAATTAAACAAGATGGCTGGGTGAACAGCCCTTCCTGAGCTGACCTTGACATTCAACTCATAAATGGGCCCCATAAGTGTACCTATGCAAATAAGCAATTGGCCCAGCAGTTTTAAGAAAGATTTTAGACTTTTTAAAGATAAACAAAGAAACAAAAACAGGAGAGCCGGGTGAACAGCCTGTTTTCATGTGAGTCACTAAACAAGTAGGCGCACAAGCAAGTAAATGATCATGATGATATGCATAAAAATATTCATAAAAATCCAAAAATGACTGGAGCATTGAGTATTTGAACAAACTTGGAAGAGATCCACAAGACACACACACACACACACACACACACACACATTTGAAGTGAATCTGGCTGACACTTTTTTGGAGAAGTTGAAAATGCGAATTACCATTGCAATTCCAATTGACTCAGTAATCAAAAGGTATGTATGCATAAAATTATGAGTAGAAAAGCTGATTTTAAAAAAATCAGGCACCTACAGCACCACCACCTAAGAAACAACTTTGATCATAAAAAAAGTTGAAAATAGTGCAAATACACAAAAATTTATTAAAAAAGGTAGAAAAAAATGTTCCACCATCTGTTGAACAAACTAAGGTCTTGTAGCCCCCAGAAGTGTCCCTGTACAATTTCAAAGCAATTGGGCAAGCGGTTTCAAAGAAGATTACAATTTTGCCAACAAATTGTTTAAGGTGAATCTGGTTGGCAGTTTTGGAGAAGAAGCGAAAAATGTGAATTACCATTGCAATCTCCATTTACTTACATAGTAATCAATAAGGATGTATGCATTAACCAACAAGTATGTGAATTGAAAACTTAGTTAAAAATCAAGGATCCTTAGTATGACCACCTTGTGAAAACCTTTGTTTTACCTTTCCATGAGGTAAATTTCCATTCAAGTTTCATAACAATCTGAGTGACACTTTTGGTGAGGCAGTAGTGTTTAGCAAAAACAAATAATCATTTTAAAAAATATAAAATTACAGGGCCACCTATTGAATAAACTAAGGTCACTGGAAGTCTTTCCATGCAATTTCAAAGCAATTGGACATGCAGTTTGAGAGAATATTTTTAAAGAGTTTACAGAAAAGGAAGAAAAAGTTGTAAAAAATCTAAAAAGGACTCAGTCTGGGGCATGACTATTTGAGCAAACTTGCTTGACACCCACCCAAGGTATATCCCCACCAAGTTTGAAGTGAATCTGACAGTTATGGAGAACAAGTACAAATGTGTATTGTGGTGTACTATTGCAATTCCCAATGACATATTTAGTAATCAACAGGAATGTATACATTGACCAACAAATATCCAAATTGAAAAAATTGGTAAGATCAGATTTGCCGGTTCTGAAAAAAAAAAATGATTCTAGTAAACCATATATATATAAATATATATATATATATATATATATATATATATATATATATATATATATATATATATATATATATATATATATATATATATATATATATATATATATGCATCTCCTATGAAAGAATGCTTAATTTTTGCATTACAATTACTATGTGTAAAAGCAAAGCATTCCAACAGGTTTGAAAATATTGCAATACATGCAGTGTGCTGGGTGTGCTGTTGCCATATATACTTACAGAGAAGCAGCACTTACTCACACATGGTCCCAAAGTTTAATATCCTATAACTTCACCAAGAATAAACATAATCCCACCATTTTTGCAAAGTTATTTCATCTTGAGAAAGGCCCCAGGTGCCATAATATGTATTAACATCCAAGCAACTGGTGAAGTAGTTCTTGAGAAGACAAAATATAGATTTTTTTCCCCAAAAATTGACATTAAAAAATTCATAAAAAATAGAACAATCATTGCATCATCATCTTGCTCACAGTGTTGGTAGAAAACCACCCTGGGAATATCACTGTGCAAAATTAAAGCATTCTGTGTAACATTTTTTGAGAAGTCCAACATGTAAAAAGTGTAACAGACAAACAGGCAAAAACAGATTTTATAATTTCTGCTGACTGATAGAGAACTCAGGAAAGATTCTAATGACAATTCAGACTGGCTCACATATTGATAACCTACAGCAACCTTAAACCATATGCAGTGCCAGGCTTTTACCCCAACAGCGGAAAAGCTGCCATTTTTACGGAAATGGGCTATATTGTACATGCAGAATTTAACAATTCAGCAAAAAAATCAGCAAAAACAGTAAAAAACATAGAAAACTAATATAACTCTTCCAAGTCTTGGCTTTTTTCAGTTGGTCTACAGCCTTTGTCTGGTGATATTTATAACTTTTATGTAAAATACTAAATATATAAGCCACATCTATTTTTCTTTATGATACAAAAATTGTAAGTATCATATACCAAAATGACCATTGAATATCATAAAATGAATATTGATGCATTTGTTTTGTAGTGATATAAAATAGTAAATTTTTACATGACAATTGGTTAAACTGATTTTTGATGAAAATTCCAAAAATTACGTAATAATTATTACACTTTCCAATTGAAATGCAATAGACTATATAAAATATGTCTTATGTTACATTCTTGGAACATATTATTGCCTGTCGGTAGCTTACTATTGTCTAAAATAACCTTCACGGCCTGCAAACCCTTACAAAAATGAAGTTTGCATGTTGCCATGGTAATGAGGAAGGGGTCCACGTAAAATGTGAACCCCAAACTCAAAGGATACTTTTGGGATCCACATAATGCACGGAACCTGACAAGAAGGTGATAAAACATGCATGTGAAAGATATATTTATTGCAGCTTGATCTGATTGTGACATAGTACTGTTGCAGCAAGTAGCCTGCATTAGGGATAGATTAAATCATGATATTGCAACAACTTTTTAATACAAAATACTGCACAATTTCAAGATTTTGACACATTTTGCCCTACAAAATTACCAAATGTAGTAAATTGTGGAATTTGGTAAATAGTGGAGATGGAATGCACATTTTTAAATGCGGTAAATTCCTGTCCCTGCATATGATACTTAACCATACCAGCATCTTGAGCAGTGTCAGCTCTCAAGAGAAACATTGGGCACATTGAAATTTAAGTTTTCATTTTCCATTCACAAACAAGCACAACCTACCTGACACCCAGGGAAGAAAATAATTCCACATGGCAAGATCATGAAGCATTTATTCAAACTGTCATGAGGGGAGTTTCAGGTTGTGAGGAAATGATTCTGGGCACAATCATTGAATCCCGACCAAAAACACATGTAAATGATGTTTTCTATTCATCCCATAATATTTGGATGGAATATTTCGGTTGAGTGGACAACAATCAATAGTTTTTTAAGCAAAAAAAGAGACCAGAAATATGTAGAAAAGCTAACCATCCAACACTACCATGCACAGATGTGTCTGTCAATTTTTCTATAAATGTAATGCGGTACCATGTGATACAGAATGCAGACCTGATAGCCGTAACACGTATATTATACCCTCCCCAAACCCCATTATGGGATAAGGATTGCAACAGCTGAGTTTGATAGCCGTAACACGTATACCTTTATTACCCTCCCAAAACCCTATTATGGGATAAGGATTGCAACAGCTGAGTTTGAAATAGTTCACTGAGACCCTTTGCTTTGGCATGGGTTTGTTTTCCCTACAAAGGGATAATTTACAAGTTTTAGTCATAAACCAGTCATGTTGGGGCACAATGACCAAGTCAAAGTAAACCTAATTCCCCATTTTTTAATTTTTTTTTTATTCCAAAGATAGCCAGTGCCTGGGCTATGAGACAACTTCTGGCCCACGGTGGCATGGGGGTGCAGGTAACAACATGAAGTACTAGTAGTAGCCAGACAGAAGCACCACCTGTTATCTGTTACACAAGGAGTCATGACGCGCAGCTACCGTTGGTAAACAAAAATCATAGACCAATTTCTACAAATCGTACCTTAATCCAGACAAGTTCAGATGCCACGTCTCTAGGTTTCTTTGTCAGTTGCCCAGGTTTACGGTCCATTATTTAGACACAGATTCAAGTTTATCAGCGCAGTGAAATATGTCAATAAAATCATTTATTCACGATATGAATCTAGCAGACGAGCTAAACCATGCCTCCAGTCCGCCATAGTTCAACAAACTATGGCATCATGGGAAATCAGCAGGACCTCTAACTTTGCGATATGCCGTCCTATTAAGGACTCATTTGGCTTTGTGTTGATAAAATCCCCATTAAAGCCACACCAAAAATGAACAATCTGCACTTGGAGTGTGAAACGTAGGATTAAAAGCTTTCATTTTGCGTTCGACAACGTCACCATGACGACACCAAGAACCACAACATTCAACAAAACATGAACATGTGCTTGTTCATGTTGGGTCATGGTCTACTCACCATTGACACCAGATGTCAGCACCAGCTTGCACGTCGGTGGAAGCACCTGCACAGGAACCTACCCTGATTCAAACAAAAGTTGAAACATTTATATCATTTATGTACCCATGGAGGTATTATGCAGGCATAATATCTCCATTATGACATACCGTTCTCGATAATTATGTTCCTGTTGTAGATAGGGTGGGCAAAAACTCTGTCATAAATTTCACTTGCTAATTTATCTTTATGTGACGAGTTGCCAGTTTCTGAACTTTGAAATTTGGTGGCAACGATGTCTACCTTTGTTCCCCAGCGTCTCAGTTACGAGGGTAGATGCACATTTGGGTTTCTTACAGTTACACTAAGCAAAAATCAAACTCTTCAGACAACGCGCACAATTTATATTTTAACAATTGCACTATCCTTAGCTTTCTAGATTTTTCATAAACTGATTTCATGTTTACTTATACAAAAAATATTTGCGCCGCTCCGAACTTTATCTGTGATGAGTTTTTAGTGGCTATGAAAGTCTACATCGTCTTATCGCGAATAGGACCATTGTTTTATTGAAGCTCGTCACTAACCTTAGAATTGAAGTGACATGTGTTGCACAGACTACCTGCGTTCGTCAAGAAAAGACAGTTTTGTTAAGGTTTTATCATGGAATGACAGTTCAGAAGTTGAGGTCTCTAATTTATGACAATAATTTCCCTATCTTTAATCTGTGACGTATTGACTATTCTGCTGCATTTTACAAACCACACGGCTTAGCCTATCGAGAACTGGCATGTCAAGTATGTATAATCTATTTGATCTAGCGTGATCAGTTTCAAGAAATGTAGATGTCTTATCACCAACAGGGAAGTGAAAATCTTCCATTCACATCACGGGGAAATGTTTGCAAGAAATTTAAAAGGCAGGACGGCACAATATTCAGTAAAACTAATTTTTGTAAGGACATGTATTTTTTTTTCACGATACCGTGACCGTGACAGCAGACTGACAGTCTATTTTCTTGGTACCGTGATGACAGACCAGCAGTCTATTTTCACGGTGCCCGTGATAAAAGATTGGTCGTCTGTTTTCATGGTACAGGCTATAAACGAATACAGCTGGCGATATTCACGGTGGACAATTTATATTTGCCTAATTTACGCGACACCGAGGCAACAGATTAAACATTTGCACGGTGTCGCGACCGCATGCTATCCAGTGTTCTGAGGGTCCATGTCACTTGTCACGCTTAACAGCATTTTGACGTTAGGCCTAGACCTTTTGACCCTCCACCCCCCCCCCCCACCCCTGCCCTTAACGTCAAAAGTGAACCTCCGTGTCATGCAACCGATCTTTTTCCATGTGCATCGTGAGTCTGCTCTAGACCATTAGAGTTGACATATAAATACACAGGCCTAGGGACTGGTCTTCTCTCAAACTTGCTATCAGACCTGTAAATCACATAAGGCCGACATGGAGTTTCTATATTTACGCTAATAATGATTGTTTATTTATTTATATTGAGCAGTTTTTCATCTCCAAACTTTATGATGCGATCGCGGGTTTTTGTCTCTAGCCTATCCAGAGAGCAAACGTTGGGCGTGTATGCATGCTTTGGCTGACTACAAGTAAGCCAACCAGTATATATATATATATATATATATATATATATATATATATATATATATATATATATATATATATATATATATATATATATATATATATATATATATATATATATATATATATATATATGTGTGTGTGTGTGTGTGTGTATTGTATGTGTATATGAATGTGGATTTAAGGATTGCAAAGAGTCATTCAAAACCATATCGTGCAACTTCAAACGCATAAATTTGCAGCTGGCCATGCAAACATTTATCGGCGTAGATAGTATGTGTAGGTCTACACAATTAAGATAAAAATAAGTCTCTGTGCACTATACAGAAGGTGTAGGAGGGAGTCTTAGCAGCACTTTAAGTATCTTAGACTTTACGAGAAAGAAAACCCTTTGTTATATGTTTACCCAGAAGAACAAAAAAAGGCAAATTTCTGTTTCATTTGGCGGTTGAGTCAGCAGCTTGCCTTTGCACACTTCGTGCACTGCGCGCAAAGTGCGCCGAGAAAAAGCTGTTGACAGAGACCATGATTTCTGAAACTGAATTTAGACTAGGCATGCTGATACTTGATTGAAAAGTCTTTCCACGTGCAATTTGAATATCAAATTATCTCATGGGTATAAATCATCTTCACTACTAAAGTCACTCATAGCAGCGAAAGAGATACGAGGTGCAGTCAATAAGTTCATAGAACTGGATATAAGGAATAAAGATATTTGAACAATTATGGATTTATTTTTCAATATAGTCCCCCTTAACCTCAATGCACTCGGCCCATTTGTCTTTGACGCTATCAATCACATTATAATAGAACTCTTCAGGTTGGTCCTAAAACCAAGCTTCTGTGGCTGCCTTGAGTTCATCATCATCATCATGACGAAATATGGTTCCAAGCAAGTGTGATTTCAAATGTCGAAATAAAAAACAATCACTGGGGGTCGGGTCTGGGCTATCAGGAGGATGATTCAATCGTTGGTATTTACAGTAACGAATGGCAATATGGGTAACTCGTGACTTGTGCACAGGGGGGATGTCATGGAGAAGCATCACACCAGCAGTTATCTCTCCTCACCGTTTTTCTTTAATGGCAGTCCTCAGCTTTTGCATCAACTCAGCATAGCAGGCCCCAGTAATGTACTTTTGACTGGTATACATGTATAGTCTATAAGCAGCACACCCTTTCAGTCTCCAAAAAACTGTGGCCGTGACTTTGACAGCAGATGGTTGTGCATGAAATTCCTTGGGTGGAGGTGATCCACGGTGCTTCCACTGCATAGATTCCTGTTTGGTGTCCGGATCCCAGTGGTGAATCCGTTTCATCTGCTGTTACGTGACGTGCATGAAAGCCCTCGGAGTTTTAATTATAAATTTCCAGTAGGTCCCTACTGGATTCAACCGTTTGATGATGATCCTGTGCATTTAGGTTTCGGAGGACCCATCTGGCAGATATCTTGTACATAGCTAGATACTCATGGATTATAGTGGAAACACTACCATGTGATATGTCACACTCTCTAGATATTTCATACACCTTCATTCGGCGATCATTCATGATTAAGTTCTCCACAAGTTGTATCATATCCTGAGTGATGACATCAGTTGGACGACCTGAACGTGGGTCATCTTGAAGTGAGCGTTTAAACTCGGCTGCCCATTTTGCCACTATGGAGTATTTAGGCCCTTCATCACCATACACATCAGTCGTACGTTTGTGGATATCCTTTGCATTTGCACCGTCTTTAGTCAGAAACTTGGCAACTGCTGGGAACTCTATTTTCCGATTCTCCATATCTTCTTCAGGGTTACCCTATTCAACACTGAAAGCAGAACACAATAAAAAGCCGCCAGCAAAAACTATCATAAATCTAAGCCAATAGATGATTAAGCTATCCAAATATGTATTAAGGTTTCCCTCAGGTGCAGTTAAATATATAATGAACTTATTGACCGCCCCTCGTATGATTTACAGTTTTGTTACTGTATTAAAAATAATTATTTAACAATTTTACCATGAGCATTAACGACTTGAAGGAAACACACCTACATCTCTCTATCAAATCTTGGCTTGTGTATAGGCGTGTGGAATGCATAGACTGCGCGACTCCACGACCATTTACCGTAAAATGAAACAAATAAAGTTGTAAATACTTGGCAAAGTATGCTTACGAAGTGTTTATTGTTGTTTAACCCTTAAATCGTCATTATATACATGTATATTGATCAACAGCTTTTCTGGGAACACTCAGGATGCTTCATGCTCAGAGTGAACCAATGAAGCTGTTGACTATAGGGTATTGTTAGTCTCTTAAAACCTCTTTGCAACATTCATTCAAATTTTCTTAAAAGCGAAGGAAAAGAGACCCTGTATATATATGCATACATGATAGATAGTAACTCCCGCTGCATTATACTTTTTAAGGGTGCGCCCCATGGAGGGGGGGGGGGGCTTAATGTTTTCGGGTTGTCCTCCGTCCAGATATGCACATTCTCGTTGCCGTGATATCTGCAGAATGCCTCCATGCATTTTGTTTAAATTGGGCACTATGCTTATCTTACCTAACAAGATGATCTGATTAGATTTTGGTGTCACCAGGACCTAATTTGAGCAAATGGCATCCTAATTACATGGGGGACCCTCAAGTCAGCGCTTTCCGTTGATGGTATGTCTAGTTGACACACGTGATGTTGGGTTGGTGATGGGGTGTGTATACACTTCGAATTGAAAAACTCATTGACAAGACAGGGGGTCTAACATATGTATCGTAAGGGGAAGGGGGCGGGGTCGGGAAAAATATTGTGGCCCTTGTCTTGAGTCTTGAATGGTCGCCCTCTAACCAATCTAGTACACCACAATACGCAGTCCTGAAAGTCCAATAATAGAAAAGTTTTGACTCAAAAAATACAAAACCCCTTTAAAAAATTGCCATAAATCCTAAAACATTTTATAATTTCAGGAATCTTTTAAAACTAAAATAGGAGAAAAATCCAATAATTCACACTTTGAAGTACAAATAATCCCTTTTAAAAGAAAGGGCCAAAAAGCCAATCAATCTAAAATCCTAACAGGGCCCCAGATTTGGCCTGGTAGTTCTCGTGTTTGCCGCCTGTACCTGTTGAACAAGTTTTGTGTCGCAATGATTAAATACTTCTTATTTTTCATGGGAAATTCCAAGACTGACAGGTATTTATCTAGATTTATTATGCAGCATAATGTAGAGTAAATTTGTTGTCCTTAATTGAGAGGGTAAGAAAGCCTGTGTGCTAATTGAACTTGAACTCCTAAAACATCAAACGTTGCACGGTGCTTTTTGTAAAAACGTCAAATCAGCCCAGAGACAAAGCATATGGCAATAAATAAGCATAGTCATAGCCTACCCTACAAGAATGTGTCAAAATTCGTCGAGAATTTTATAATTTTTAGCAGATAAGGGATTTAAGTTGATAGTGACCGACTAAAACTGCTGACCATTCTTAAAATGTCTCTATATTGTTCACAAATTATGTTATTGATTGCATATCGGTTACCTATCCTTGTCCCGCAAATCTGCCAAGAACCAACGTCCGGATGGTCGTTTGCAAATCGCATCAATATCCCTTTTTCCTAGAAGAGAAGTTATGTAGGAGCTACCTGATCTAATTAGCACTGAGTTGCCTTGTAAATAATTTCCATTGACATTGAGCTTTTTGTGGACGTGGTACGCCAGACTTCTACTTTTGAAGAAGGAAAAATTTTCTCCAAAAACAAATCAAAAACAAAAACAAAAGCCCACCCCCCCCCAAAAAAAAACCAACCAAAAAAAACCCCCCATTATATTAAATATGAATATTGTATATCTACTTACTAACACATTTTTAGTGAGAGAACTCAGAATTGACGCATCTGAGAGCAAGGCCATGGAATGCCTCCAAATGAAAAAAGGACTGTGACAGTCCTGTGCTCAGGTGACATGTACATGTACCCTTGACATTTTTAAAGATTTGCCCCAAAAGACCAAGAAATTTATAAAAATATAAAAAATCAATGCAGCGTGACCACTTCAACAAATCTGTTAGAGACGACACCAAAGGTACATTACCACCAATTTTGAAATCAATCTGACTCACGGTTTCACAGAAGAAGTCAAAAATATGAATTAGCATAAGAATGCCCATTGACTTGCATAATAACCAATAGAAAAGGTGCTTTTACCAATAAGTACCCGAATTGAAAAAAAAAGAAAAAATCGTTAAAAATCAGGAATCCACAGCAGTGCCACCTAGTGAACAACTTTGTTTCACCCTTCAACCAGAAACATAGCCACCAAGTTTCAGCTTGATCTGAGTGACGGTTCTCAAAAAGAAGTAAAAAACAGCAAAATCACACAAAAAATCATAAAAAAATGGCAGCACCACCAGGTGAACAAAGTAAGAACTAGGAGTCCCTAGAAGTGTTCCTGTGTGATATCAAAGCAATTGGGCGAGCAGTTTCAGAGGAGATTTTTTTAAGATTTGCTCCCAAAAAGAACAAAAAACTCATAAGAAATAAAAAAATCACTGGAGCAAGATGAATTGAACAAACGTGGTAGAGATCCACCCAAGGTACATCCCCACCAAGTTTGAAGTAAATATGGCAGTCGATTTTGGAGAAGTCGAAAATGTGAATTGTGAATGGACGGATGGACGTCTGCTTTGAAACTTAAAATCTTCATACACTATTCCACTATACAGACACTGGTATAAACACGTAAATAGTAATACAATTTTAGCACCATAAAGTTGACTAGATGTGTTGTGAGGTAGAGTGTACTAAGGAAGCCACCTCTTCCACTATACTGAATGATGGTCGAAATGAAAGAAATCCTGCAAAAAGTGAGTATGATCATGGTTTTCTGACTTAAGACAGACTAGAGAAAATTCCCTAGGTGGGTTAAGTATACTTTACCCCATGTACTTTCCATCTTACCACTCTAAACACTTTGAGGACTGTCTATACTTTGGCATTTCAAGCTCCATCCTGACATTGTTTGACTAATGTTCTTGAGTTAGTGTTGTATTTACTAGGTATTTGGTCATATCTCTGGAAACATTTCAACAGAGTTTTGTGTAGTTGCTGTTTTTTGTAACCTTTGCGTTGCAGTTTTTGCAACAAATTTCTGACCCTATTGACAAAATTGCTAAAAAGTGTGGTATTTCTAGCAATACATATCACTTGTCCGATACAAACTCCACATGCTTGTTTCTCCGGAATGTTTCCCGTCAGATCAGGGTAGGAGATAATATCAAATTTGAACTGGTCTCTCTTGTCAAATATTTTTGTTACATACTGGTTGTTCTTTATTTCTATATCCAGGTCAAGTAAAGTAGCTTTTGTATCACTTTCACTTTCCATATTTAATAGTAGTTCTTTGGGATATATGTTTTTCCAATTTCCCTTTATTTCATCTTCCAGGGTTTCTGCCAGAGTGAAATTTTAGGGTAATAAAATTTTCATATTCTCAAGTAAAAATTCTAATAATGAAGCCTTTTTGGGGTATTTCAGCGTAATATATGCTACAACTGTTCTTTTCTGCTAAAATCTTAGGGTAAACAAAAGTACCCTTGAAATTTTTTAGAGTATGCTATTTTACCTTTTTACCCTCTGGCGGAAACCCTGTCTTCATTGTCTAAAGCACACAGGTCATGTATAAATCCGCTTGTGTGAGAATATGATCTTCTTGCAGCTGTAAAGCTTTTGTCCATTCCTCCATCCATTTTGATTCATAATAATGTAAATAAATGTTGGCAATATATGGGGCTGGATCTGTTCCCATTGGTATGCCTACTATTTGTTGATAGACTCTGGTTCCAAAGCAAAAGTATGCATTGCTGATAAATATATTCTATCATTTGAGCACACTCTTGATTTGTGTAAGATATTCCTTTGCTCTTACCTTCATCAAATTAAGCCTCAGCACCAGATATTTCACTATACCGATATGTGCCACCTTTGAACGCTTTATCCAACTTTAAAATAAACGTTGTTTAGGTCTGTCAAGTTAATCTTTGTATACAATGTTGAGAAATCAAAGGTATGCATTGATTTGGCACCATTCTTATTGTTGATTTTGTCAATGTCTGGTAGAATATCACTCGTGCTATGTGTAATCCACATTCTATTCACTCCTGTGTACACTTTCACTTTTTTGCAGTAGTTAGTATAAGTTTGAGAACTTTAGTGAGTCGTTTGGCAACTTGTTTCGAAACACATTTCTTTGCAGCAATGACAACCTGAATTTAACAGGGTTTTTATGCATTTTGACAATTGCGTATATAATTGGTAATTCCTTGTCCTCATTTGAGGCAATGCATTTCAACTCCTTGTTTTATCCACTTGGTTCAGGATAACAGTATCGGATGTTCCTGCCTGTTGATAACTTTCATTATTTAATTTACTCAGTATTGTATTAATGTACCATGGTTTACAAGTAAGTGCCATGTTGGACAGACGGGCTAACAAATGATACTTTGTGTGGCTTTTCTGCTTATGTGGCTTTTATAAAGATGTACTGTGTGGCTTTGAAGAGTTTCTAATGAAAGGGACATTATGTGGCTGTATGTCCATATGAAAAAAAAAAAAAAAAAGCAACAGAAGGCATGATAGACTAAGAAAATGTTGGACACCTAGTAATGAAAAAAAAACAACTCTTCTAATTTGATAAACAACTGTCCAAGTTTGTGTGGCTTTACCAAAACATCTTTTCTCATTGGATACTTTGGTCCATGTTTGTATGGCTCACCAAAGCAGCTCATTTGATTGGATAAACACTGCCCATGTTTCTGTGGCTTAACTAATGCTCTTTACCAATAAAGGGCGCAGCTGATGATCATATCCATCAGTAGGATATGTCCATGTCCATAGTAATGGACATCTGATGGACACATACATTGTGTGGCTTTTGGAGGATGTTCAGAGTCAGATAAGGACTCAACTAGCACAATTTCAGAAATGCATTGTGTGGCTAGACACATAAAAAAAAATTAGACAATGTACCATTGGACACAAAACGCCACACAATGTATCATTAGTACCAACAGACAGACACCAGATGGCTAACCATCCTAAAAGCTCAGCTGATTTATCAGCTGAGCCAAAAACCAAAAAAGTACGAAATGGTCATTTTTGAGGCCAAGACATCCGAAGTTGGACATTTTAAAAGTTTAGGAAGTGAAACGAGAACCTTAGAAATAATATAAAAAGTGAAGTTTCACAAAAATTGAATACCAAAGTAGAATGTTCTAATAGAAACATAAGTGAAGTGGCAAAAATGTTAAAAATTGACCTGATCTGAAAAAAAAAAAAAAAATTGAAAATTGCCGTGAAACAAAAATGGCTATTTTTGTAACACAATCATGCCATGAAAGAGGATTTAGGCTGTGCATTATTTATAGAAAAAGTGAATGAATGCATTCTTTTCACTTATTGGCTCTTTAAATAGCACGCAAAATTACACATCTGTGTTTTGAAGCATGTGTTCACAAAAGCCAAGTGGTCCTTCACAACATTGGTCATAATGAACAGGTACCACTGCAAGTACGTAAACATTTCAAAATGCTCAAGACTTAAAAGCTGTATCTAACCCTTGAAGATGAGAAAAAAGTGGCCCAGAGGAGCGACAAGCACCTTTTTTTTTTTTAAATCAAATTCTAATCTGGTCAAATGTAGAATATTCCATTCACTTGCCATGTCATCACTGTCTACCTGGTAAACTGACCTCATTACCCTTAATTCAAACCAGTATTGAAGAGTCAACCCTTGGGATCACTGGATTGTGGTCTCTCGAGACAGGTGGTCTTTTGTAACAGTTATAAATAACACAAAGAGCACTGTGCAAAATACCTAGAAGAAGTGATCTTTCAAGCCAGGTGGTCTCTCACAGAAGTGGTCTATAAGGACATACACCATTGTACTTGCACTAGGCCATAATATGAGGGGTGACCTTTGGTACAGGCTGTATATAATTATGGAATGGCAACTCAGATTGGTGTATTGGATCAGCTGCGCGTATAGTGTGGGAGAGACATGGGTGACAGAAGCTGGAATAGTTCTGACATTGCATTTACAAACAAGTACCTATGTAAACAGTTTTACATGCTATTCCCAGACACACTTCACGTCATAATAGGACTATTCTATAATCTCTCACCTGGGTTGTTTTGGTAAGCTCAGACAAGTAGCCACTAAGAGACATACATGTCTAGGTATTCCAGGTTCTCAAACGTGTTGTGATGATAACCTCCTGAAGACTTTTTATTATCTTTACCTCAGCTGACTTGTCAGTCAGCTGAGGTTATGCGTAGGTGGTCATCCGTCATATGCCGGTCTGTCTGTCCATTATGCACAATTGGCATTTTCGACTTGTGCTCCAAAACTGGTGACCAAATCTTCTTTTTTTTTTGGGGGGGGGGGGAGGGGGGATTTGTAACTTTTTGTGATTTAACACAATCAATATTTGAGAATCATGAACAAACTATTGTAGGGAAATGTGAATCATCTTTTTTAAAACAAAAATCGTGAACTGTGAATTACATTTCAACTCATTGAAGTGTGAAAGTCAAATTTTGTTACGTGAATAGTGATTCGTGAAAGCACAATGTTTTCTTAATGTACTGTGACCAAGAACCCCACCCCCACCCCCTCTTTCAAGTTTGGTTGGGATCTACCTCTACCAAATTTGTTCAAGGTCACGACAGGTCAAATATGATGCAACCACACAAAAGCTCAGCCATCCTATAGTTCCACATTATCCCACCAGGAGCAGCAGTTGTATCATTAATATTCATTGCTTCCACCTACTTAAGGTGACACAAACAAAGCTAGGCACTTAGAAGAGTGTTGTCTTCAACTGGCTCTCCTGTTTTGGTTTTTATTTTTAGACCCGTAAAACTATATATATTCTTGTTCCTTAGGATCTCTAGATTATATATACACCAAGAAAACATTTTAAAATCATTTTTTGGGCAAAAAAATGGCCATTTTACGAAAATGGTCCGATTTGGAGATTTTTCTCGGGATTCTCGAAAAATATAGTATTTAAAACCTCAAAAATTTGCAAAATGAAACTTCATAGACATGCCCAGGAATGGTTTTTTGCGTTTTGGAATATGTTTTTTTTTTAGGCAGTTTCATGCCCCCTAAACATGAAGAAGTGTTCATTTTCACCAGCATCATAATTAATAATCGATTACAATTTATCTATTGCGTTTATGGAAAAAGTGAAGGAACCGAACCTGGACATGATTACGAAGTTTCATTTTGCAAATTTTCGAGTTTTTAAGTACTATATTTTTCGAGAATCCCGAGAAAAATCTCCAAATCGAACCCTTTTGTAAAATGTCCATTTTTCGCCCAAAAAAGGGATTTTAAAATTTTTTCTTGGTGGACATATAATGTAAAGGTCCCAAGCAACAAGAATTTGTATAGTTTTATGGGTCTAAAAATAAAAACCAAAACAGGACAGCAGGTTGAAGACAGCACTCCTCTAAGTGCCTAGCTTTGTTTGTGCCACCTTAAGGTACCTACCAATTTTGTAAAGATTGGAAAAATGTTACAGATCTGATAGGGGTCAAAAGATTTTCACATTTTGGCCTGTATTTCAAGTAAAAATATTGGTGGCGCCACCAATATCAAACCCGGCTGAGATTTTCGTGTGCCCTGTTAGTCCTAAAAGCTATATGGGGATAACTTAAAAAATTGTGGCCTGTATTGGGTCCACAAACAAAAAGTTTACAAATGGAATGAGGGACGGACAGACAGACATGAGTGATCATATAAGCTCTGCGACCTATTGCCAGCAGAGCCAATAACTACACCATTTCCATGTATGTCTACTGTGCATTCTGTATTGCATCAACGTATGCATCGCTCGGCTTAGCGATGTGTACGCACGTAAACATGTATGTGCATGCACAAACATCCCATCCACATTGTACTTGTACCATATATGCCTGCTAGTTTGCGAATACAGTAGTCCCTCCTTTGAGAGACCGCCCCTACTGCCACCCAAAAGGCGGTCACATAAAGCAGGTGGTCCCTCAAAGGAGGTATAAATAACATGAAAAGTACTACAGAAAGACCTGACAACTGTGGTCTCTTAAAGGAGGTGGTCTCCCAAAGGAGTGGTCTTTCAAAGAAGGGACTTCTGTACATGGAAGTGAGTTTAGCCATTACGCAATATGCACAGCAATCACGAAATACATTGTACGAAATACACGTACATGGAAACCTAGCTTAAAAGTACAAATCTCGGCTATAATAGTGCCGTTTTAATTTTCCAACAAAAAATATTTATCTGCAGAAAACCTTTTTTTAGTGTCTGAACACCTATTCCATGTATTAGTGTCATTTGTGTGCAAACAAATGGTACCCGTAACAGATTTTAGCCCAGATTATTTATATCTGCACTTTCACTTTAAGGGTTAAAATAAAGTGCTTGTTATGTACTTAATGTGTTTATGGTCCTTTTTAATAAAGAAAATTTTTACTTTCTTGATGGGCATGTTATTGAATCAGCATGACAAAAACAAAATCAATACGTTTAAACCCAATCACTGATATGTAGTTTCCATACACAAAACTCTGATATTCTGTAGACAATTACATTATGTATATATACAGTGGTACCTGTCTTCAGAGACCCCTCTAATGAAAGACTGAATATCTTTTTAAGACCACTTTCTCAAAACACTGTGCTCTATTTTGCATGTTACTGTACCTCTAATGAAAGACCACATATTGGTCTGCCCTAGGGGTGGTCTGTCAAGACAGGGACTACTGTAGTAAATACAAAAAGTGTGTCATGACCTTTCCAGTTAGTTTCAAACTCCATAAAATCATTTTGTTCCAACTATAATAGGGAGAAAAAAATACTAAGCTGTGCCTGATGTTTTTGCCATTGGAATGTAAACATGGGAGGTATATAATCCAACAATGAATGCATTATTTCAGGAACAAGTGTAATGAACTTGCTTCCCATTCATAAAAATACCACATTGAAAACTGCACACATCACATGAAAAATATTTATTTTCCAACAGATCAATAAACATATAATATTATAAGGACAATCCAAAAGTTTGCTTTTACTATGTTATTACCAGGTACTGCAGTATCCATGTTTAGTGCCACAGAGGTTTCTGCGCATATAGAACACCAAAATATCAGTGCCCATACAATGGTCCCATATTTCAAGACATATTCTATCCCAGTACAAAGTATTTTAATATATGTACCACTCTAATGCAAGGTGATCTATCTATTCTGATTAACATGTCACCGGTCAAATGATAGCATTTACACAGTGAATGATGGCAAGCTTTCCAGGGGCAACCGCTGTCGAGGCAATGTGCCTTTCCTGGTTGCCCGCCCTCTTCACATTCCTAATATCATGACCACCATATTACATGTAGTCCCTCTTTTGAAAAAACAACAACAACAAAAAAAACTCCTTGGGGAGACCAGCTGCCATATGTACCATTTTCACTCTGCAAAAGTACCATCTAATGATAACTTATCTGCCAGTAATCACCCATAATGATACCCCCAAAAAGACCACTTATCCATCCAGAAATTCTCCATTTCAGATCAGTAAAACCCACCATTTGTGTACAAGATTGACAAAATAATTTGCCAAAAACCAGTTGACAAATTCAAAATATACATGTATTTACAAATCCAACAAATGGGTAAACATGTGACTGCAAGATGAAACAGGGTCAAAAAGTGTACAATCAGTTTCAAATTCAAATTATGGATGGGAATCCAAAGCTGTGGTTAATTGTTGGGCAGGTTCAGGAGCCTAACCTGATTTGGGAGACCATCTGCTTTATGTGACCACCTCTTGGATGGTACTGGGGATGGTCTCTCAAAGGAGGTGCTACTGTAATTAAATTACAAATGTGTGAATTGGAAAAAAGTACCAATGGGAGACTGATAACATATTCTTCTGTCCAAAAAGTGAGTAACTGCACCTCAGCTGTAACACGTCTATCAGATGTCTAACTGGTATCATTTTAGAAAATCAACTTGAACAAAATTGTTTTGTTCCAATATATGCACAGCTATATGGATACTGAACATGGGACGACAAGGTTTCATTCCATTTTCGGCAAAATTTGGAGAAAAACAACAAAATAGAACAATTTCCTTGGATAAAAATGCATATACATGTATGATAATCTCAAATAGCAAAACAGTTTCTTTGGATAAAAGTATATATATGGTAAAATCAGAAAGTATTTGTCATTGAAGGTCTCAATGTTTATCTATCTTTCCATCTCAGCTTAAAATGTGGTTCACTCTCCACAAAGTCCATAACAAATGAAGACATACCCCTTTGGTCAAACTCAAAGTCTCAAATTGCCATACTATTCAACAACTTTGGTCTGTTATTCAAACCACTGTTGAAAATATATTCTTTGCAAACTTGGTATGGTGATTTTACACTAATTATTATAGTTAACCTGAAAGGCATGTTCTTGAAATCAGCAAAAAGTTGGTAAACATAGACACGACTGGACTTGTGCTGTATTCTCGGCTTCCCTCTCAACCCTTTCAAGCTCAAATCACCTAAAAGAACCTGAATATCAATTTTTGCCTGCCTTAACATTTTTATTTAAGTTTCCAGTTACCAGAAAACATTTTTGCTGAGATTTGTATGCAAGACCATTCATGATGGCACACCCAAGGTCAATAGCTCTTCTTGGAAAGCCATTGACTCAGTTGTACTCTGATCAGGAATGGATTATGTGTGTGTGTGTGTGTGTGTGTGTGTGTGTGTGTGTGTGTGTATAAAATATGTATATTTATCTCATGTTTGGGTCAATTTTAGTGCTATGAAGCATTTAGGCCAGACCACAATGGGCCACATTTAAGTCATTAGAAAGTGCTTTTATTGGCCTTCCGTTCAGAAATGCTTACCTGTAACGGGAAGAGTGCCTAAAACTGTAAGCGTGTACACCTATAACCAAAAGTACCCATATACCATTTATTATTATGCGCTGAGCTACTTCCAATCCTGGCAATCAGCATGTGTATACATGCACCTCAGTGAAGATTCACCATTTGTCAATGCATGTGGTGCAGTTGGAGAAATCCAAGGTCCAAATTTGTAGCTTTTGTAAGTTTATGGAATCTTGACTTTTGACCTGTACAGCAGCCCTATGTCCCAACCATCATCTCCTGTCATAAGCGCGGGTGTCAGAGTTGTCCCTTACCCTCAGTCATCTTCATCTATATGTACCATTAACTGGACTCTGAGTTAAAGCGTCAAATTTGGATCAAAACGAAACTTGTGCTCAGCTTACTTATTATCATGACTGAGGATTAAAATTCCTTGTAAAAAGATATTTCATTTAAGTGCCAGCTTATATCTTGCTACGACAAACAAGACATAGCCCAGGTCAACACCCTTCCTTTGTATACTTCGGGTACATGCCCTTAGTGCTCCAAGTTTCCACCTTAGCAGGAATTGGGTCATGAATTTTCCTTACATACCAATCTAGCAATGTGTTGGCAAATTTAGGCAAGTCTGGGGTGGTCTTCTTCAAATTTTTGCTTGTCCTGATCTTGAAATCTACCTGTCTCACACAATCATCATAACGTCAAGCCCTGATCAACATGGGGTCTCAGGTTAGTCCTTGCCATGCTCCCAATGGGACAATCAAGAACCTGGAGTTTCAAATTACACATTACAACTGTGTTTTAATGACCGGCAATTGTGATGGACATGGACACCTGGTTCACAAGAATGCCACTTTAAATTGAGTAACCCTTCCTCATCTGGTCTAAAAGTGAAGGTTTTGATGTACATACCCACAAAAGCTGTGGGGAACCTTGAAGATAATTTAATTACAAAATTGTAGTCCAAACAGCAATCTCCTCCAGTCCATCAATAACACCTGAGTCAAGTCCAGTTGTTTTCAATTTGGCATTAACAGGATACAAGAAATACTTGTAAAACTGGGAAAACTGAGTATAAAGTTGTACACAAGTTCACACAGGTGTATGTTTTTCAATATTCAATCAACAAACGTAGTGCTGGTTTTTTCCCTATCCTACTTTTCATTCAAAATTATATATTACATCCATAACGGTTATCATATACATGTGTTACACTTTTACTCTTCACCATTAAATGCGTATATATATATATATATATATATATATATATATATATATATATATATATATATATATATATATCTATATATACACATATATATATACATACATACATATATATATATACACATATACACTTTTACTCTTCACCATTAAATGCGTATATATATATATACACACATATATATATACATACATATATACATACATATATACATACATATATACATACATATATACATATATATATATATATATATATATATATATATATATATATATATATATATATATATATATATATATATATATATATATATATATATATATATATATATATATATATTACAGCCTGACCAAACATGTATTTCGAAACCGAACCGGGTACTCGGTAAACATTACCGATCCCGAACCGGGCACTGTTCGGGTTCAGTATATGCAATTCAAACATGCCATAAATAAACTTAGACATCTTAGAATCCTCATTTAAAGCTTTATTTAAACAGGGGCTTGCAGCTGTTACCCTTTTGCACTGGGGCATTACTATTGTTAATGTAATTCAGGCGATTAATGCAACCCATGTGACGCACTTCATTGCAAAGTACCGTTTGCTGCATTGTTTAAGGTGTATACAAGTACGAAAAGTAACCTCAGTGACCTTCCTATGTAACTTTATTGGCAACATTGACAATGATTACCGAACCCGAACGTTTAGTGACTGTAAAAGCCGAACCCGAGCCGGGCTTCAATCCTGAAACCCAGTAAGCTCGAGTTCGGTCAGGCTCTAATATATAATATATATATATGCAGTGGATCTCTCCAGTGATGTACCACCTGTTCAACCCTTTCTCCCTTGAATAAACCTCATATGAGAGCCCACCTGTCTTGAGAGACTGCAACTTGGTCATAACTTATATACATATATATACATGTATATATATAGCCATTTTCGGTCACAAGAAAAGGCCCATGGGCCTACAAAATGTATTGCTCTGCAGTCATAAATCACATTGTATACATTTGAATCTGGGCATGAACCTTGCTTCATTGACCTTAAAAATAGGTACTGGACCTGCCAATTTACAGAACATACACGTTAATCCCAGGCAAAAGGAATAATGCTTATAAACTTAGCCTAATACAATTATTTCTGGATTTCAAACTTTTTTTAACCTCTTATAACACAATCATGCTCACCATGGCATTCATGCATTATAAACAACTAACATTCCCTCCCCCCTCCCCCCCCCTTGTGTATTATGTTGGTTTTGCTTTTCAAAAAATGGAGATATGGCCAAACTAATATGTGCATTTTCCCCTTTTTAGCTGCTCGCAGGCAGCATGTGGCAGCTGGTTTGATAACCAGCTCAAACCAGCTGTTCCATGGTCAAAACTCAAAAGGCATTTTTTCCATATTCCCATCATAATACTGACATTTACATGAACCTGCCTCAATTCCAGGTCATATACAGTTCTTTTTACCAAACAACACGGTAATTTGTATCTGGTCATGATATTCAGGTCACTGGTGTAACTACTTAAATTTCTTCTTACAAAGGGGAATATTTCCTACTGGATACTTGTGTTTCCTATTTTTGGCTGGGTGACTGATGACAAATGTTGCTAGTTTGAGACCTGCCTGTTCTGTCATCAAAATCTGAAAAAAAAAGACATCCTGAGAACTTGACCAAATGGGTCAAGATCATTCATATTTCATTATAACTAATTTGACTTCTGGCCTCTCATACACTTGGTCTAAATTGGTTGTGCGCTCAATAAATTTTTTTACAACATAATTTTCTGCACTTTTCGTCTCTGTCGGGGATGGTAGATCTGAAAAATACCATATTCGTGGCACAAACTGTGCACTCCCAAGTCATAACCTTGTCATGCTTTTGTACCCTACATTCACGTACAACCTCACAATGAAAATACAAATGTACAGTGAAACCTCTTTATAATTACACCATCTGTTCCCTGTGAAATGTGTTGGCTATCTGGCTGTGGTCATATGAATGAGTCACACAGCAAAAGGAATTTGACTTCAAAGTCCTTCAAAACTTGTATCATTATAATGCGGGTTAACTGTATGGCAGATCCGCCAAAATGAAATCACATCCAGCACTTGATGACCTTGGTGACCTTCATAAAGAAGTCAAGATCATCCCATATGACATAACATTACCAGGCATGACGCATATTTTCTATGAATTTACACAGCATAGAGCAATTTTTTTCTGTCTTTCAATTATTCTGCTTTCCTGTTTCATGTACAAGATGTTTCGTGACCTTGCACACATGTATGTTAAGGTAAGACATAGTGCAACAAAATTTTAGCTTTGACCTAATACATATTTGGCATAAATTTGGTGGTGCTAGTCTAACTGTTCATCAGAACAATGAATGGATTTAATGCATTTCAATGTCTGTCTGGCACCAGGAGTACTCCATAAATCACAGCATTTTGCCTTTGTAATATGCAGGTGCATACATGTCTGTAATTAAACCTGGGGACCATCATAGGAAAATCAGTTTCTGGACTTTTCATGACCTACAAATTTGGTATATATACCATTAGCTTCACCACGTGCAGAGATAATGAAATACATACTGGACAATTATATGTCAGAATGTATTTATAATTATCTCTGAGCGTTTGCATTACCATATTGGTACCAGAACAGATTTTAAAAATGTTATGTTCCCCAACTGACCCTTGGGTGGATCCAATTTTCACACCAAAAAATAAATCCTCAATCAAATATACCCTAATGAACCTTTTCAGGGGAAAAAATGAGGCCTCTGCAAAACTATAACTTGCATTTTCCCATGATAAAACTTGACATGATCACTCTGCTTCTATAGTTTTGCCTCCCCACATTCCCACCAAAGTTCACAATGATCCATCAAAAAACCAAAAGATACGTGCATGCACTAAATATACAGTGTTGACGTTATTCACATTCTAGCACATATATTAGACAGTTAAGCCTGTCTAAAACTTAACAGCCAAATGCATTTTTGCGTTGCAAAATTACAGTGCCACCTCTTCAACAAATTAAGGTCTGTAGGTCCCCAGAAGTGTCCCTGTGCAATTTTGAAGCTATTGGCTTGGCATTTTCAGTGAAGATTTTTTAAGATTTGGATAAAGAATCTAAAATCACTGGAGCATGACCATTTGGACATACTTATAAAAGACACCCAGGATACCTCCTGAAGTGTATTTGGCTGGTGGTTTTGGAGAAGTTGAAAATGTGAATTGTGGATGACAGATGATGGAAGGACGCACAATGGATGCCTAGTTACATGTACAATGTATATCATAAGCTCAGCGGAGCTGAAAATGCCTGCTAAGCCAAATACACAGCTTTCAATTCTTTCATCAGAAATGAAACATGTAGAGGCAATGAAGTGTCAGTCAAAAAAAACAATATAACCCTTCTAATGCTAACCACCACTAAAGTCATGCTCTGCTGAATCAATGTGACTCCAGATTCAATTTCCTCATAAAGAGACCTTAATCCTTCAAATAAGTACCACACTGCCTGTGGTTCCACAGGAAAGAAAGAAAAAAATCTAGATTTCCAGGCATGCCTTGGGAACTGACCACTTTGGCCCATAGACCCAGGGAAACAGTTGACTAAGTCCAAAATATGGCACTGGCAGGGTTAAGGCTGGGAAGGTAGGAAGGCTGGTTCCCAAAATACAGATACATAGGCCTTATACTTCTGTACAGATCATAGACACCGAGATAAGCCTCTGACACAAATATTGAGGCCGCACACTATGCACTATTTTTATACAGTATATACACATCAACAAATGACCAGAAAGTATTGTTTTACGTCTGTACGTCACTGGCATCAGAATATCACCTTGCATGTAAACATGTTTCGTTTGACAAAATGGCTGGTTCTACATTTAAAAGTCACATGATCATCAATTGATATTTACAACATGTATAGCCCTTGAATAATTATGCAATTCTCTATCCATGTATATTTACATTTTAAGAGGTTCTCCTCCATTTATACCATTAATAAATATTGAATTGAGAGACCTGTACTTAAAAAATAAATAAATAAAATGAAAGCTCGAAAATTGTTGAACAGGTGTGTATCCTATCCATTGTGTATCTTCTAACATGTACATTTAAAATATAATGTAAGAGAATAAATAAGATAAAACTGATAAGTTATCTGCTGAATGCAAGAAACACTATGACTGTCATTTTGTTGCAAATGAATTTTCATCCTTACTCCAAAAATGAAACCTGTAATATTAAAAAAAAATCCTAAAACTATCTTTGTAGTAACAAATATTCTTGTAGTCTAGTTGGAATTGGTAGTTTTGGGACAACGTTGGGTAGAAATCGCCTGCCAAGACAATTGCGGACTGCAAATCTGCACAGCTTCTGCAGCCTGCTTGGAATAGTGCATGCTGGGAGGAACAACTCATGAAGCTTATTATCTCGCATAATGGCATTTGGCAGTTCTCCGTTCTCATCCCGTATATCAATCTGTCCACTGGCCTTAAAGATCAGTTCCAAGGCTGCATCGTCTTTGTCGGAATTTAATCCAGCTGCTTGGAAATACGTTGCTCGGAATAATGGGCTCTGACCAGTCATGTTTACCGTGTCCACTTTTGCATTGTATTCTAACAGGACTTTAATGCTTTCCAAATTGCCTTTTATAGCAGCCCAGCTGAGTGGGGTGTCATTGTTGTAGTCTGTCACATTAGGATCGGCTCCCCGGTGCAAGAGAAGCCGGACGCAGCGTGCATTGTCCTTGAAGGCAGCCCAGTGTAACGCTGTGTCACTATTGGCATCCGTCATGTCAACCACTGCCCCATGGTCTAGTAGGATCTCCAAACATTCTTCATCCTTTTCGGCAGCGTAGTGAATAGCTGCTCTGTTGAACCCATCTATGGCATTAACCTGAAAGGCACAAATACATAATCTACACAGGCACACAGCATAGTTCCACTTACAGTAAAAGAACTTTGTATGGCTACAAAAAAAAAAAAACAAAAAAAAAAACAAAAAAAAAAAACAAGAGCATGTCTGTGACAGGACTTGGGTTATGGAAGTCTAGGCAAAATTACATTTTTGGCAAATACCATGAGTTTCAGTTGTGCTCGTACAGACAGAAGTACATGATGGTAAACAGTTAACAGACAGCCAGACAAATGATGATGTACATGCCAATGGGCTGGATTCCCTTTGCAGTGTGACATGTCAACAGAGCAGAAAATTGGTAGGCCGGAACTTACTTTGCTGGTCAAGTAGGGTAACACGTGAAACATTTTTCAGAATGAGTTTTTTTGTTGTTTTTTTTTCAGAATGACCCAATCATGTGTCTGACGTCAGTCAATGCCTTTGGCTATGTCAAAAAGCAAGCGATCTAAAACATAAACTTATCAAAACAAGAGGCCCATGAACCAAATGCTCTGCTGACATAATAATGATCAGATGACCATCACAAAAATTTCCTGAAATGTAAACCCTCTGTGACCTTGACAAAGTAGTTCAAGGTTATCCACACTGTGCAATATCATGTTCCTGCATGGTACATTTAGCCTCTATAAATTAGCAATATTCTTTCTCAACATATTGAATTTAATGTCCTTTGCTAAATTGTTTCATGATCTTGAATATGTCTAAGTCACCCTAATATTTAATTATAAAATCCACCTAATTAATGCATATTTGGTGTAAATTTTGTAGTTCTATCTCAATTCACTATCACAATAATGAAGTTAATGTGTTTTTGATACCTATACTGTCAGTTTCAATTATGTACTGTTGTTTTGGTCCATATATTATAAAATACTACATTAGGTACCACCAATTATTTTAATAGAAGCCTAGATTTTGCACCCTCTATAAAGTCCTGAAAGTTATGTGGAGTTATCTCGAAAATTGTACACTGTATTGCATGCGCGACAAAAAGTTTAAGGGCAGACAGACATGTTGGATAGTATGAGCTCTGCGACCTTACCTCAGCAGAGCTGATAAAAAATACAACTGTGTGCATCCATATGAAAAACTGTAGTCCTGGACAGCTCCTTTTCACATACAATTACTATGTTTAAACCTGTAATTCTTATATGGTTAAATTTCACATACATACACACAGGTATATATGGACTTAACATTTCACATACATGTGCACTACACAAATGCAACATATGAAATTTAGTTTATTTCTTTAATAAACTTGATGCTTCCATTAGCACACAGACTGACAAAGGCTCGGTAAGACCTCCAAATTTAAATACAATTTACATGTCAGCAGCACAAGCTACTGCTGGACATCATTCTTTTGTGTAAAATGATGTATGTACTGAGGTTTCAGTTCCTACTTGTGCACAACTTTAGCATGTACTCTTGTGAAATCCTTTTACGTGCACCGTGTGCGCAGGATCGGTGGGTAAGTTATTGTATTATTTTACGATCACTCTTAAATTTAATTCTTCTCCAGAGTTCTTCATGTCGCAAACCTGGGACCCTCTCAGTCTAAATGGTGATTGCAACGAGTGAGCCAATTCCCCAAAGCTACAACAGTTTCCACTACACCCCAGACACCCAATATGTGATTAGAACAAGAGTTGCAGACCTGTGCACCTCTCTCCAGTAGAAGACTGACACAGAAAGGATCTACCACCATGCAGGCACAATGAAGGGGAAGGAGAGTTCCATGAAGGCGGTTGACGTCAGCCCCCAGATCAAGCAGCTGCTCAACGTCGTCATCGCTGCCCGTCAACGTATTCCAGTTGCCGATGGCTCGGATCAGTCGGTCCGACAAATCATATGATTGTTGTTCCCTTGCCATCACATACCACATTCCTGTAACCATGGTAAAAAAAAAGAAGCAAGCCTGGTTAACACTTTTTTTTTAACATTCCAAAACGTACATTTCCACCAAGTTTTAGAACCATCTCAGTGATGGTGTTGGAGAAAAGGTCAAAAAGAGCTTTAATCCACATAAAATCAAAGTTGCACTGAATAGACATTGGTTAAGCTTTAAATTCATGCATAAGACATTAAGGAATATTTCAAAGATTTGCCTTAAGATAAATTCATCCAAAATATAAATTTTACTGGTGTATGAGAAGTTTAAGAATATTTAAAAAGAACATTGCTACTTGGTGGAGAAATACATGATACAGAGCATTAGAATGCCCATTGGCTTACACAATACTAATCAATAGGAAAGGTACATTTACCAATATTAAGTATCCGAACTGAAAAAATCATTAAAAATCAGCAATCTACAGCAGTGCCACATCGGAAACAACTTTGTTTGAACCTTTCACCTGCTGATGTTCACAAGGAACATATCTATCAAGTTTCAGCTTAATCTGAGTGATGGTTCTGGAAAAAAAAGACAAAATTATCAAAAACACCCCCCCCCCCCCAAAAAGCATAAAAAAAAGAATAATTGCAGCAACACCTGGTGAACAAATTAAATACTGGGAGTCCATAGGAGTCTTCCTGTGTGATATCAAAGAAATTGGATGAGCGGTTTCGGAGAAGATTTTTTTTTATTTGCCCTATAAAAGAACAAAAAAATTCATGAAAAATCACAGCAGTAAGACCATTAAAACAAATATGGTAGAGACCCACCCAAGGTACGTTACCACCAAGTTTGAAGTGAATCGAGCTAATGGTTTCAGAGAAGAAGTCGAAAATGTGAATTAGCATTAGAATGTCAATTGACTTACCAAGTTTTAGCTTAATCAATAGGAAAGGTGCATTTGCCAATAAGCACCTAAATTGAAAAAATCTTTAAAAATCAGGAATCTACAGCAGTGCCACCTACTGAACCAGGAGTTGCATTAAGTGTGCGTCCTGGGTCATAGATGCAAAAAATGAAGAAAAGACACCTGGAAATTAATAAAACATTGACATTTATGTCTCTGTGGACGCAAGCACAAAAAAACTTGATGCGTTTTGAAAGAATACAACTGCAAAAATTGCCCCAAACTTAGTACCTTTGCTGTCACGATTTTTTACGTTGTCCACCATTATCATGATTATGTATTATACTGGTGGAGTCCTTTGATGTTCATCTTTCTTTGTAACCAGCTCTCATATTTGCTATAAAAAATATATTTCTGGGGTATCCCTCCAAAAATGGGAATGCAGATGTCATTTTATGGCATTAAAAATGTGCTGAGAGCACTTTCAGGCTCCTTTTGTTGCCCATGTGCATGTTGGCATGGAGGTTTGTAAGTCGTATTGACGGATAGATTACTGAACCAAGATGTCAAATTTTCACATCATATTTTCACCAAAAAGACTTCCATCAAACAGATCTAGACACATATAGAGGCACGAGAGAAAATTGCTTATGGAAGGCAAGCAAAATACGAAGACTGGTCCCTGCACGGTCACACATAGAGGAAATGAAGATTTGCATAAACACGATGTGTTGTTGATCACTGTTTCCAATACCTCACGTCATTATTGGTGTTTTTTAACAAAATTTTGTTGTTTTTATTTCATTAAAATATTTGAATGGCACAAATCTGTATGACAGAACAAGATAGGAACGAAATTTATGATTGAAGGCTGGAGAAAATATACGTACATAGCAGAAGACCATGCCTGTGTGCGATCGGCAGTACTGTGTTGCTTGGTTAAAAAAGTGACAGCACTGAAGATTAGACTCTTGACATCCCCTAAGGCATCAAATCTTCCACATAAATTGAAATAGAAAGTGCACAGAAATATAAATGGTGCTGGTTATTTATGATGATTTTATCACACAGAATGACTGGCAAAAATAACAGAGCCCAGGCATGTTCAATCATGCATGCCGCTTGTTGCACAAGTAAGTGAAAAACTGCCTGGTGGCACATTGTGTGCCATACCAGATACTGGCAGTATGCTAGAGGTTAAAATTTAGCCCTTTTCACAAAGCATATTTTGGTAGACCAGGCACGTGTTACAGACTTAGTGTTACTGTTAACAGCAGGTATCTGGGTAGATCAAATCCATCCTTGGTACAGTCAACAAACTTTTAGTGATTAAACTCGTTTACATTGGCATATTGTTAATTATATTTATGATTTGCCTGCATGAGCATATATGTTATGTCCGTTTATATGCTCAAGTTACCTGCATGCGTTACTTATACATCTGCAGCGTTGTCCCGAGAAAAAAATTAAAACTTAACAAATTTGTGGCCCCGATACGGTGTGGCAAGGCGCTGGACAAAATAGGCTAGGGGTCTGGGGGCCACCCATGCCCCCAGAGGCCCTAAGGGTCAAGCAATCTCTGTGGTGGATTCCGGGCATCTGAGGACACTAAATTATCATTTATTTCATTGGGTGGAGATGTGTAATTTACGAGAATTTTGCACCATATTATTATTTTTCATAACTTGCATAGTACACCCAGGCTTGAAGCACCAAAGCCAAACTCTAAGGCACAAGGCCTGTCCTGGTACATTCTATCCCTTTACTCGAGGCTTTTGTTGTATTTTCAAATTGCAATTACATGTGTACTACCGAATAAAAACTGGCAATTTTGTGATTTTTCTTACAGAAAGTCATTAAAGCAGTTACAGTGATGATTTTCCTTGAACAGACAGTTGCAAAAGTTAAACCAAATATTTGTTTTTTACTTATACTGTTCATCTTAGGTAGTTGTTGTAATTTCACTGTTGATTTTCACTTGTTACCACTTACATGTTTTGTTGTTCAACTTTGTTGAAACTTGTTACTTTACTTTACCAAGCAGCAAGTTGAGTTTTCGGCATTGCATTTAATTTTGTCACAAAACTGAAAGCATAGTGCAGAATTCAACTCAGAAAGTAGCCTTGAATTAGGCAACAAAGAAACAGGTGACACTGGTGATACCCCCACCCTTGTGTCGATAATACATATTATCTATGAGTTGTTTGTCTGGCCTTAACTGACAAGATCATCTGGGGGACGGACCTTTTAGCCAAAAGGCAAACGAGATTATCAACTGAATGATCCAGGGTTTGACATTAATGTTTTTAGTGCTTGTCCTAGGACAAGTGGGAGAAGAAAATTACTTGTCCCCCAGATAAAGTTACTTATCCCAGGGCAAGTAGGAAAAAATTTTGGTCTGCGGATAAAGGTACTTGTCTGACCAGAATTTAAAGAGCATTCTATTTATGCCACTATGCACCTATCCCTTTTTGTAAACATTTCCATGTTTACTGTAAAAATAATCATATAAAGTCACACAAGCTGTCTGACATGTTACATGAGGTGAGTTTGTGGCTAGTATGGTAAATATGTGATATTGGACAATTATTTTTAAACATTTTAAACATTACTCCATGTGTAAAATGTCACAGCAAAAAATTGATATTGTCACAAAACATGCACACGCTTTATTACATAGGCCTATTTTTGTGAAAAAAATAATGCTGAGCTTTATTTACTTTTTCTTTCTTTAATTATTTACTTCATCCCAATGAGATTCTTAATCTTAGAAGCCCATGCACATACTTGAAGTTATTATCAAAAAACCCACAAAGATATTTTCTTTTTATTTATTTGTTTTATTTATTTATAATCCAGAAGTGCAAGTTAACATAAAGCTTAATAATTTGGGTTGTATTTTATTTTAGTTATTAGCTGAGGTGATATTGTCCATTCACTGTGCAAAATATCAGTCTACACTTTTATAGGCCCCCAAAATGGCTCCTGGATAATATTGTACATCTAAGACTACACATTAAAACATTTGAAAACTTCTTTTACTATTCAATTTTTATTACTTTATTTCATATTTATTCATTAAAAGTATCATTTCCAACCAGTTTAAAAAGTCCCATAATTTTTAAACAGTTACCAAAGAAAATAGACAAAAAAATTCATAGCAAATAGTGCCATCTAATGGCACACTATTATACTACAGGACATGTGGCAGGAAACCAAGCACAGATAATAACTGATGAGCTTAGAAGCAAAACAATTGGATTTTCACCTGAAGCATGTGCATTTCCTTTCAAGGAAGTGCACTGTCAAGATTACAACACAACTGGTGTCTAAATCATTTCAAGTTCTGCTGAACTTCTAGACCTGATCTTTACTTCGGTAGGTAAAATACACCGATTATCGCCCATCTCGCTGGAATTTTCGCAAATAAAATTGCCTATAACTTTACTTTATGTTGAGTGGTTCTGTGAAATCTTATTCTTTTATGAATAATATGGAAGTAGCTTCAACCTAGTAGCGAGCGGGTCACTTGCACTAAATATGTTGTAGGCATAGCCTAAGATGTGAACGACAGCATTACCCAGTATCGACAATAACTTTGATAGATCAGGTAGCAGCACCTGGTCACTAGGTCCCTCTAGCGACCATTTACTAAACCAGTCTAAAGGGGGAGGCTGTAGCACCTTGAGTAGCTGAATGAACTGGTCTGTAGTATAGCCTTTCTTTTTCTTACACACTGTTCCTCAAATTTTTCAAAGTACTGTGCCCACGATCTCTATATCCCCATTGAAATAGTGTCGTAACCTGTGGTAGAGATGTGGTGGGTACGAAGAGTAATTGTTGGAATCTCGTGTGACAACACCAAATCAGAGCGCTTCATTGGCAACATGCCCGTTGGGGAGGGGGGGCTCTACTTCATCATCTATGTGCAGAAAGCCCCCTAGCTACTAGATAGCTACGTAACACAGTGATTGGCATTCTGAAACATCTGCCATGTGCAGTTGTTACCAGGCTAACCGGAAGTTTTAAATTCCATGGACGAAGAAAATGGCAATAATCGGAGAAAATTGTGACCTCAGATAACAAAAGTTCACACAAACGATGTTAACTCTGGGAAAACTAGGGATGCCAAATGCAGCAAATGAGAGAACTTAATGTGAATCAATGATCCATGTGAATGACTTCCCATACACTGTGCTAGCGAGCTACTTAAGGTTGATAAGGGTGATAAATTGGATGTGATCATGTTTTTCAAGTTGCATAGACTGTAGGTTTGGATTGATGAATTACCCTATATTCTAAAAATTTTCATGAGTCATACATAGAGCTCGCTACGCTCGCTATAAACTATTCTTGGTATTATTCTCCTTTGCTGTAGTTATTTTACGGAGAATTAGTTGTTTGTTTAAAGTTCTGATTGTGCCAAACAGTTGGTTGCCCACCCGGCAAAAGCGGTTGTCCATCCGGCATCAAGTTTGTTGCCTGATTTCGAGTTTGGTTTGTTTCAGAAATGGTATATAGTTGCCTGCATGGTAGTCTTAGCTTTAGTTGCCATGTTTCATGTCAATAAACTTGCTAAACTAAGACATGATGGATGTAGCAGACAGCAAGCAGATGCCTGAAGATGATCACAAAATGATGCAACAACTCTCGCTCTTGACAGCAAGGAAACTGCAGCGTCACGTAGTGAGCGACAATAGCAAAAATGTTCTAAACCGAGTTCTGATTGCTGACTGAGTACATGTATGTTACTTATTTTTGGCATAAATACATGCAAATTTTACTGTCGTTTTAATAGATGATCTTATGTTACAGAGTAAAACGTCAGAATCATGGGCAATAATGAAAGATTTACAGTAAAAATTGAAGATTAACACTAAGTCGAGATAGCTTTGTACGGGAAAACTCATAGATTGTTGGCTAAAAACAAAGCTTAATGGGACAGTAAAGCTATAAAGCTTCAGGGACAACCCTGCAATGTATATATCCGTTTTATGTAAACTCATGTATCACTGTATGTTTATAATACCACATAAAATCAATCAATCAAATCACACCAAATGACATTTTCCTCCAAAATGGGAACAGCACCCTATATTATATCTCTATTTCACAATTTCAGACTGGACCCACCGATACAGTCAATGGACCCACTACTTTTCCTATAAGAAGAAAGATGGGTCCAAGGGACCCATACTGAAAAATACTAAATGCTACCGCTGTGAGCAACTTTGTTTGACCTTTTCACAATGAACATATCAACAAAGTTTCAGCTTAATGTGAGTGATGGATCTGGAGAAAAAGTTGAAAATTGTGAAAACACCAAAAATCGTAAAATAATAGAAAAAAATTGGAGCACCACCGGGTAAACTTAAGAACTAGGCCTACGAGTCCTTGGGACTGTCTGTGAGTGATATCAATGCAATTGGGTATAATTAGGGACGTGCTATTTAGGTAGCACGTCCCAGGTATAATAGCTCCCGAAGGGAGCTAAACCGTTACGTGCGTACAGGAAACAAATTAATTCATGCTCCCTTATCTTGCTAGTGGATGGCCTGAATTGCTTGCAGCACGGAAGTTGATTTTTGAAGCAAACAGGAAGCGGAAGTGCAGTCTAGAACCCATGAAAACTGAATCATTCTCCGCGACAGATTAACCCAAATGAAAGAACAAGTTCATTGTCGTGTACATAATTATTAATATTTTTCTCAAATTTTCGGATCATTAGTCCTTCTTCAGGGAATGACAGTTGATAAGCAAAGATAAACGCTCACTGGCCCCAGGCTATGGCCTTGGCTGGTTCCCTGCCTCGCTGCACGGAAAATATGAATCAGGCTGTAGGGAACTACACAAAACACAGTCATCGCAAAATATGAATCACGCTTGGAAAGACACCAAACACAGCAGGGCGACAAAGCGTCGAGTCGTACTTTGCCTTCGGGAGCTTCCACAGCCTGGCTGTTACATATTATATTCATTGAATTACAACAACAGCAACTCTACCCAACTCCTATCTATTTTCTACCAGTATTACTATTATTGTTATCCCATAATATTTTTGCTGTGTACGCTCTGTTGAAACTGTTCAGTGCTGTAGGCGTAGCTTTTATCATTCCCTTCATACAATTCATCTTCTCCACCTGATACCAAAACATGCCTTTAGGGGCTTTAGCCGCTGGGACAGGCTCAGCCTAGGTTTTCATACTTATTGACCTCCCCAATCTCGATCTTCTGTTAAATTAAAATTCTGCCTTCTGGAATTTGGAACTGTCCATTTTTTATTCCCATCTCTGGCATCTGGTTTCTTTCCAAGAGTCATGAGACATGACTTTACAGGGTTTTCCCCAGTTTTGGTGAGCAGAAATGTGGCGAACCTGCTGGCAACCTAGGCTAGAATTTCTTTTTCCACGAGAGACCAAATGTTGCACAAATATTAGCTCCCGAAGGGAGCTAAACCGTTACATGCGTAGAGGAAACAAATTAATTCATGCTCCCTTATCTTGCTAGTGGATGGCCTGAATTGCTTGCAGCACGGAAGTTGTTTTTTGAAGCAAACAGGAAGCGGAAGAGTAGTCTAGAACCCATGAAAACTGAATCATTCTCCGCGACAGATTAACCCAAATGAAAGAACAAGTTCATTGTCGTGTACATAATTATTAATATTTTTCTCAAATTTTCGGATCATTAGTCCTTCTTCAGGGAATGACAGTTGATAAGCAAAGATAAACGCTCACCGGCCCCAGGCTATGGCCTTGGCTGGTTCCCTGCCTCGCTGCACGGAAAATATGAATCAGGCTGTAGGGAAATAGACAAAACACAGTCATCGCAAAATATGAATCACGCTTGGAAAGACACCAAACACAGTAGGGCGACAAAGCGTCGAGTCAAAACGAGCATGCCTGCGATAGCAGGCCATGCGACAAAGCGTCGAGTCGTACTTTGCCTTCGGGAGCTTCCACAGCCTGGCTGTTACATATTAGCTCCCGAAGGGAGCTAAACCGTTACGTGCGTACAGGAAACAAATTAATTCATGCTCCCTTATCATGCTAGTGGATGGCCTGAATTGCTTGCAGCACGGAAGTTGTTTTTTGAAGCAAACAGGAAGCGGAAGTGCAGTCTAGAACCCATGAAAAACTGAATCATTCTCCGCGACAGATTAACCCAAATGAAAGAACAAGTTCATTGTCGTGTACATAATTATTAATATTTTTCTCAAATTTTCGGACCATTAGTCCTTCTTCAGGGAATGACAGTTGATAAGCAAAGATAAACGCTCACCGGCCCAAGGCTATGGCCTTGACTGGTTCCCTGCCTCGCTGCTCGGAAAATATGAATCGTACTTTGCCTTCGGGAGCTTTCACAGCCTTGCTGTTACATATTACTAAAATTAGGCCTACCTACTTTTTAATGAAAAAGGAGAAAGGTGATAAAAAGGTGAAAGGTGGGCCACCTTTGAGCTTATAATGTGGGGAAAACACTGCTTCACTCTTATCCTTACTGAATTCCAACCTCCATTCATTCCCACAATATAACACCGTATTAATCGAATAAATAAAATTAGTTCCATCAGGCATCACGACACGAGTCAGTCATCCATGGCCCATGAATGATAAAATGGATTATGGGATTTGCAATGTCGATTGTACGCAAAATGGTTAAACCTAGTGAACTAAATACAGTTCTTACCGTATGGTCATATGCCATAGTATGAAGACGTCTCGTTCGGAATATTTTGATGGATTTCTGTCACCTCGGCATTTGTAAAATAGTTTTGTTTGGGTCCGTCTAATTACCGAAAGCAACAGAAAGCTACCGAAAACAACCGAAATGAAGCAAAAGGGACCGAAAGCAACAGAAAGCGACCGAAAGCAAGCTATTTTTAGATACATATACTTTCGGTAAACGCGAGTCATTCCACTTGCCGATTTTTTTTTTTTTTTTTTTTTTTTTTCACATGAACCTACAATTCCCTCTGTTGGTATCTCCATAATACTTTCATGGTATCTTCAACTTTAAAAATGCATACCAACCAACATTTTCCAATTTGCAAAGGCAAGCGTTTATGAAGTTTTATTAACATAAATTCATAAACTCGTTCATCATGCTGAACTGGAACTTGGAAGTCAGCAACTGCTGTGGTTGCTGAGATCGACTGTGTGTATTTCGAACTTCAACAATCAATAGAATTAGCCAATAGCTGTTGTGGGATAATATGATCAAAGGTTCAATGTAACAATTGAAGGAATCTTAGGTTAATATACGCAAGTATTCATAAACACAATCGCCATTTTTATTCACTTGCGCGCATAGCAGGTATACTTACAGCCTTCCGAGGAAAATAGGCCCCAATTATATCTCGCCTCGGGCTTTCCTAGTAACCATAGTTATGATAACTTATATATAGTGGTCGTATGGGGAGGAACACTTACTTGTTTCTCTCTTAACGAAGTCATTTCAGTAATTTTTACTTATTTTTCAGAGCGCCAATGGGGTGTGGTGCCGGACCCTGGTTGCCGGTGTTGTCCACGCGGCAGTGCGGTATTGACCTCACTGCCGCGTGTGCATTGCGGCTGCCCGGGCCGGGTACCACGCCCTCTCATGACCGAAAAATGTCATGTGTCACAGCACGAACTGTTTATAATTTTCATGTTTGATTATAGTTTGTATTATTAATATCTGTGATGTATAATTTCAATAATTGTGATATGTCATTTCGATGTTGTCATCTGCTGGTCACTGTGTAATATTTTCTGTACTTGTGTTTTCATATGATTATAATCTCGATGTATCTTTTATTTTCTCCATTCGTGGAGGTTTTAATAAAAATTATTAATATTATATAGTGGTGAGATTGCTTTACATTTCCGAATATCACAAAAAAAGTATAATACATGTATTTAGATGAAGGACAAAAGTTGACATACTGAAAGCAAAGTCCTCTAAACTGGATTGAAGCAGAGTTTACATGTACCCCAGAGATGATCACAGTAGTTGAAGTCTCCCTCCCCCAACCCGCCCCTTGGGTCACTAATTCACACTCAAACAAGATAACAGATTGACCCAGTGATGTCTTGCACATCTTACGCAGAACTCCAAATAATTTGTTTGTTTGTTGTTTTTTTAAAGAAACCCATGCGGGGGTGGGTGTCATTCATTAATACAGATATTATAAAAGACAATAATAAATGTTCATACTGGGTTTGATGAAACATTTGCCACACTCTATGCATTAAGCTCAAAATTTGAGATGTAAAGGTGGTAGACTCCCTCGGTCGGGGGAGGGGGGGGAGAGAGAGAGAGAGAGAGAGAGAGAGAGAGAGAGAGAGAGAGAGAGAGAGAGAGAGAGAGAGAGAGAGAGAGAGAGAGAGAGAGAGAGAGAGAGAGAGAGAGAGAGAGAGAGAGAGAGAGAGAGAGAGAGAACTTCATCGAGTCAAATTCAGTTTCGCCATTCACTGATGAAAGTTGTTTTGAAATCACCTGGAGATACTTCTGTTCACCTACTTTTGATCAATCTATACAAGGTTGTGCTGTAATCCCCCCCCCCCCCCCACCACCACCACCACCACCACCAAGTGCGTGTACAAAAATTTGTTAAACGGCCCAAGGCCAAGCTTCATTGAATTTTGTTTGTTTGTTATTTTATCCGATTGCACGGATTTTGAATGCTGTATCTATACTTATACACACAGCTTGCCTCTGCTATGGCGGCAATCACATATACACACATGATTTTGGGGCCGGATCAGCATTACTTGGGAGAGGGGTAGGGGCACTTGGGATGTCCCAATATTGAATTATATTTTTACAGGATTTAATCACCTTCATGTGTGTGTGGGGGTGGGGGGGGTGGGGGGTGGATGATGGTCTTACCATGAGAAAGCTCTCCATACATCAAAAACACGCCCAAAATACACCTTGAATTGAAGAAGTGCAGCTAGGTCAAGATATTTTTGAAAAAAATGCAGATAGGTAAGGTAATCAGAACAAAGTTTGTTCTCTCATTATGTCTTTTTGTGTTATTGTCTGCTTAGCGGACTCTCTGCCATGTTTGTATTTTGTTGGGGGTGCCGTCCCAAATGCTACGCAAGAAATTTCGGCAAGATAAATATTTATCTGTATGGTTGAAGTTTCACAAAAAGTCAGTTTCTTTTCTTTCCTTTTTTTTTTTTTTTTCTTCTTTTGTTTAATTTGGACCGGGCAATGGCTTGACATTCAGCTAAGCTGGCGATTTTGTGGAACAAATTTACGGGTGACATGAGTTAGGAAAAGGTACCAGAATTTTTTTGCTCCAGTCCTGATGTAAGAAAAGAAAGCCGTAGGAATCATAAAAACGAAGAGTGTTGTTTATAAATACTTCTGATAGTTTTTACTTTTTTTTTTATGAAGTTATGCAAAGTGAATAGACCATCCCACATGAACAACTATATTTCTCCTAGTTAAAAACAATATTTCTTGTGACATGTGTGTGTGTGTGTGTGTGTGTGTGTATGCGTGCGTGCGTGTATGCGTGTGACAAATAATTATATTCAGTATCATTAGCATTTGAAAACATTTTACTTGTCCTCGATCAAGAAGCAAATTGATTGCAATTGTTAAACATAGACATGATAAAATCAAAAGTAAAACATTCATAATCAAATGCATCTCTGAGGATATTTGTTGTTACAATGAAACTGCATCCAACCTGAATTATATGCTCCTAGATAGATTTGTGGGCTGGTGATGTTGGTATGGTCATCAGACCGAGGGTGAGACCTGCATACAGATGGAGAAATTACCCACTGCGTCCCGGCAGATAATGAAAAAAGTTGCTCTCGACAGAAGGCCCATTCACTTACAGTGGGGAGGACTGGAGGTTGAGAGATTTTCGTGTAAGAATGTGCAAGTACGGAGAGATGGAATTTCTGTGATATCGGTTGTAAAGAAAATTCTATCTTTGTACATGATTTCTTCTCTGTTTTCTTAAATTTAATTTGATGATTCCTTTGTGATTAAGTTACCTTTCTGCAAATAGCACTGAAATTGATAATGAAAATTATCAAAATTTATGAGACTAATAATGATATTTCCAAATATTCGCATACTGCTTCAAGCGTATTTGCAGGAAGGTGTCCGTGTCAACAAGAGTTATGCATCATGAAGACATAAAAATATGACAAGGTTGGTTGCGGGCCATTTTAGTGGCCTAGTCACGTGCCCCTCCCCCATGTGTGCTGGTTGCCTTTGTTTTTTTTTTCCCATAGATTTCATTATATTATATTATAAATCAAGTAATTCTTTAACACGTGCCTGCTGAGCATGTCCAGTTTTTAATAAACATGTGCTGATCTGGTCTTGAAATGGTACACTCTTAGGAAAAAAAGGTTTCTTTGGTATCCTGGAATAACCAATTGGTTTCTTTGAGAGAAAAAGTGAGGAACCGCTGTGAAATCCCCCTAGACGAAACCCCCTGGTTCCCAACTTATGATATACGATGGATTTGAACCTTGAAGTATTTTCCTGAGCATTTATCTTAATTTAAGTGACAAATCAAAGAATAAATAAAAGGAACCAAAAAATACTGGGCTAAAATATCTACTCAAATGATCACAAATACACCAACGTGAATCCTGTATTTTATTTACTTGTATTATAAACAAAATATTCGGAACCGCATGTTCCAACATATGTGTTCAGCGACGATAAAAAAAGAAGAAATCCTCTTCTAAACAGTCCATGTGTTTATAGTTTATAGGGCATTAAAAGCGCACTTACTAAAACAGCCTGTGCTTTTGAATCGTGTGTAAAAAGTTAGTGAAGGCCGATGTTGCTAGTGGCTGTTGATTTGACAAATAGAAATCACTGTAGCATAACATGTGGGCCTGTATAAATTATATGTGACCGTGGACCGGGGGGGGGGGGTACTCCCCGGAATTTTTGGTGGGTAGGCTCCACCGAGGGTACAAAACCCGGACCCAACGGGAGCGGAACCAATGTGAAAATGGGGGGTCTTTTGGAGCTTGTATTGAAAAAAAAATGAAATTTTACATAAAATTTGGTGTATTTTGGGGCAATTTGGAGACAGGAATTGAAAAACACAGGGGTCTTTGGGTGAGAAAAGCGAAAAAGGGGGGTCTTTTAGAGCTACAAGCAGGAAAAAGGGGGGTCTTAGAGAGCGACAAGTACCGAAAATAGGGGGTCTTTTCCGCGGCGCCTACCCGTATAGCAAGGTATAGGAAGTACCCTCCCCTCCCCCTCCCCCCCGGGCCGTGAACAAGAGATGACCAAACTGCAATGAAATAATTAACGATAAAATCGATTGCTCCTCGTGGCACAGAGTTTTATCGACCTTTGGTTGACGATACTCGATACCACATTTGATCGGGCTCCGCCTTTGTGACCGCAAATGCAGCATAGTATCGATGACCAAGGCCAGGTATTAAGCAACATGGGGGTGGCCCGTGACGAGCACCGAGCTATAACGATGTGCTCACGGCCAACCCCAAGTCACGGCAAGTGAGTCAGAGGGACAGTTGTGTCATAGTCACCTCGCTATCCCGGCCTCCGTGCGCAATGTCACGTGTACCCCCTGTGGCATAAAGCCCGGGGGTAGAGCTCCGGCCATTATTACGTCCAGCAACGTTCTGGCAACTATATAATGACTCCTTATAAAAGAAGCATGAACAATTCAGAAATTAAGGTCGCAAGTGCGTACAGTGACCTACGTCTGCAGATCTGTCCACTGTAAATGAAAGCTTGCTTTCGGTAAATATGTATCTAAAAATAGCTTGCTTTCGGTAAATATGTATCTAAAAATAGCTTGTTTTCGGTCGCTTTCGGTTGCATTCGGTTACTTTCGGTTGTTTTTGGTCATTTTCGGTTGTTTTCGGTTGCTTTCGGTAATTAGACGGACCGGTTTTGTTTTGGGACCAACAGACAGACAGGCAGCTCCCAATACGCATATAGTTAAACTAATTCTGATTGGACCAGCGCTGCAAAATTAACCAATTAAAACTAGTCTTGTATTATGAAGCAGATGACCTTGACCCTGTCAACTCGATACTGCTGGGAGTTTACAAACTCTTACTGAGGAAGATGTTAGCTGTTTCATCAGATCGCCGACAACATGTCTAGGTTTTTGCATGGACGATCGTTGTTCTCTAGATGTCTGAGGTGAGTATAGTGCCGTTGTGTGGTTATTTGTTTTTAAATTTTTAGTAAGCAAAGTGCGGAAAAAAATAAAAAGACTTAGACAAGTATAGCGCCGGTCATCAGGGGTAATTGCACGTGGTTGGTCCATGTGAGCCCAGCCGCCCTGGTCGTGCAGTTTGCTGAGAAACTTGCTGGGTACTTTGTTGGGCCTTTTGCGGCTGTTGGGGGTCAGTGGTGGCCCACCTCTTATATTGTAGTCTTCTTGAGCCAAGCAGAATGACATAACCTAACGACATAATATGCAACTGTTGGGAACGGGAGACTGGGGGTATTCAAGGACAAGGGGGATGGTGGGGGATTGGCAAGCAGGGATGCAAAAAAGATTCTATACTATAGTCTGTCAACCCTGAGTAATGTGAGTTACGGAAGAGGATTTCGCGAATATTGCGTAAATAGCGGGAAAAATACACACATAACCAAATCTGAGCAGTTTATCTTACTCTTGAAATAAATTGGCGTGCACTGTAGTGTGGTTTGTATTTATTTCTGTAACAATCAATTTTCGCGTTTACGCGGCCTACATAGAACCTTGCCAGCATTTTAAAACTACCTGTCAATCACGTTTGCGCAGGCGCACTTATCATTTCTTGGACGATATGGATTGCGCCAAGGTTTGCGTGCGGCCACAGAAATGCCCCCAGAATGCGACTGAAAAGAAACACAAAGTGCATATAGTTACCACATATGTCTTAAAAGTAAGGTACATTGATGGGAAAAGGTTATGCATTGGATATATGTCCATGTAAGAATCCATTGTTGTAATATTCACAAAATCTGTTTCCGAAGAGCAAGGTTGATAGACTATAACCAAAAATTTGTTGCCGGCTTAATTAAAAATTTGGCCCCAGCGTTCTGCAACAAGAGAATGGTGAATTATATAGAGTTTGCACGGTACATGTGTCCCCTTTTTCGATAGGCTAAGCAAATTGTAGCCAGTCCTGTGGCCTTCAGTTTAAAGTTGGTCAGGCTAAATTTGGAAATTCTGAGCAGATTTCTGTATATTATCGTAAGACTATCAGAGTTAAGTCACAGTTCTGAACTAAATGTTGGTCCGACCAATTGGACCACAAGTCCAAGGCTACAGCCCTGGTACCCATTCTCATGGAACTTCCATAGCCTATGGCATAGGAAGGGGTACATATTGCCCAGTTTGCTTCTAAGTAGGCCTATTGCGATGATAGCCAAAGAAAGTGAAAGGTGATAATTTTACAGATAGGATAAACTCATAAAATGTAACAGGGAAAATGATCAAATTCTTTCCTTATTTTACAGCATGGATGCTCAGTTTATAAGCAACACCAGACACATTAATACAGTTGTGTCCATGGACAGGTTTTCTGTGACATAGAACATTTTCCCGTGCCTTTTCCACTCTGCAAAGGCGAAAATGTCATGACATAATTTTGCGTTTTGTCATATATATTTACTCGTGACATGTTGAACTGCCATTTTATTTGCGCTTCAGCGCACTCTGGAACCAAGCGCGCTGACGTGTTATTTATTCACATTTTGCTTAACTGCGTGAAAAGGAACCAAGCACGACTATCGTTTATTTAGCCCTGTGCCATTGAATCTCAGAAGCGTGATTGTGCTTGAGCGCACTGATTGCGCATTTAAGCGTAACATGCAAAAAAACCCCCAAAAATATGAGCGGAAATTTGTGTTCCCAAAATTTCCGTTTTATACTGCCACGGGTGTAACACTTTTGCAGTAAAGTCAACTGAAAGACAACATTTTATATCAACTTGTCTTGAGGGGAAACAGCACATGCAGGGTGCATGGCCCCGGTTGCTCGAGGACAATATTTTGCTGGGTTCTTGGTGAATTTGAGGTCCCATAGCACCTGTTGTGGTATGTGCCGCTAACCATACATCGAAGAAATGATGAAAATTTATTGCATTCAAATATATTTGGAAAGAATGTTTACCGCATTAATGTGTTTCCCTCGCCTCAAAATTAATAATCTTGCATATTTTTCAAGTTATTTACAATTAGCGGTAGGATTAATCGTATCGAAACTGAAATTTTTCGGTAAAACAAAATTTTCCTCTGTGCACATCAAGTCCGGAGCATATTGTTTTGCTGTCATTGACACAAGAATTAAGGCAAATATTCCTTCCATACCCTCATCATCATTAGAAATTATTCATAAGATCTCTTTGTGTTGTAATTGCACAGAAATGACCAATTTTACGGACTAGTAACTAGTTTAAACTGTTTAGCGTTGTCAAGCTGTCATACTTCTTTGCAGGCCCAGATTGACCTGGTTTTACGCTACTAATTCAACCGGCAAAAACTGTAAACAAACCAGGTTGCAGTCTGTACCTTTCAAAATTACTTGTAAAACCAAATATGTCCTATGCCAAATTGTTCCTCAAATATTCTGAATCATCTGAGAACAAGAGAACGTGGTCATCATTGGGAAAATATTGAGATATTACCGTTTGCTACAGCCAAAGCACCAACAGCCGTCATGCGGGCTTGCGCGGTGACTCGGAGTACTCACATTGTGGCCATGTGTATTCAGTCACTATGCTGGGTATATTGAAAGCTGACCTGTCAATAAATACTGCACACTGTACCTGTCAGTTTCAGAAAAAAATATGTTACTGTGGTCAGAATTTTGTAAGAGACAGCCCCCTGTACCTGTAAGGGTCATTTCTAATATATGCATTCTATAATCCTTCTACCCAGAAGCCGGCCGAATTACTCTCATAATACCACCTGGGCGGAAGTCAAAGTGGAGGTCAGAAATCCGCTTATCCTATTGGCCCATGCTATCAAAAGTCAGATATTTATGTTCAAAAGGGTCACATAATAATCTGAGCTAGGTCATCATTAGCCATTAGAAAGAAGTTTCAGCACGATGGGACCCTTGGCATTGTGTTTTTGTCGCCAATTGGTAGCACGTGCATGGTACGTGTAATACTTCCCTTCACTTCATAACAGCCCACTTACGTGCACTGGACAGCAAAAAGCAATCTGACCAAATGCGCCACGTTCCACTCGTTTTCATTTGACCATATACCTCAATATTGACCTGAGTCAGGTACATCAGAGAATAAAACATTATGGAATACAATGCGCCTAAATAAAGCCACAAACAATTAGACCTAAGCGCAATTTTACGCAAAGGCAAATACGCTGAAATAAAATGTATAATGGGAAAATATAGGAAAATATGCTGTACTTTCTGTGCATAATCGCGGAAGAGGTGCGCTTGGAGGGAACCTTTCCCTGAACACAACTGTAGCACTTAGAAACCTTCTCCTATTTCTGACAGGCCGCTTTTTAGATGCTAGCCTATAAAAGCTCAAATTTGTCTTGAAACCCAGTTGGAAATGTTTCTGTAAGTTGTACACCTTTCCCTCTGTGTATTTTGAAACACTTACTGTATGAAATTTGGTTTCTGGTGGAAATTTTCACATATCCAAGAGAGAGAGATACAAAACTTTGCAATTGAAGACAGAAAACAAGAAGTCAGTTCTTTCATTAATAACCTTGAACACAACAAATCGTGAAAAAAAGGAAGGCCTAATATTGTGAAGATTGTCAATTTAGCAGTCTTAAAAATTTGTGATGAAAAGTAGTTGCAAGTGGGATTCAGTAAAGCTGTTATCAATGAATTATCTGAAATAAAAACTTGTCAACCATGCATGTAAATAACAACATTACTGCATACAACAATAAGAACGCTAAGTGTAAGACAGTAATTACATCATATTTATGAGGCTGAATGGCATAAACTTACTGATGTTTTGGTAGAAGAAACCAACAAAAAATTGAGAACATACATGTACTGCCAGGCTTCTACAATTCCTATGATCCTGTTGTCCCGGACAAGTAGATATCTAGTGTGGACAAGTGACTTTTAAACACCACTTGTCCAGTGGACAACTAAATTTTTGAGCATAGATAATTTATTAAAGTTCAATTCCCTGGGATACTGACTGAGCCAGTTGGAAACGCGAACAAGTTAGCTGGTGCAGCATGGGGCTGGGCTGAAGGTGTAGCGTGGGGACACACTGAAGGTGTCAACAAACATTGGCAAGCTGTGGTTCTTTTTGAATAAATACATTTGTAGTTTTTAAAACCATTTCCAGAAATATTTGCATATGGAATTGACGATTATTCAGTATTGATTGAGACAAGCACCCCCCCTCCCCCGATATTTTTTTCACAATGCATGATCTATGGTAGAGGGAAAAGTGAATTTTGAGAGGGACAAGTGAAAATTCAGATTCACTTGTCCTATGGACAAGTGATTGTGGAAAAAAATTGCAGAAGCCTGACTGCACCTTCAAAAAAAATTATGGTGGTACCCTACTGTATCTGCAAAGTACTTTGTCTGTCAATAAAAACCTATTTTTGTAAACTAAGGATAAGTGCCAATACCCCAGTAATCAAGACTGGGTTTTTAATCCAGCCTGAAATCCCAGTTGATGTGAGAAATTGTACATTGTGCAACACTTGCAGCATTGAGGATGAGAAACATGTTGCATTATAATCTACATATATGTGTGCTGATATGAGAAATAAACTATTGCAAAGTGTCAATGAGCAATTTGATGCTCTTAATAATGTAGAAAAATTCATTTTTGGTATGAATCTGGGAAATGATACAGAGAGACAGTAGCCCATCCTCAAATTTGTTTGAAAGGAAATTAATTATGAAAAGGTCACTTTGGTTTTTTAGTGGCAACCAGCAAGTGTTCTGATGCATGTACATGTGTGTAAAATGCACTCTGTGAACCACATGGGATAGCGATAGATAAATTCCTCCATTATTGCTCATTTCGTTAAACTTTCTGCATAATTTAGTATGCCAAAATCAGTCAAAACTGCAGTAAAGTTAATTCATTTAAGAATCATATCATTTGCCGTTGTGATGTAAGAGCTTCTATGTGTTTAGACCACTAGGAGTCTGTATTATTCTAGTGATTTTTGGACCTTGACCTCATTCCCAAGTTCACAGGACAACTAACATGAAATTTACTGTTCACATGATCGCTTGAGATATGTTTTGAGTTAGGACCTTGATGTTGGACATGTTAATATTTCTCTATGAAGGTCATGCTTAGACAGTACATGAGTCATCTTGACCTCATTTCTGGGATCAAATTGCAACATACATGAACTTAACTCTTTGCTGTAACTTAAGAACTATTTTAACTGGGACTTCAATGTTGCACACATTTAGTGTTCTTCCATAAAGGTCAGACTTACTCAGTACATGGGTGACCTTGATCCTATCCCAAATTCACAGAGCCACAAGTGTGATGAATTTGTAGGTCACTTGAGCATGGGCTGTTCACACAGCCCTCTTGATTTCCCACCTGTTGAATGTTTACAGTTGCCCCATCCTCGTGAAAAGCCTCAGAGACCACCTGTATTATTTTAAATGTATTCATGGTTTGTCTGGTTACAGCTGTGTCAAGCCTTGGTCCAGACATCAGAGTCAGCCTGCCAAAGTGGTAGCCACAGCTGATCATCAGTTCGAGCCCGGGGATAAACTTCATGGGTATACAGTGGAACAGGTCTGTAAAGGTCATGAATTCATACCATCGTTCACTGTCTGGACGGTCATGGCACCCAATCATAATTCCTGATGTAGCTTGCTTCCTTAATCATAGTCTTTGCTTGGCTGAGAGGTGCAAAGTCAGTTATCCCTTTAAGCTTTATAAAGCAACGTGATCCTCAGGCAAAAGGGAGGCCACCCTTAAGTAATTGTTTGTTGGTAGTTCAATGGCCCCTGTCTTAAATGATCTCTCCTATTAACCACCACATGGTTTGAGTGACCAAATTTGGTCGGCAGAGTTGAGATATTTTCTTTTCAAAGCATATGGAATTGATAATGATGAAGTGGTGGTGGCAGAAACTTGCATAGTGGGGAAAGTCTGGCCTGGAGTTGAGCTCATGCGTGTGGGGTTCCTCCAATGAGTGACCACCTGTATCATAAGGCCACTTTATGGTCTATGCTAGTGGTGGTCACTCAAAAGAGGGACTACTGTAATACTACATGTAACTCCACCAATCAATGCAGCATATATCATTTGAATTAACACATACTAGATTTTTTTTTTTTTCTAAAGAAACCCCCTTCAGCTGATTAGAATCCAGGGTCACTGTGATGTAGAAACTATCCATCTTTGCCACAATGATGTCTTCAAAATGCCTGGATGAATTTTTCTCAAATTTGGTACAGAAATGCATTTGCTTGGCATCGAATATGTGATTAAAAGATTTGAAGTCACTGTGATCTATTTATGTGCGACTATGAAAGGTAACATTATGTAACTAATATGGTATTTCAACGTAAATTTAACAGTAACAATGTCCCAAAATTGTGAAATCAACTCTTTCAGTGCTAAATTTTGGAATGGGCCAACAGCTTTTCTTGTGCCTAATGCGTGCCGAGAAAAGCTGTTGAAGTGGGATATTCTCTCTGGAACTATAGGTATGCT